>CM074684.1:12475354-12977854 GCA_037355405.1 Vitis amurensis
CACAGTCATGCGAAACTCCAGCAAGACGAAAATGCAGCTGATAGATTTCCACTTCGCACCATCATGCGAGATTGCTAGGGGCTCGTGTGAAAATGCCTTTTCTCCAGATTCCTTGATGAAGAAGCCTCTGGAAGACCTCTTAGATGATGCCAAGTGTCCTCTTGACCTTGGCCTATAAATAGAAACATGATTGACTCATTTAAAGGACTTTTGATTCATTTTCTAATTGTAAAACTTTTCATACTTCTTCTCTCTATATAATTCTCCACTTTCCTTCAGTTTCTTTTATTTTCTCGGTAGCCAAACATGTCTTATGAGATCAAATCTCCAAGCATGAGTGGCTAAATCTCGTTTTTCTTGGAGGAGGGAGGATCTAGAGGCAAGATCTATGGTGAATTAGAGAATTGAGCTTGAATTGCTAAGGTAATTTGATCCAATTGATTGATTAATTGAAATTTGGGGATTTTTCTCTTCAAATTGTCTTGGATGATTACTACAATGCAAGCTAGGTAGATTCATCAAATTCTTAATGTTAGATTTGATGAGATTGAATAGTTGCATTGTGTGAATCATCGGAAGATAATTTAAGATGAATTGAATATATGATTCAAATTGATTTCTTGGATTAGATTACCTAATTTGAAGAGAAATTAGATCTAGACCTAAAGCTAAATCAAAAATCGGTTTAGATGAAAATTTAGGTTTTCAATCTAACTTGATGAAAATTAGATCTCAACACCTATTCACCGTAGAAATTGCTCTCTAGAAAATCTTAACTCCGAGAATCTCACATCTTATTAATTTTCTTCTCTTTTACACTTCATTTTCAATTCAATTTGAATACATTGCTATCTTGAGATTTAATCATGCAATTTCAAGTAAATTTCACTTGATCACCATCATTTCTTATCATCTCGTTCAAGCCTTAATTACCGAGAATAATCCATCCTTGTGGACGATACCTAAAAACCACTATACTACAGTAGTTTGTACTAAAACCACTTTTTGATCGGGTACAAATTGCTATATAATAGTGAATTAGGTTATAAATTTTGTTTTGATCCAATAAACGACAAAAACCGAGCGATCACCCTTCTCGAGGGATTCCATCCATAAACGCAAAGTTTATGGCTGATTGATATTGCTTATCATTATTTAGCTATTGCATTTATTTTTCTCATTGCTGGTCATATGTATAGAACTAACTTCAGGATTGGGCATAGTATGAAAGATCTTTTAAAAGCGCATATTCCTTCGGGAGGACGATTGGGGCGTGGACATAAGGGTCTTTATGACACAATCAATAATTCGATTCATTTTCAATTAGGCCTTGCTCTAGCCTCTTTAGGGGTTATTACTTCCTTGGTAGCTCAACACATGTATTCTTTATCGGCTTATGCGTTCATAAGTGGAAAAACAAGCACTGTGGAAATACATGCCACTCAGCCAAAGAAAGATGATGGAGAGTTGCCCGAAATGGGCACTAAATACTTTTTGAGGGATCTCCTCTAAATCACTGGTATGGCTATCGAAATCGTGAGCATCAGCATGTAGGTTCCAAATCCAAGTGGTAGTATCAGGGCCCTTAGCTATTGTTCTTGAGAAATGACCGAGTCTGGCCCATTCCTCGAAAGAAGTTTTTATGGGATCCCTATCTACCAAAATTTTAACTTCTGGTTTCGCCGAACGAATAATCATTGAGTCCTCCTCTTTCCGGATAACACATACAAAGAGACCCGCCAACAGTCAAGAAATTAGTGAAACTATGAGAGATATTTATAATTAGTTTCTTTCTCTTCTCTTATATCTCCCATCTATCTATTTTCTTTAGTTATTCACTAGAGCAATTATGATCTGGAAGTCGATCCGGGCAAGTGTTCGAATCTATTATGACATAGCTTTGAGGCGCTTACTGGACCCGTTTAATATTATAAAACCTTTTTCGGTCTTTGAATTTGAACACAAAAACGATTTTTTTGTGCAACCTAGTGTATTCATATCTCAATCAGAAGTTCTTAGATAGAGCTCTATTATGTGATTAGTTGGTATTCAAAATAGATAATTCAAGTAGGTAAGTCAGAAATGCCACTCGAACCCAGAGCTAGCTGGTTCTCCCCGAAATGCGTTGAGTCCGCTTATCTCCAACTCGTGAACTTAGCCGATATTATATGATAACAACTCTTCTTTGGTGTCAAAATAATAGCTATGAATAGTCATCAGGCAAGATTGGTTGGATTAGCCCACTTTTCTATAGGTTATATATTCACCTATGCGGCTTGAATTCTAACCTTGTGTCAGGACCTATGGGCCAAGGGACAATCTCAGGTAGACAGTTTCAATGGGGTGTAGGCTTCCCAAAAGGTAACGGAGGCTTGCAAAGGTTTCCTCGAGTCGGACGAAGATTGGCCCTCAAGTGCAAAGGCATAAGGGAGCTTGACTGCAAGACCCACCCGTCGAGCAGGAACGAAAGTCGGCCTTAGTGATCCGACGGAAATACCAGATCCCCACTTACACAAGCAAACTGTTGATAAAACTCCAAAATGACACTTTCTTTTGACCCAATCCGCTTATGGAACCTCAATATCCACGGGCTCATTAGCTAAATGACAATTGGCACATACAATACGTCTAGTCGCTTCTCGTGGATCTTCATAACCCTGCTATGCAAAATGGCGGGATTCCACGTGCCCCATGCTAATCGCCGATTTATTCAATGCTGGAATCAGGCTCGCGGGATCACGACCCTTTATCCTGACCATTAATCGTTAGGAAATCTCAAATCAGACCATTTGTCCTTACTTCCATAAAGGAAGCATGGGTCTTTTAGATAGGAGAACTTTTTTTTCTTGGTACCAATTCAATACTAAACAAGTCCGAACTAATTGAATACTTGTATAGTGACGACCCTTCCACTCGGCACCGTCGGATCACTTAGAGATCACATGCAATTGTGAATGCAACAACACTCCCTAATAAAAATAAAATGCAATTCACATGCGCATGTTCCAACACTCCCATAAAAAAAAAAAAAAACTTAAAAACAGTTTCTGATTAATAACAAAAGCAAGATATCTCAATATCCCTATGATCAATAATCAGAAACATCATAAATGACAACTCATACTAGTTTACCTTAACATTCCCAAAACATAATTATCCAAATTATTAAAGATAGTTAAAATTGAAACTGAAATGAAAAGGAGAATTAAAGACAATGAGACAACACCAAAATTTACTTGGAAAACCTCCTAAGAGGTCAAAAACCACGAACCTACAACCAATAAAAAATTCTACTATGATGATCAATCAAGGTGTACAAGGATTTACCTAGCTCAAGATCTCCAATCCCTCATGCACTACATGACAAGCACCTTCACACCTCTCCACCATGCCTTCATCTTTAAGAACATATTTGGAGTCCTTTCCAAACTTGATCTCGGCCTTCTCCTTGAAGCTCCATCAAGAAGAAATTGAGTTTTCACCCGAACCCAAAAGAATGAGAAATGAGTGTTCAAGGAATCAACTCATTTCTTTTTAGAAAATCCATTTAAGAAAATTTTCTTAAAAAATTTGGATGAAATTTTCTTGGAAAGCAAACAACCTCAAAAGGAAACGGAAAGGAAAAACTCTCTTACGACTATTACTCTCTTAGTTTCCAAAAATGGGAGAAATTTGTATTTAAAAGGGAAAAGAATGGTTGAAAATTGATCTCAAAAAGAAGTTATTTTGATCGATTTGTCCTTGCACTTGGATCTATCCAAAAACAAGGGAACAAAAACCTTTTAGCAAAAAATATTTCTCCCAGCTTTCCTAACACTTTTAAAAATAATTCAAGGCCACCAACATGTTGAAAAACAAGGCTGATTCACATTCCTTCAACACTACCTTAACTACTTATCTCAGCCTCTTAACAAATTCAAAATGTTAATCTTCATAGGTCAAGTAACCCAACAACGGATTTAAAAAACCATAATTAGTAGACACTTAGGTATTTTGTCTGGAATTACCAACCTAACTATAACACTCACAACTTTTAAAAATTTTAAAAATCATTTATAGTATTGAAAAATCACTTGTGCTTTATAAAAAAAATATTTGATAGGTGATTCTCCTAAAAACACTTTCAAAAGCACTTTGAGGTAAAACACTATCATACGCACCCTTAATTTCATGGATAATTAAAAACAAAGCATAAACAATATAATCCAATAAGAGAAATATTTAAATAAAATTAATCAACTCGAAAATGTATTGTTCCAATTTAATAAAGAACTATAAATTTATTAGCGGTGGCCATAATTCCCATGATGCAAGAAAACTAAAAACTAATTATAACTTATAGCCTAAGAATTTTTTAAACCTATCTTCGTATCATTCATTGAAAATGCCTATTTTAAATACTGTTTTTCTGTTTTAGAAACTGCAAACATGTAATAACTAAAACAAATAAAACGAACATGATCGTGTTTTCATATAAAACATAAAAAATTAATAAAATATTCTTAAATAAAATTCACAATATTTACTTTGGCAAGGCCTTATTAGATCTTATTTTTATTAATTTCTAGAACCCTATCCTTAAACTTGTCACAGATAAACCCATTTCATCCTTTTCCAAACAACTCTGAACAAATTAATGTAATTGTGCCCAATCCAATATTCAAACATATATATACATAATAGTTTGTTTCATGATCAAAACCTGATAACAGGCAATGAGTTCATTACAAAGAAACTATGGAGAAGTAGTACAAGGAAAAATATCTGTATATAATTAATCAGCTTTGGACCACTTGCCAGAGTTTGGATATCATGGTACACATGCATCGTTATTTCACATGGATTCATCAGGAAACCTACGGGAATCATAGTAGAATTCTTCATTTCCAGCTAGCACTGCATCAATTATCAAAACCATGCATTTAGGGATCATATCCCATTGTAGTTATGGAAGCAAGAACATTAATAATTAATTGTTTCAAACCAAATCATAAAAGTAAACAGAATATTGTATGTTGTGTGTACTAGTTAAGAAGCAATTCAATTCCCTCTCTGGATGTGAGATATTTTGGACCAATCCTCCCCTGTCTCCTCATGGTAACGATCTTGCAGAGTAGGAGTGCGGAGGATATTCAGTTCCTGTAGTGTAGTTATCTGGAGAAGGCGCTCGGGCAGGCTTTCCAGCTTGGGGCAGTTATATATGGTCAAGGAGTGGAGATATGGCATTACTGACCTCCGTTCTTCTTCTTCTCCTTTTACTTCCCACTTTTCCCACTCAAACATATGTTTAAAACTGAGGTGCTTCAGCTTTGGGAATGCAGTTGTTGAAGATCCCAAAAACTCACCACCCACGTATTTCAGTCTCTCCATATGCACTATTATCAGGCTTTCAAGGAGAGGTAGTTCCCCCAATGGAGGCAAACATGTAACCTGTGCGCAATACACAATTTCAAGCTTTTTCAATTGGGCCAACGATGAGGCCGCTATCCAACTGGGGAACTCGGTGGCAGCATCGTAATGACTTATTTTTAAAGACTTCAAGTTTTGATGAGGCTGTAGAGCTTCAGCCACACCTTTTGCAGCAGCTGAGGCAAGCCGCCCAAAATCCTGTAGTTCCAAATGATGGAGGTGTTTCTTATTCTTCAATTCTGCTTCGCCAGCCTCCTCGGCATCTTTCACATTAGCTATCCCACTAATCACAAGACCTCCCCTGAGGCTGTTTAAGTTTTTCAGTTCTCCTATTTTGCATACATCACGTCTAAAATGATCACCAGTGAGGTCAATCTCCCGATTCCTTTTGGCAAGTCCGATACTCCCCTGCCGTTCAATTCAAGATGTCTCAGGTTAATTAGTTTTCGCATTCCCTGAGGTAGTTTTCTGAGGCCTTCACAATAAATAACTTCTAAAGTTTGCAAATTATATAGATCACAAATTGTTTCGGGCAATTCCTTCAATCTCCCATTGAATGATAGATTAAGGAACCTCAGATGTATCAATTTCCCCAAGTTCCTCGGCAGTTCCCCAGGAAAAATATTCCCACTCAAGTCTAATGCCCTAAGGCATACCAAATGTTTGAATAAATTAGGTGGGGGTTGAGCAGTGTTCAAATTGACCACGCGTGCAGCAAACAATGTGTGCAGATATTTCAAATTATGGATAGTGCTAGGAAATCCAACCCTTCGTGCGCTAATTAAGGTTGCATGACGAGCCTTTTGGAAGGAGGAAGCCATCCTCACTTCCTTTTCATCATCAATCTCCAGAATGAAGCATTCATTCTTGGTCAAATATTGGGCAAGATCATGCACTATGTCATGCATCTTGCACGATATTATGTTGCCCTCATCATCTCTACGAAAATCTTGGAAAAGTGACCGTGACACCAAGTCTTCAAAGTAGTCTCCACCTGTTTTCTCCATCTCTATACTTTCTCTAGAATTGAGATAGCTATTTGCCATCCACAACTTGATCAATCTATCTTTACTAATGATTTGATCTTTTGCGAAGACAGCACAATATGAGAAGCAGCGTTTAACAGCAGGGGATAAATCATAATAACTCAACAATAAAGGAGTGGAAAGATGTTTCTCAATCACATCAAGTTGCCATATTTCATTATTCAAAATACTCTCCCAATCTTCTTTATTATCTTTTAAGCGCATGAGACTCCCTAAAACTTTTGCAGCAAGAGGCAAGCCCCTACACTTGTCTACTATTTTCCTGCCAATGTTTTCTAGTTCTTCAACTTTTTCTCTACTCCTTCCTTTAAAGGCTATGTTACTGAACAATGACCAACATAGCTCCTTGGACAATTCTCCCAAGGGGTGCTTGTACGCGGTTCCCATCATTGTAGAAACGTTTTCGTTTCGTGTGGTCACCAAAATTCTACTTCCCCGTGCCCCACCCTTGAGAGAACTCTCTACTTGTTCCCACAATATATAGTTTTCAGTCCAAACATCATCTAGCACAAGTAGGAACTTCTTATCGGCAATAAGTGTGCGAATTTTTTGTTGTAAAGCTTCCAGATTATGGAAACCAGAAGACTTTATATGGAGGGCTTCAAGAATATCCCTAGAAATCCTCATTGGGTCAAAAGGATCAGACACGCAGACCCACATCCTTTCATGGAAATAGGCCTTCACCTCTTCGCGGTTGTATGCTAATTGAGCAAGAGTTGTTTTGCCGATCCCTCCCATCCCAACTATGGAGATGATGCAGAGGGAGGAGCTTTCTTGGGAACTCCCACCCAACAGCTTGCCTATTATAATGTTTATATCTGTATCCCGACCGTAGAACTGGCTAACATCAATTAAAGAACTGGTTTCACTATGTGGTTGCTGGATGGTACTACTTGACACAAAATTGAACTGATTTCTCTCATTTGCTATGACATCCAGTTGTTTTTTTATGTCCTTAATCTGAAGAGCAATATCACGGCGCAAAGAAACTTGTTTGAAGCAAACACAAGGGGAGGGAAGGCAGGAACTTATCTTGGGCATAGGGATGCAAGGGTTTTCAGCTGCAATCTGCAATTTGAGAAGAGCGTGTTCCACCCATCCACCACGTCATCCATCTGGTAGGAGATGTCCTTGAGCCTTTCTAACCAAACTTTTACAAGTTCTTCGCTGAACTGTCTCTTCTCTGCATCTGCAAGAACAGCTCTGATGCTCTGGAGTGTGCTTTTTAGGTTGTCCACCTCGCTTTCGACACCCACCACCAGTGTAACTTGTTGACGAATCTGTTGTTCCAAGACTGAAGCCAATCGCTCCAGCACGATAGAAACAAGAGCATCGGCCATAAGGGTTGATGAATAAGGTGGGGTTGATGAATCAAAGTAATGGACAGATACAACTAAGATCGATGGAGAGAAAGGATGTGGAGCTGAGCTTAATTATGTTCCCTTTAATAGAATGGAAGAGAGGTATGAACGGATTACTTTAGTAATTAGTTCAAAGTCTCCATTCACCATGCTTGATAAATTTAACAAAATAATTCATATTTCTTATTAAATATGTATAATTCATTTTTCACAAGGAGCAACTTATTAGTGCAACCATCAAAGTAATAGGAAATGCTACCAATTTAAAAAGAGTAATCCACCACCCTAATAATAATTCATACACTATCACATGTCACATGTCAAGAAATAAAAAATAAAAGATAGATTAAAATTTGATAAATTATTTTTATTTTCTAGTTCAAGCTCATTTTACTTATTTGAATAAAAAAAAATTAAAGATTTATAATAAAATCATATTTAAAATTTTATTCTTTTAAACTCTTTATTCCCTATTTAAACAACTAATAGATATTTATTGATATATATATATATAAGACTTCAAATTACCTTTGGAAATGTCCAAAATCTAAATTAGTTGTTTCATCGATGAATTCTATGCCCCAAATCTTGAATGGAGCATATATATATATATATATGATGAATTGTATGTCATCATCATATTTTAATGATAAATTCGGATCATCACATGTCATCTGAATATAATAAAAAGTGTCCAACGTCCCACTAGCCTCAATAATACATCATATTTTAACGATAAATTCAGATCATCATATATCATCTAAATATAATAAAACGTGTCCAACCCATGCCTATTTTGTCATCTGAATACAATCCACCACCAAGTGTCAATGCCGCCTCATCTTTTGTCATCCTGTATTTGCATACTTTGGAAAAAGAAAAAATAGCTAAACAAGATGATTACATATATAAATGATAGAACAATCAAACCCAATAGCCAAAAACAGAGGAAATGACCTAAAGTTTTTCTTCAATTCCTTTTTTCTATGGTGAAGTAAAAAATAAAAAATAAATTGAATCTCTAAAACTTTAGTAAACTACACCCTTAATGCATTGTCATTCCATGATTTTGTATTTTAGTTTTTATATATATTTTTTAATATTATCTGTTAGATGAGATTACTAAAATTTTTTTATATTTAAATATTGCTTCTCGGTTGGACTAATCCAATTTCAAACCACTTCTGCTTTGAAACATACGCCCCCTTCCCCTCTTGTGCCGGAGAGAGCATATTTTATTTGAAAACTATAAAGAATTCATTTAATTCACATCATTTTACCTCCCATGAATACATTAAAATATGTCAACCGACGACTATAAATGCACCTTTATCATTTATATACATCTTGCTTTCCTTTTAATCTCATCTTCACGCGTGTGCAGTCAAATATTTTTGGCTTTCAAGATGAGCTGTGAAACTATAGATTAAGTTGGATTAATTATTACAAATTGCCATTACTTATATTAGATTATAAAATTTGGTCACGGTAGAGGGTAGTTGGATGTTAAACTATAAATTAAGTTATTCCAAGTTGCAATTAATATTATAGATTATTACATTTGGTTGATGTTTGCTAATGATAATTAAGTTTGTCTTTGACCATCTAGGTGTAGAGTAGTTGGTTGTGCTACCTTAAAATAAGTATGATTAAATTATATTAAAATATATAACTAATTATTTTAGCTTATATATAATTTTAATATTTAGTTAAACTTGTTTCATTGAGAAAAATGTGTGATTCTAATAGAAATAGATACAAATCTCCATTTTTTTACTTACCCTCTAATGTACTTTAGTTCATTAGTCAATTTTCTATTCTTTTATCATTTCTTGTAAACTTTTTGAAACTTGTCGTGAAATTTAATAAAAAATATATATAATATTTATAATAGGAGAAAGACTTCTATAACTAATATAGCTTTCTTAAGAGGATTTACAATTTTTTTTTTTCCAAAATGTAGTGAAATAATTTTCTAATTTCTACTTTCTTTTCATAATTATACGAGACATGAAAGTTAAGGTAGCAAAATTTTAAAACGGTTGGTTAAATTCATTAATTCATTATTGTTCTTCCTATTTCAAGCTTTGAAAAGAGTTAAAGATGCCCATCACCTAATTAAAGTAATTTTATCTTATTGAAGACATTGTGATAGAGACAATCTAATGTGCCAAGTGAAGAGTTTGATAATTTTGTTGTGTCAATGGAAGGTTCACTATAAAAAAAAAAGAAAAAAAAAATATAAAAACAAAGAAATCCACATGTAAAGAGATACATGAGGTTTTAAAATTATTCAATCAATCATGTTTATCTCCACAGATGAGAGATAACATTTCATTATACAATAGATTACAAATGATAGAAGATGCAACTATTGGGTCTCGAAACATGCCACTTTTTCTCATCATTGTATCTCCACCTTGAATTACGAGCCCTTTCACTTCACTAGGAATGTCTCGCTCTTCCTTACATCTACATTTTAATGAGTCTTTTTGCACCATGAGCATCTCTCGCTCTTCCTCACATCTCTATTTAACACGTATAATCCTCATAATCTCATTAAACACTTTTTCTTCATGACTTGTAATATTTATAAAGATATTCCTACTAGTTTTCCTTATTCTATTAAGAAATCTAATTACAATTATATATAAACTTAAGAAATATTTTGTATAATGTTTCTTTTACAAAAAGAAATATATTCAAAATAGGAATTTAAATTAACATGTTTGGTTAAATCATTCATTTATTCATTATTGTTCTTTCTATTTCAAGTTTTAGAAAGCTTTAAAGATGGTCAACACCTAATTAAAGTAATTTTATCTTATTGAAGAAATTTGTGATAGAAACAATTTGATGTGTCAAGGGAAAAGTTTGATAATTTTGTTGTGTCAATAGAAGCTTTAGTATAAATAAATAGAAGAATATAAAAATAAAGCAATCCACGTATAAAGGTACATGAGGTTTCAAAGTTATTCGACCAATCATGCCTACCTCCACATATGAGAAAGAACATTCCACTATACAATAGATTATAGAGGACAAAAATAGATGCAACTATTGGGTTTCGAAACATGCCACTTTTCCTTACTCTTTGTATCTTCACCTTGAACAACAAGCCTTTTTGCTCCACTAAGAGTGTCTCACTCTTCATCCCATCTACATCTTGGTGAGTCCTCTTACTCCATGGGCATCTCTTGCTCTTTCTCACATCTTTATTTAGCACGTATAGCTCTCACAAGCTCATCTCTCTATCATAACTTTTTCTTTCATGACCTATAATATTTATAAAGATATATTCCTACTAACTTTCCTTATTATATAAGAAATCTAATTACAATCACATATAAACTTAAGAAATATTTTATATAATATTCCTTTTACAAAAAGAAATATATTCCAAATAGGAATTTAAATTAATATGTTTAGTTAAATCATTCAATTTACCAAATGCCCTCTTATTACATTGAAAGGATTGTTTAGAACTATGAAATAGAAAAATATAAATAAATAAATAAATAAATAAATAAAATAAAATGAGAGGATAGTGTAAATTACCCTTCAATTGTTGTAATTAGGGATGCAATGGAAAAATAATAATAAAGCTAGATTTAAGTAGCATGATAGTATTTTGCTTTTGGAGCCAACATTTATCTTTGACTTTAGGGGTATCAGATACCTTGTGCCAATCTTCTCCAATGTCCTCGTCATGGCATTGTTGTAGAATATTAGAATATGAGATGACTAATTCCTATAGTGGTTTATGTTGAAACCACTTTATAAAAGAGACACACAGAGGAGGAAAGAAAATAATTTTATTCATATGGTGATATTTTTAAACTTCACCTGATACAAACCTTTTATAGGCAAAACCATCAACATAAATAGAAATACTAAAAAATAGGAATAGAAAGATAACCAGTCACTCTAAACGTGCTGCAACGACCTCCTTAAGACTCGAACAATTCCTAATTTATTGAAAAACTAAACAAAGGCATATTTTTGACACAAAAACAAACTTAACTTGTTCAATACATCCTCTCAGTCACATGCTGATGTTGATAACTTTAACACTCTCCCTCAACATCAGCTTCCAAAATCTTTACCATACCGAGCTGATGACAAAAGCTTTCAAACTTGCTAACACTCAAACCTTTTGTGAATAAGTCTGCAACTTGGTCTTCTGACTTAATCTGCTTTAACTCAACCTCTTCTTCTAGGACCTTTTCCCTGATAAAATGATAATGCACTTCCACATGTTCTGTTCTTGCATGAAAGACTGGATTCTCCGCCAAACGAACTGCCGACTGGTTGTCACAGTACAATGGAACTGCATAGTCCACTAGTTGATGTAGATCATTCATCAGTCGTATAAGCCACGTACTTTCTTGAGCTGCCATTGCTGCTGCTCGATACTCTGCCTCCGTTGTTGACAGAGATACTATTGGTTGTCTCTTGCTACACCAAGAAATTGCTCCTGATCCAAGCATAAACACATACCTGGTAGTTGATCTGCGGGTGTCGTGATCTCCTACATAATCAGCATCACAGTAGCCAACTAGCTTGCAATCTTCACCTTTCTTGTACAACAGACCATAATCAATTGTACCCTTCACATGTCTCAAAATTCGTCGAACTGCTTCCAAATGAGGCTTCTTTGGATTTTGCATGTATTGACTCATCACACCAAGCTGCGTAAGAGATATCGGGTCTAGTTAAAGTTAAGTAAAGCAAACTACCCACCAATTGTCGATACATTGTTGCATCTTTCAAGTCTTTACCTTCGTGTTCACACATCTTGGCATTTGGTTCCATTGGTGTTGAGATCGACTTACATTCGAGCATCCCGAACTTTTTCAACAAATCTTTGGCATATATTTTTTTACAGAGAAATATCCCTTCGTGTGTACGATCCACCTCTAGCCCAAGAAAGTGCTTAAGTTGTCCAAGTTCTTTCATCTCAAAACGAACTAACAAGTTCTCCTTTGTTCGGCAAATTTCTTCAACATCATCTCCAGTGATGATTAGATCATCTACGTATACAAGTACGATAGCTAACTTTCCTCCATTAGCTTTGACTAACAAGCTAGAATCTGCAAGTGTTTGAATACCCACTTTGAGTTAGAAATTCAGCAATCTTACCATACCATGCTATGGGTGCTTGTTTCAATCCGTAGAGTGCCTTCCGTAGCTTACATACATATTTAGGATGACCTTGACTCTGAAAGCCCATCGGCTGATTCATATAGATCTCCCGATCCAACTCTCCATGCAAGAATGCATTCTTCACATCCATCTGCCACAAGTCCCAATCTTTGTTAGCTGCAAGTGCAAGTAAGACTCGTACAGTTTTAATTTTTGCAACTGGACTAAACGTTTCATCATAGTCTAGTCCATATTGTTAAGAGAATCCTCGAGCTACCAAACGAGCCTTGTGCCTTTCTATTGATTCATCTATGCGACATTTTATCTTATAAACCCATTTGTAGGAAATAGGCTCTACATCTCTTGGCTTTGGCACGAGCTCCCAAGTCTGATTTCGTTTTAATGCTGCAATTTCCTCTTTCATAGCTTTACTCCAGTTTGGATTCTGAAATGCTTCTACAAATGTCTCTGGTTCTTTTGCGTTTGCATCTTCTACTATGGCAACATTGGCATATTTGGGATTTGGCTTCTTGGTTCTTGTTGATATTCTAAGTGGAATTGGTGCTTCTGTTTCACTAGGCTCACCTTTTTCGCTTGGTTGTCCATGCACACCAGTTTGCCAAGGACTTTGAGTTTCGTCATCTCCGATATCACCATCAGCTGCATTTTCAGCTTCACCTAAGCTTAGTTGGATTCGAGCAGATTGCAACTCATCCTTAAAAACATCTGAATCTGGTAATATTTCCTTTTCTAAGGACCACCATGAAGATGATTCATCAAACACCACATTTCGGGATGTGTAACACTTTCTAGTTGTAGGATCGCAACATCTCCATTCTTTTCGTTGACTATCGCATCCTACTAAGACACACCTAACAGCCTTCTTGTCCATCTTGCTGCGTAGATGATTAGGTACATGATTACTACTCAAAAAGTGTTATTTCATAGCTTGTAATGAACTCTTTTAAACACTTTTGAGTAATAGTTATCACCTTTTAACCCAATTAACATATTAAGGACCCTTGCAATCAATTATAATCAAATTGTGTAAGTTCTGGTGTTTTTCGTTAGTAATTTGATCACCAAAGCAATCCAAGATTGAGGAGAGTTCTTTGGAATCCATGGCAAAGCAATGAAAAGTTGTCCGGATAGGATATGCTATCATCCGGACAGGGCGTCTGGACACACCATCGGAGGGTGGTGGAATGTGGGTCTTTTTCATCCGGAAAACATATCCGGATAGGGGAGCGCGCCGCCATTACATCCGGCTGCCGCCACTTTCCAACCGGATGTATCACATCCGGAATTCTGCTACCGCCGCCATTCCATCCGGATATTTTGCATCCGGCTCCTGGAAAGGAGAGGCGTTTCAACTTCCTCGGTTGGATATATCCGGATCCTCTGATAGCGTACCCCGGAGAGTTTTGCAGCCATTTTGCACAGTGCCGCGGTGTTCTCCTGAAGCTTCCAATAAGTGCGACCGACAATTGGGATATTTTGAGATATTTTGTTTTAGATATTTGTTGTCTAAATCCCCAAACTCTCCTTGTAACCCACCAATTATAGGATTCCTTAGTTATTAAGTTTGGAAAAAGGATGAATAACCTTGTTTATATTATTATTGTAATTTTCATATAAATATCTCTTGGGAGCCTATTCTTAGGAAAGGACGAATCTTTTATATAGTTTTCAAATGAAGAAAAATACAAAGCTTTGCTCTGCTTTACCTTCTCATTTTGATTGTATTTTCTTACTAGCCAAACAAGCTCTGAGGATGTTTCCTCAGAGAATGAGTGGCTAGACTTTTAATTCCTTGGAGTTAAGGTTGCAGGGAAAGGTTCCAAGTGCAAGAATTAGTAGCTTTGTGGTTTCCGCCATTAATGAAGAAAAAGTGTGATCCTTTAATGATTTCTATGTTTTTAGTTAACTTAAAATGCTTTCAATTCACTTGAGCCAACACTTGGTAAGGCAAGTGATCTCCGTCCATGGAGATGCACTAGTTTACCTCTTGCGAGCTTTTGGGAAGTGACTTGAAGGTAGGATTTTCTAGAATTGCCAACACTTGGTATGCTTTTGGACTCTAAGGAGACATCCATTAGTTATCTCTTGCGAGCTTTTGACGGGTAATCCAAGGTTAAAGATCACCTTGAATGGCAAGTGCTATGTGAGAGGTACGAGCCATTGCAAGTTGCATCAGTGAGAGGGAATTAGAGCTGAAATCCATTTAAAGGATACATCTGTACAACACCAATTAGAGAATTGACTATATGTTAATTCTCTAATGCGAGGAAATGAACCAAATGACCGGAGCTCTGTTTTTGCATGAGCAACCTCCCCTGTGAACCTAAACCTCCAAGGAATGTTTTCTTCATAAGTAAATTCCATTACTTCCTTTGCCGTTAGTTTAAACCTAAACCTTTTTCAATCAAAGTTTGTGTTTTATTTCTTAAGCTAACCTTGAAATGAAAAGGCACCAATTCATCTTTGAATTGGTATCATTTATGAATTGAAAACCCTTCCCAATGAACGATCCTAGAGCCACTATGCTATAGTAGCTTTGTCTTTGCTACCCTAGTACATGGTGTAATAGGTTATAAATTTTGTTGATTACTCCCTCAATCAAGGAGCACCAGCTGGACATGAATCAGCTGAGACACCAATTGGGCACGAATCAGTACAAAGACATAGCAAACACATCCGAAAACTTGAAAATAACTAACTGAAGGCTTTATGTTCCACAATTTTTCAAAGGGTGATGAAAAATTTAACCTTTGTTGAGGAAGCCTATTGATCACGAAAGCTGCAGTCTTCATTGCTTCTGCCCAAAACCGTCCTGGAACATTCTTTGCATGAAGCATACTTCTATAGATTTCTGCTAGGTGCCTGTTCTTTCTTTCTGCTACGCCGTTTTGCTACGGAGTGTTGGCACATGTGAACTGATGGCATACTCGGCATTCTCGAAGAAAGTAAAAAAACTCATCTGAGGTATACTCTCCCCCATTGTCAGTAACGCAGACAACGGATTCTTTTATCAACCTCTGCTTCCGTCATTTCCTTGAATTCTTTAAACTTTGAGAAAGTTTCAGATTTTTCTTTCATAAAGTACACCCACACGTACCTGGAAAAATCATCAATAAAGGTCACCATGTATTGCATCCCACTAAGAGAGGCTTGCTTAACAGGTCTAAACACATCAGAGTGAATTAGCTCTAATGGCCCCTTTGCTTTCCATTTTGACTCTTCATACGACAACTGATGCGCTTTGCCGTACTGACATCCTACGCAAATTGTATCTTTTCTCACTTCAAGTTGTGGAAGTCCCTTCAGCATTGAATTTTTCATCATCACAATTAGTTTGGAATAACTAACGTGACTTAATCGCATATGCCATAAATCGGTTGTCTCATTCTTTCTGGTCTTGTCTACATATGCGGTTTCTGCAGACATCACATAGACTGACTCTAGTCTCCGTCCCTTTATCACCGACTCTTCCATAATCTCAAGGTCACGATAAACTTTCACATCTTGAGGGCCAAATAGAACAAAATGGCCTGAAGACGTTAATTGTGCTATCAAGAGAAGATTTTTCTTCATACCTGGGACGTGATAGACATTTTGAAGCGACACATCATTAGTATTATATTGGGAAGAGACTACTGTATTACCAATGTGAGCTATTGGTAATTTTGAGTTGTTCACTGTGACTACCATATGTCTTCCCTTGTACTCCGACAAATCCTATAGCTTTTCTTTATCACCCGTCATATGATTTGAGCAGCCCTGAGTCAATGATCCAATCCTTCTCATAATCAATTTGTTCAGACGTTGTTGCTATAAAAGCTGATTCTCCTATTGCAGTAAAAAATGCCTGAGCGTCCCACTCATCTTCGCTTTTGGAAGTAGCAGCATTACTTTCCACAAGCCCTTTTTTCGACCAACAATCTTTTGCCATGTGACCCTTCTTTCTGCAATTGTAGCACTTCCCTTCAAATTTTTTCCTGGTGCCAGGATTCTTCAAATCTTCCTCAACATGAGCGCTCCTTTCACCTTGACTACTTTTTGTCTTGTCCTCATTCTTTTTAGTTCTTCTGACGGTGTGCTGCTTGGAATTCCACCTGCCTTTGTGGGCATAAAGCGTTTCCTCTTCACCCTTGAGTGAAACTCCTCCCATTTGTTTAGCCAAGGCTTCTTGACCAACAAGCAAATTCTCAAACTCAACAAGTGATGGTTGATTTTGCCATCCCTGTACAGCAGCAACAAAACCTCTGAATTCTGGTCTCAAACCATGGATGATTATTCTCTTCATCCTGGTTTCACCGATTGGGGCTTCTAGATCCAACTCGGAAAT
Organism: Vitis amurensis; assembly: GCA_037355405.1. Lineage (NCBI taxonomy): Eukaryota > Viridiplantae > Streptophyta > Magnoliopsida > Vitales > Vitaceae > Vitis > Vitis amurensis. The sequence goes on from CM074684.1 coordinate 12,492,664, forward strand.
TTCCCGGCATAACGTCTTCACCTTGTGAAAGTACTGAGCGATCGTCAAGTCACGTTGTGCTACCGACAACAACTCGCTTTCTAAAAGTTGGAGCATTGTGTCATTCTTCTTTGAGAACAGCTTGGTGAACGTATTCCAAGCTTCGTAAGGGGTTTTGGCATCTCGAATGTGCTCTAGCACATCTTCTTCGATCGTTGTCTTCAAAGCAAACATCGCTTTGCCCGCTTTTATCTTCCATTTCCGCAGTATACCATTCGCATCCTCAGCCTTCGGTTGAGTAATTTCGCTTCCGTTCACAACCTCCCACAAGTCTTGATCTTGCATGTACGACATCATGCATGTTGACCAAGTATTGTAATTTTGGTTGTTGACCTTTTTTATTCCGCCAATGACTTGAAGATCACCCATTTCACTCTCTCTTTTCCTCACGTGTTTGACTCTTAAACACTCTCTGAAATCCCTCTTCAACCTGGCTCTGATACCAAATGTTGAAACCACTTTATAAAAGAGACACACAGAGGAGGAAAGAAAATAATTTTATTAATATGGTGATATTTTTAAACTTCACCTGATACAAGCCTTTTATAGGCAAAACCATCAACGAAATAGAAATACTAAAAAATAGGAATAGAAAGATAACCAGTCACTCTAAACGTGCTTTGCAAAGACCTCCCTAAGACTCGGACAATTCCTAATTTATTGAAAAACTAAACACAGGCATATTTTTGACACAAAAACAAACTTGACTTGTTCAATACATCCTCTCGAGTCACATGCTAATGTTGATAACTTTAACAGTTTCTTAATTAGGAGCATATAGTCCGTCGATCCCTTCAACTTTTGTTAATAATAGATTTCCAAGTAACTGAGACATGGCATTACTAACCTCTCTTCTTAGTCTTCTTCTTTTGTTGAAAGTTAAACTTGATTTAAAAACTTTATAAATATTATAATTATATTTAGTCTCTAAAGTTTAAGAAAGAATATTTTATTTTGAATGATTATTTTAGTTTCTATTTTTGAGTTACAAATCTTAGAAGGTTTCTATATTTTATTATTAGGAGTTTCTATTTTATTGAGTGTGAATATCTATAAATAAGGTTATATAATATTTAAACAAAAGAGAGAGTGGTGGAATACAATAAATTTTAATTCTCCAAAATTTTATCTTCTTTATAATTGTTTATGTTTCTCTATCAACCCTATTATTTAAAAAAAATGGTATTAAAGCCATACGAAAAAATGAAAAGTGGGATATATGTGTTTCAAATCCCTTAACTCAACAAAAACAATTACAACAATTGGAATATCAAGATAAACGCTTTGCTTGGTTTACAAGATGCATGGGGGTTTGTAGAGAAAGACTACAAAGAGCCACAAGATGAAACCACTCTATCCTTAAATCAAAGGGATTTTTCAAAATAAATGATGAAGAGAGACAAGAAAGCTTTCATCATTATCTATCAAGCAATGGATGAAGGCTCTTTTGAGAAGATTTCAAGTGCAATCACCTCCAAGGAACTCTAAGAGATATTACAAGATGCATACAAGGAAGTTGATAAGGTATGAAAAGTTTGTCTTCAAACTCTTAGAAGAGAATTCGAAGGTTTAAATATAAAATAATTAGAAGCAATCTCCAATTATTTTTCTAAAGTATTGTCTACTATGAATTTATTAAAAAGAAATGGTGAGAGTTTAAATAATACTCGTGCAATTACAAAAAGATACTTCAACTAGATTTGAAGTTTGATTATATTGTTGTGGTTGTTGAAGAATCTAAAGATTTAGATTCTATGACCATTGATCAACTTATTAGATCGTTGCAAGCCTATGAAGAGATATTAAAAAGGCATAATCAAGAAAAATTAGAACAAGTTCTTCAGAAAAACTTTCATTAAAAGACATTGAAGAAAATTTTAATGAAAGGAGTCAAAATAATTGTGGGCATGATCATGGATGTGACTAAGGCAATAGAAGAAGAGGTAGTTTCAATTCATCAAAAAGGGAAAAAAAAACCCAAACTCATATTCCTCAAGAGATCATGGAAGATGACACAACTCGAGGCAAAGTAAAAGAGGAATGTGAGTATTTAGCTAGATTGGCAATTCTGGACAAAATTCCTAAGTGTCTCATAATTCAGTTTTTTTCCAAATCCTTCTTTGCATTACTTGCCTAATGAAGGTCAAGTTGTTATATTTTCTAAGAGACTAAGGTATGTGGTTAAGGTTGGAGTTTGAGGAAATTGAATCAACCATGTTTTTTTTTCTTGAAATATTTATTATTTTTTTTAGGAGTTAGGGAGGCTTATGAAGCATTTTTTCTTTTTCTTTTTACTAAGTGTTTAATTATCTTGTTCTAGGATCAATCCAGCTTTAGGTTAAATCAATCTTGGTTGCACTTTCTCGATATTATTTCATCTATTAGATTAAGGGTTTCTTTCAACTTTAAAAACTAAAAAAAAAAAAATAGCTTCTAAAAATAGAGAGAAAAATGTAAGGTTGCCCCTTATACTCTCTTGTCTTACTAAATTGAGGGTGTTTTATTGTCGAGAAAATCTCATTTTGTTCCTAATTTTCAGACAGTTTTCCAACAAGTTTTCTTGAGAAAAAAAATGGTTTGATTCTTTCATTCATTCATCTCTCAAATTTTAATCTATTTGGGTTTGAGTGAAAACCCATTTTCTTCTTGATTGAGCTTCAAGAAGAGGCCGAGATCAAGCTCTGTGGATGCTAAGTATGTCTTGAAAGATGAAGGTATACAACTTAAGTGAGATGCTGATCAAGTAGTCTGTGAAGGATTAAAGGATTTGACCTAGCTAAATCCTTGTACACATTGCTTGTTCTTTATAATGGAATTTTTTTATCGATGGCATGGTTTTTTATCTCTTCATAGATTTTCCACATAAATTCTAGTGTCACCGTCTCTCTTTTTCTCATTTTACTCCTTGATTTATTTTCAGTTTTAGTTTTCATTTATACTTGGGTATATAAGTTGAATGGAAGAACAATGGGTTGAAATAAGTGTAATTTTCTATAGATATCCTATATATATAATGAACCGTGTTATTGAGATTTGGTAGATATTGATTATATTGATTATTTTCTATATATATTGATTATTTTGATATAGATATTTGGTAGAAATTGACATTTGTGTTATTGAGAAATTATTGTTATGAACTGTGTTGGGGAGTATTGAAGCATGCACATGTGACTTGCATTTGAAAATTGTTGGAAGAGTGTTGTTTGTCACAAGATGCTTCAAATGACCCTTCCCATGGGCTTATGTAGAGCCCAGGAAGAAAGACATTTGCACCATAGAGATGGGGAAGGACTTTAAAAAGGAGATCAAGAGGCAGTTCTACCCTGATGATGTGGCTTACCTAGCTAGGAAAAATATGAGGCGTCTCAAGCACATAGGCTCGATATGCGACTATGTCAAGGAATTTTCTTCACTCATGCTTGAGATTCCTAACATGACTGAGGAGGAGGAGTTCCTATTCAACTTCATGGATAACCTGCAATGGTGGGTTAAGTAGGAATTAAGGCACCGAGGCGTTCAAGACTTAGCCACTGCTATGGCGGTAGCAGAGTCTTTAACAGATTAAAAGAGGGAATACTCCTTCAAGGTTGAGTCTTTGGAGGATAACCACGCCACGGGTGGAGGAGATGAGGTTTCAAGGGACCATAATGCTCCTAGAATGGGATTAGGCAAGATGCCTATCGTCCAGGAAGGAAAGGGTAAGGCAAAAAGGAAGGAGTTTACGCCTAAAATAAAATGCTTCCTATGTGATGGTCCATATTGGGCACGGGATTGTCCAAAGAGGAAGGCACTCAGCGCCATGATTGAGGAGAGGGAACAGAAAGATGAAGCACATATGAGCTCGATGTAACTACTAGGTGCCCTCCAAGTCAACCCAAAGCCTAGTACGCCTAAGACATCCTTACTATCAGGGGTGCAAGTAAATGAGGTAAAAGGGGAACAAGCTGAGGTAACCCACTCACACATGGACAAGGTCACCAAAGGAAAGGTGAACTTGATGGGCAAGATATAGCAGCACTCCAAACATCGAAAGTGCAGGGGGTTTGTATCCATTCGAGGCCTCAAGGAAAAATGAGGTGGAAAATATCCTGGTTGAACTGGTTACCAGTAGACAAGGGGTCCCTCCTGTGTTAGAGTATCTAGTCCGATGGAAATGACTACCTAAAAGACAGGTAAGCTAGGAACATGTGGATGCCTTGAGAAGGTTCTGGAGACACATCGAGAGGTTTTAAGAAAAGGCAACGACAGGAACGTTGACAGCATAGGTGGAGGAGAGTGTCACAAGATGCTTCAAATAACCCTCCCCATAGGCTTATGTAGAGACTAAGAAGCTTCTGGAGACTGCTACACTTAGACATTGGAGAGAAGAGTGTGGAAGGTTCTAGAGATGCCTAGAGAAGTCCACACATCTCTACACTATGGTGGAAGGCATGAGAGGAGTCCAAGGCCTTCTAGAGAATTCTAGAGATCTCTTGTATATTCTTGTACATAGGCTTGTACATAGAATGGTGTAGGGTGTTCTAAAATATTCTTGATTTGTAAGGAACCCTCCAAGGTTCCAAAGAGTTCCATTGGTGCCTATAAATAGGCTAAGTCCTCATTTGGCCAAGGCACCACCCAAAAACCACCAAAATCACTTCCTAGCCAAGCAAGTGAGTTCCCAAAGCACTTGTAAAGCTTCTTTTGAGAAATAAAAGCTTCCATTATTTAAGAGTTTCCTAGTACAAGTCGTGAGCATCTTAGCCTAACAAGTTAAGCATTGAGAGTAAGGCTGACTTAGCAAGATCAAGTGTCTTGACTTGTCTAAGTGCTTTGCTGAGCTTAGGAAAAAACTAAGTCCATGACATGTTGCATTCATACTTGCATGTGACTTTTAATATTTGTTGAAATGTACTTAAAGAGAAGAAAAATTGTGAGAAATTTTATGATTAGATAATGTGTTAGGGATCCTTTTGAATTGATTTAAAAAACACCTATTCACCCCACCCCCTACCCCCTCTAGGTGTAGTTTATCATTGAGATTCACTTTTAGGGAAGGTATGATAAATCCTAAATTTAATGTTAAAATTGCAACAAATATGGTCATTATACTTATGAATGTAGAACTTCCATTAACAATTTGGAAGGATAAACCAACTATGTTGAAAAGAAAGATCAAGAAGAACATAGAATATTGTTAGCATATAAAAAAGAAAGTAAAGAGAAAAACATATGGTATCTTGACACTAGAGCAAGCAATCACATGTATGGCTTCAAAAACATGTTTGTTCATATAGTGGTCATGTTACTTTTGGAGATGCATCCAAAATTCTAGTCAAAGGGAAAGGTAAAATCCTAATTCTTTTAAAAAATGGAAATAATCAATTTATCTCAAATGTTTTACTATGTGCCCAACATGAAATAATATATTAAGTTTGAGTCAACTCTTAGAAAAAATCTATGATGTTCATATGAAAAATTAAGGTCTCTGAATAAAAGATCAATATGTCAATTTAATTGATAATATGCCTATGATAAGAAATAGAATGTTGTTGTTAAACATTCAAAATGTTGTAAAATGTCTAAAATCTTACATAAATGATTCCTCTTGGATTTGACACTTAAGATTTGAACATCTTAATTTTGGAGGATTGAAATTATTGAACAAGGAAAATATAGTGAGAGAATTGTTTTCTATAGATCATTAAGATCAATTATGTGAATGATGCCTACTTGGAAAACATTTCGAAATAATTTTCCAAAAGAAACAATTACAAGAGCAAAGAAGTCTCTAGAGTTTATTCATGTGGATGTATGTAGTGTTAGGATTAAAACACTCTAATCTTATTTTCTGAAAGCAATAATAAACTCCTGCAAAAAATAAAGCATAAAAACACACGAAATTTATAGTGGTTCACTCTCAATTTGAGAGTTACATCCCTTGTAGCTGCTGTAGATTTTCATTATGATGAAAAGAGAGTACAAGAGAATCCTAAAACACTTCACCATCTAGGTTTTTCTCTCTACGTTTTTCTATTTCTTTCAACACCCTAAAAGAAATAAAACTCTCTCTAGGTTGGCTACCCTAAACATAATATAAATAAGATAACCAAATGAAACATGTAAAATCCCTAAAATACCCAAACTTAAAATACCATTACTATTGGGATAATAATTAGGCTCCACACGCCTTAACAATCTCCCGCTTGGAGATTAATCCATCATCAACTATCTTCACCTGTAATGGCTACGACTTCTCTATCTCAACTAAGAAGTCCAATTGAAATTGTGCACAACTCTAGTTTCTCAATCATTGTGGTCTTTGTCAACATATCAACTGGATTTCAATTCCCCTAAATCTTCTCGAGTGTTAAAATTGTATCTTCCAAAGCTAATCTTATGAAGTGATACTAAACCTGTATGTGTTTTGTCCTAACATGATAAATAGGATTCTTTGCTAGATGGATGGCACTCTGATTGTCACAATGTAACACATTTCGCTTATACTTGTGACCCAATTCTTCCAAGGAAGACTACAACCACATTAGGTCTTTGCTAGCCTCTGTCATTGCAACATACTCTGCCTTAATAGTAGAAAGTGCAACTATCTTCTACAACTTTGATACCCAATTGACTGTAGTACCACTTAGAGTATAATCATATCCTATAGTAATTTTTCTGCTATCTATATCACCAGCCATATCAATATCTACATACCCCTACAAACCTGAATCTAACTTCCTAAAACACAAAGTCGACTCTATAGTGCCTCTCAAATACCTGAGAATCCACTTCACCCCCTCCTAGTGTTATTTTCCCAAATTACTCATATATATACTCACAACTCCCACTGCATGTGCTATATCCAATCCAGTACAAACCATAGCATACATAAGACCACTAATACATAAGACACTTTTGCCATCTAAACCCGTTCTTGTTCAATTGAGGGCGGCTAATCTTTAGATAGTCGGAAGTGACTAGCTAAAGGGGTACTCACAAGCTTCACTCCAACTATATTGAATATGGTAAGGATCAAACCTTCTTCACATACTCTTCCTGCGATAGTTTCAAGACCTCTTTATCCCTAGTAATCCTCATTCTAAGGATTTATTTTACAACACATAAATCCTTCGTTGCAAACTCATCCGATAACTTCTTTTTTGTTTGTCAATCTCATGTATGCTAGCCCCAAAATCCACATATCATCAACATATAATAATAAAATAGTATGAGAGCCATGAAACCTCTTGATATGGCAACAATGATCTACTTGACACCTCAAAAAACCATTATTGCTCATGAAGTTGTTGAACTTCTTATACCATTGTCTTGGAGCCTTTTTCAAGTCATATAGGCTCTTTTGTAGCTTACACGCCATTTTATTTTTTCCCTAAACCTGAAACCCTTGTAGCTTATGCATGTAAATTTCTTATTCTAAATCACCATGAAGAAATGTCATTTTTACATCCATCTACTAAAGTGCAGATCTTTTTTTATCATTAACCCAAGTACTGTTCTGATAATGGTTAGTTTGACCATTAGAGAGAAAATCTCTGTATAATCAATGCCTTCCTTTTGCTGAAAGTCTTTTACTACAAGTCTTGCTTTGTATCTCTTGCTACCATCATGTTCTTCCTTTATTCGATATACCCATTTATTTTGCAAATCTTTTTTCCCTTTTAGTAGTTCTGCCAATAGCCATGTTTGATTAGACATCAACGAATCCATGAAGTTGGCTACCCTAAAAAAAAACCACCCTCTTGGTCTCTCCAAGAAGTATAAGTGATTTTGATTTTATTTTTTAATTTGATGAGTATTCATCCTGCTTTTAGGATTGGCTATCTAGATACATTCAAGATTGTGGAAAGAGCATTATACCCCCTACTAAGAATCATTAATTTTGTTGATAGGAATCATTAAATCCATTATATATATAAAGACAACCAAATAATGATATTTGATTATTTCTTCAACCTTACAACATGATGTTTCTTATGAATTCTTTTTATCATTCATAGAGATTTATCATATATAAACAGAAAACATCTCTTATCTCATTCACTTCTCGATACATTCTAAAACAAATTGTTGCCTTGTGATGTATATGTTGTTGATAAGAAACCCCCCTTATCTCTCTCTCTCATCTTCATTCAAATTAAGCAAAGACACCACCTGCTGTTCTGAAAATGCCACCACCTGCGGTGACATTGGAGGCATTCAATTCCAAGTTCAAGTCCAAGTTTAATGAATCATATTCTATGTTTGCTAAACATTTGATATATTCTCTACCTTCATTTATTTATTTATTGATATCTAGATTATACTCACAGGATGCCTCCAAAAATGGTAGCTTGTATTGTACTTGAGTCTTTATCAATCCTAGAGAAGATGCACTTGAGAGGGTATTTGGGCAGAAAGGCTCTCCACTCGCATGCATAGGAGCCTTTTGCAGTTCTATTAAGTCAATTATAAAATCAAGGCCAAAATAGGTCTGGAGCTAAAAATCAAATGGTGAGTTGTGAAGGAATTCTTTGGCAAGCCTGTGCATAACACATTCCATGTGTTAGAAGTAGGTTGGCTAATATAAATTACAACAAAAATTTTTGGCATGCCCAATGAGACCTCTAAGTCTACTCATGCTTTGAGACCCCAAACAAAGAATAATGGGTTGCAAGAAAATAAAGATGATCGATGCAAAAATCAACACCTTCATATGGATCTCTGCTGCAATGAGATCCATGATGTGAAATTATTGTGATGAGAACCTTAGAAATAATGCGTTGGAATTTTTTTATTAGAAAATATTTGGAGACATCTCTACATTGGTGAATTAATGATGAGTGAATTAATTGAGGTAAAGTCACAGATAAGAAATAGCCCTGGTGGCGGTCCACTGTGGCAGCAAGTGGGAGCCACAATCCTATTCTTGTGCAGCCTGTTTCAGCTGCAAGAAAAAGCAATTACCTAGTGCGCTGCTGGATGTGTAGCTGAGAATAACCAGCCATTAAGGACCTTACGTAGGCCACCTGTTTGTAAAAAAATCAGCTTAACCAGGTGTTTTAACAGGGTTGTTACAGGTAAGGATTAAAAAATTCAGATATATATATCCACGATATATCCAATATTCGTGGATACAAATACAAAATTTGTTAAGATATATCCATCAACTCATATTTTTGGATATTTTATCAATTTTTAGATTTTTTCGTGTTTCAATCCTTATTTCACCGATATTTTAATAGTGATTTTTCGTTTTCTTTATTATTAAATAAATAAATTATAATTATTTTATTTTTATATTTGATTTAATTTATTACTAAAAATATAAAAACATAATTTTCTTAATAGGCTTTTTTATATATATAATCTATATATTTATTAAATATAATAAATATAAATATTTAAAAAAATTATATATATATATATATATTATTATTTATTTGATATCATTGAATGCATTTAAATTAAATTTGATCATAATTTTAATATTAAATATATTTTAAAATTAGACATATTATCATAATAATATTGTAAAATAATCTATAATATAACTTAATAATAAATAAACATTTATAAAATTTATATTTTTTATCAATATAGAGGATATTATTATCAAATATGAAAAATTATATATATTAAAAAAAATAATTTTAAAATATCTATTTTTATTTCTTATATAATTTTTTTAGAATTTTTTTTAATATTTTCATCATTTTTATTAATTTTAACAACCGATATTTTATATCAAAATATTCGTTGATACATCCATAAAACCAAAATACTGATATATCCGTGATTATCAATATTTTCATATTTGATTATAAGGACACTTAAAAAGATCAAAGGGAAAGATATGGGCAGTTGCTTAGTAGCTAGCTTAATGTTGGGTGGTTATCTGCAACCTTCAACCAAAACCTAAAAGACTTGAACAATTAAGAATTCTCTACTTTGTTTTTTTTTTTCTCCTTTGCACAAGTCTTTCTTAAGAAGTCACTTAGAAGCAACAAAACAAAAAGGATTGTTAGTTGATCATAGCACGTAAAATAGATTCTATTATATAATTGAAGTTGCATACTCATTTCTATTGAACGAAATCTTTGAATTCCGTGGTGAATATTTGATGGTTAAATGAATAGAAAATGTACCTACATAACTTCTTGAAAATATTTTTGGTGAAACTATGAAAATATGTTCATAGAAACATTGTTTTAAAATACATGATTAGTTATCAAAATTTTGAAATATAAGGATTCAGATATGATGGAATATGAATTCCTTGTTGTGATATGTTACTTATTCTTGTGGCAACATGAATTAAAGTTGTTTCTTAACTCTAAATTGCAATATGAGCAATATGGAAGTTGAAAGGGCCCTCACGACTTAAAAACACGTAAGGTTAAGAGGAACTCATGCATATATATCACCAGGAACTTTATCTCCTATCGCATGCAAGATATTACAATCACTCCTCAATGCAAACACAAACGTCCTCGTTGTGTCCCACAATCCTTGGGATTGTGGAGCCAAATAGACAGACGTCCTTCACCAGGTCAAACAAATTCCCACACTAGGGTTGGAGATTGACTTTGATACAATTTATTACTACCTATACCCAACCACCCCCACATCGAGGTTTAAGATTGACTTTGATATCATTTATAACTACCTATACCCAATTGTATAGATATTGTTTGTTTTGAACATAAAGAGGTTCTTGTGACTTTAAAATACGTCTACAAAATTAAGAGGAGTTCATACATATATAATGTAAGAAACTTTTTTCCTTATCCAATATGGAACATCACAACACTGGTATTTAATATATTACACTTCTTTAAAAACGGGAGAGATGGGGGCCCTTTCTATTGTTTTAAAAACACCCAGGGAAGTTGTTTATTTGGTTTTCTTTCATTCCTTTTGAAATGGGGGGACCCCTTCCCACTAAGGCTGAGATGCGTGGACATGTGGCTGTGGAGCTGGCTTGCCATGGTGGTGGGTGGATGGTGATGCCATCCTCCAAGGACGCACAGTGGAGTGGATAGTGGTAGGGCAAGGGGAGAAAAACAGAGGAACGTTTCCAGGAAGAAAGGGGATTTTTTTTAGGGGGGACGACAGGTTGCTGGAAGGGTAGAGGAGCCATCCTTCGTCTGAGGAGTGCTTCCCAGGTATGATCACTATACTATATTGTCTTTTCATTTTCATATGGTTTGGTTTCCATTCTCAGCCATTTTTTTTCTGGATATCATTTTGTTGCTTTGACGTGGATATTTGTCATGGTTGTATCCAGTTCAGGGCTATCATGAGTCACATGTTCTGTATTTGTTTGATCCTCATAGTTCGTCTTGGTTATTGTCTTGATTGTTACCCTTGTATTTGTGCCATGCTTGGTGGTTGGTTTGGTTTGGGATTCGATAGAAGAAGATAGGACTATGTTCATGACTATTGCTGCTGCTGTGGCTGCTCAATGCCGATGGTTTTACTCTTCATGCGCGCATGGTTTCTCTTGGACGTCTCATCTCCCAAGCTCGCCATTTCACCTCCCCTAACCTACACCACTCCTCCCATCAACTCACAGCTCGTGTTCTTACACCATGCGCGATCTCAGACATTCATCCATTAGCTTGCATTAAAGCTCTAGATTCACTCATTCGCGCGCATGGAATCATGCAAAGTCTAGCCATAGTTCCTATACCCACTTCCCTCTCTTCATGCCCATTGCCAATAGCTCACTTCTCCACCATATTTGCTCACCTTTCTCACTAATACCCACACCATCCCATGCCCTCATGTATGTCGCCACCCTCCCATGCATAACCATCCCCCACTTATCCATTTTTTTTTTCACCACCACATTTTCTCTCTCTACACCACATATTCTCCATGCATACCCATTTCTCATTCCACTTCTCCCACTCATTCCACAGTTCCTCTCCCCATGAATCTCTTTCTTGCCCTCTCTCTTGAACATATGACCCATATGCATGATCGTTTGGACGCATGCATGTCCTTCTTGGAAGACACGGATAGGTTTGGCCTCAACCTAGAGTTTTTCTTTTAAAAAAAGGGTGAAACCTTTCTTTGATCTTCATGGCTAATATTCTGGGCAGTGGGTCTTGTTGGTGGGCTCCCAAGGCATTGACTTGTGGGCTTAAGTAGGTTCATGTGGGCCTTAAGCCCTTTTCTTTTAGTTTGGGCCGGATGGGTAATGCTTGTTTGGGCCTCCTAGGTTGGGCTTTTGCTGAAGCTGAAGGTTATTTAGTACTTTTTTTTATGGGCTTAAGTTGGAGCCCAGGCCCAGTATGTGTTGATGAAAGGCCTCTTGTTTGGTTTACCCACCTTAAGTTGGCCCATGCCCATTCCAAGCCCATGCTCACTTCAAGTTGATTTGTTCACCCACCTTAAGTTGACCCATGCCCATTCCAAGCCCATGCTCACTTCAAGTTGATTTGTTCACCCACCATAAGTTGGCCCATGCCCATTCCAAGCCCATGCCCACTTCAAGTTGATTTGTGGGTAGACCCACTTCAAGTTGATTTGTTTACCCACCTTAAGTTAGCCCATGCCCATTCCAAGCTCATACCCACCTCAAGTTAGCCCTTTTGTTTTCAATTTGCATGATTTATCTTCCTAAAAACATTAATTCCTCAATAAATTTTAATTCCAATTTTTGAAATTTTAATTCTCACACCAATTTATTTAATCATTATTAATTTATTTATTTAATTATTCGTTCATTTTTAAAATTTAATCTTTAAATAATCTTTCAAAATTGGGTTTTCTAAATTAAATTCCAATTTCCGAAATTTTAATTCTCACATCAATTTATTTAATCATCATTATTTTATTTATTTATTTATTTATTTATTTTTAAAATTCAACCTTTAAATAATCTCTCAAAATTCTGATTTCTAAATTTAAATTCTGATTTCCGAAATTTTTAATTCCCATATCGATTTATTTAATCATTATTATTTTATTTATTTGTTTATTTTTGAAACTTAATCGTTAAATAATTATTTAGGATTCCAATTTTCGAAACTTAACTTCCAAAATTCCCATTCTTAAATTCAATTCCCAATGCTCCAATTTCCAAGTAATTTTCGAGACCCCAATTTTCAAACAAACTTAAAAAAAGCCTAGTTTTCACCCGAACAGTTTTAATTCCATCCCGGTTCTCTAATAATCTGTTGATCCTCTTGGTTTTACATAAACATGAATGTCGTTTTTCATAATTCCATAATAACGAAATTTGTGAGGTTAGTTCGTGTCAGATAGATCAGGCTATGGTGGGGACCCCATATTATTTGGTGTTTCCTTTGGGAGCCCATTTGGTTGAATAGTGATATACGATGATTTTGTACTCGATTTAGTGGTACTTGAACTATGTTTTGTATTCATTAATTGTGCATTAATCCCTTTCCTTGACAGCGCATTGTGTTTTATGGCTCAGGTACGCATTCATTCCCATTTTGGTCATTTTCTATGCATGTTTTGATTCCCATATATGCATGATCGATTTGAGCACCCATTGATTTACTTATTGATTGCCACGTTAGTTTCATTTTATTAGTAGAGACCCGATTTTAGGGACTTAGAGGGGTGCTACGGTCTTTACCGTACCTTCCTAATAAGTAATCTGACCCTCGAACCCAATCCGGTTTTTCACGAATCACCTTTTCCAAAATAAGGAGTCGCACTTAGGGTATCTTTCTTATTTTGTTTACCCTTTAAAAAATAAAACAAAAATAAGTGGCGACTCCAAGTCATTTTTCAAACAATAAAATCATTTTCAAAAATAAAATCAAGCTTGCCATCGAGTGGAAAACGCATAAGCCGAAATACGGGGTCCACAATTACGAAATTGGAAGAAAGGGCACCATGAAGGCTAGCCCTATAGATGGATTAATATAAGAGGGGCAATGAACCCTTAAAAGAAAGGGAAAGTATCCTAGATGAAATATCCAAAACATATCCTAAAGATTTCCGTTAGGATTATTAGGGGCATAGACATATAGCATTGGATGGAAGTTCTTAAAAACAAAAAATGATATAGGTATCTAATGATGTGCTAGTATGAATGAAATGTGCAACTTAGAATGATCATCTTACTAGTGATGTTTTAATGAATTGAATTTCTATGTATGAACTGTGTATATTTACTAATTATCTCGCTTAAATTTTGTGTTAAAATTCTTGTCTTTGGAGTTGTTTAGTTCACTCTTTAAATTATTTTTGGATTCAATAAGAGGCACCTAGAGCTAATAAATTACTTGAACCATATATTTTGTTTTTTTTCTTCTTTTGGCAAATGAGTTTATATTTAAAATTATATCATCGGTTTAGGCAATTAATGGTAGTAAGTTTTCATCTAGGAAAGTTGGGAGAGATGAAGGATAAAGGACGTCTTGCTACTATGATATAACATTAAGATTATGTTTGGTTCCCACAAATTTGAGGGAAATATAAGGAAAAGAAAAAAAGTGAAGAAAATTGAAAAATAAATTTAAAATAAATAAATTATTTTTACATACTTTTTCAAACACATTTCACTTATTTTCCTCAATTATATAAAAACTAAATAATTTTTAAATGCATAATTTTTTAACTAATATTAATTATATTTAATTTTCTTTTGTACTTTTTTATAGTTAAACAAATTTCCTTAATATTTGTTTTCTTCCTTTACTATTTTCCGAAAATCAAATAAGTTTAAGGAATAAATTTAGTATGACATGATCGAGAAGAGGAAAAGAAGTAACATTTACAATAAAGATAGAATTCTAGAGTTTAATGTAAAATCAATAATATGAATGATAATTTTTTTTAAAAAAACCGGCACCCGATGGAGCCAATATTACTAATAGAAAAGGCTTGAAAATATATTAACAACTTGGGCAAAGAGGAAAAATAAAATAAAATAAAATGTTGTCAAACTTATCAAGCAGTTGAAGAAGTTAAAACGATTGGAACAATTGAGAATGAAATAATATAAGGCTAGGTATAACTATGGTCTTTTGTACTATAATCAAGACTCTGGATACTCGTTTTGATATTTTTGTTTATTCAGAAAAATCTTTATTTCTTCTGGTCTTTTCATCTATTACTTTTTCATTGTTCAGAAAAAATCATTTTAATTGACATCACTGACTACTCTGATATTAAACATGTAAAATAATATACAAATATAAAAATAATTAATATTTAAAAAGAATAAGATTGAAATTATGCCTGTGTAGAATGGGAGAACTCACCCATATGCAGATAACTTAAAAAATGAAAAAAAAAAAAAAAAAACAAAAGAAAGAATAAAACATGCCAACGATCTTTATAGCAACAAACTTAGTCAATTTTAAGTAGTGCTCTTAGCATAAAAAAATATTTTTGAAAAAAAAAATTAGAGTGCATTTAGCAGTATTTTTACTTGAAATATTTTTAGTGAAAGTGGTTTTTTTCGAAATATTTTTAAAAGAATCGTCTATCAACTGTTTCTTTAAAAAAATATTATAAGTGAATTTTGAATACTATAAGTGTTTTTTCATATTTTTAAAAATAATTTTTAAATTTTTTTAAGCACCTATGTTTTTAAAAAACAAATTTCAAGTTAAAAGTGCTTCCTACAATTACTATGAAATGAACGAAACACTTCTTGAAAGGTGAATTTCAATTATAGAACACACCTTAGGAGGGAGGGGGGGTTGAATAGGTGTTTTAGACCAATTTAAAGGTCTCCTAACACAAGTTAACAAACCTTACCAACTTTTACAATTTTTTTCTTCTCTTTACAAACACTTAGAAACACAAATTAGAGATCACATGCAATTGTGAATGCAACAACACTCCCTAATAAAAATAAAATCCAATTCACATGCACATGTTCCAACACTCCCCAACAAAAAAAAAAAACTTAAAAACAATTTCTGATTAATAACAAGAGCAAGATATCTCAATATCCCTATGATCAATAACCAGAAACATCATAAACGACAACTCATATCTAGTTTACTTCAACATTTACAAAACATAGATACTCATGCTTTGAGACCCCAAAGAATAATGGGTTGCAATAAAATAAAGATGATCGATGCAAAAATCAACACCTTCATATGGATCTCTGCTGCAATGAGACCTATCATGGAAAGAATCGATAATTTGTAATGCCTTAGCAATTATTAAAGTGTAGTAATTTTACTTAGTTCACATGATGTGAAATTATTATGATGAGAACCTTAGAAATAATGCGTTGGATTTTATTTTTATTTTTTTGAGAAAATATTTGGAGACATCTCTACCTTGGTCATGAATTAATGGGGGTAAAGTCACAAATAAGAAATAGCCCTGGTGGTGGTCCATTGTGGCAGCAAGTGGGAGCCACAATCCTATTTTTGTGCTGTAACGACCCGCTCCCAACCATGTAGATATTGTCCGCTTTGGGCCCAAAGGGGCCCTCACGGCTTTAAAACGCGTCTACTTGGTTAAGATGAGCTTCTACATATATATAGCGTCAGGAACATTCTCCCCTATCCGATGTGGGACATCACAAACACCCTCCCCATGCAGACACAATGTCCTCGTTGTGTCCCATGGGATTACGGGGCCAAACAAACCCCCACACTAGGGTCGGGGATCGACTTTGATACCATTTGTAACGACCCGCTCCCAACCATGTAGATATTGTTCGCTTTGGGCCCAAGGGGGCCCTCACGGCTTTAAAAAGCGTCTACTTGGTTAAGAGGAGCTTATATATATATATATATATATATATATATATATATATATACAGCGCCAGGAACATTCTCCCTTATCCGATGTGGAACATCACATGTGCAACCTGTTTTAGCTGCAAGAAAAAGCAAGTACCTAAGTGCGTTGCTGGATGTGTAGCTGAGAATAACCAGCCATTAAGGACCTTATGCAGCTGTAGTAGTGGCCACCTGTTTGTAAAAAAAATTAGCTTAACCAGGTGTTTTAATAGGGTTGTTATAGGGGACACTTAAAAGATCAGAGGGAAAGACATGGGCAGCTGCTTAAAGTCAACTAGTAGCTAGCTTAATGTTGGGTGGTTATCTGCAACCTTCAACCAAAACCTAAAAGACTTTCAACAATTAAGAATTCTCTACTTCTTGGTTTTTTTTTTTCTCCTCTACACAAGTCTTCCTAGAATTTACAAAGGGCATTGGCATATAAACTATATATATATATATATATATGAAATAAGGAAAAGGAGGTAGAAGAACAAAATGATTAGCAATATAAGGAAAATGAGTTTATGGATACCTAAACTCTTGTATCTCACAATTCAGTTCTAGCTTGCCATTGTTGAGAAGTTCAGTGTCATGCCTTAAAACCCATTCTAAGGGCATAACGATCATTTCACACCTCAAGCCCGAAGGCTCAAAGTGAAAATGACACAAAACATTTATCTTATAATGAGAAATTTCCAATTACCAAATTCTTATTCAAAGTAGTAGAACAAAATTTTTAAAAATCTCAAAGTATGAACTTTAAAACTAATACATCAACAAAAGTGTTATTGCCCAAATAACTCAAACTCAAATAGTTCAACAAGGATTAAATTTTAACATCTAAATAATGTCAAAAATAAAGTATGAACCAAAATCCTAACAAAAAAAATTCCCAACCTAGCCATCATTCTTCGCTTGGACTACGAGTACTTGAAAAATTATCAACGAAGAGACATGAACTAAAAGCCCAATAGGGAACATCAATACAATCTCATGAATAGCATATTTTTAATTATAATTACAAATAGGAGATACATCATATAATTATTTTCATAAAAACTTTTGAGTTAAACATGCTAATGCATTTAAAACTTTTCAACAAAACTCTCTCATATCCATTTCAAAACAAATTTCTCATCAAAACTAAATCAAATATATTTAAAATATCTTTACTCTGATTATCGAATAACAAATGGTATCCAATTAAATGAGACTTCACAAATGAGTTGTTAATCTCAAATTTGTTCATTTTAAAATAAAATAAAAAACTAAATATTAATAATTATAACATGTTGACTAGGGTCATATGGTCAACTATTATAACATGTTGACTAGAGCCATATGGTCAACTATTATAACATGTTGATTATGGCCAAAAATGTTAACAATTATAACCCATCGACTAAGGCCATATAAACTAGAGTCAAAATTTTATTTTATTAATTCAAACTTACAAAACAAAACATTATATCTCTGTAATTTTATTTTTGATAAATAAAGAAAATGCTCAAACATATTTTTCATACCAAACATATATTTGATCCATGCATAAAAATAAAAATAATATTTTTACACATTTCAAAAGATCATATAAAAATAAAACTATTTCATTTTACAAAGTTTGCATTAATTTCCCTTACCTTAAGGAAACACTCAAAAATCTTGAAGAATCTACTCTTTACCTAATATAATATCATATACAACATTTATTATTGATTATTTAGCTAAAATTACAAATTTGACAATTCTAAAAATATTCTATTTAGTATTAGTGATCCTAGTTAATTTCCTATGTTAATATTATTATCACTAATAATATTTCTAACTTACTAAACAATAATAAATTAATTTAGTGAGTTTCCAAATTTTTTTATAAAATTCATATTCTTTCCTTGTCCTAACTATTTATTTATTTATATACTTAAATTAAATTAAAACTTATACAAAAAATTATTATTATTATTATTCCCATCCCACTGTCACTTAACCACACTTCCATCCCACACCCATTATATATATTATCATTACTTTCAAAGAGCTGTCACACCACTACTCCAAGCCACCAACCACTGTCACCTTTTTTTTTTTTTCTTAAAACCCTATGCTAAACTACTACACTGCCATACACATCTACTTTAATAACTTTATTATTATTTTTTTTTATACAATTCCAGAAATCACCCAATACAATGAAATCATATCATTTTTTTTTCTTCCTAATATTTTTCAATCCCTTAAGCCACATATAATCATATATTTATTTATTCATTTAATTTTTAAAATTCTATTGCTTAAATCTATTCATCTAATTTTTTTTTTTAATTTCCCTATTTTAATCAATGAAACAACCTATATTCATAATTTCAATATTTTGACCTAAAATTTTTAAATAGATTAACCCTAGCTTAAATCGAAATATTCCAAAGAATCCTTATTTTTTTTATTAATTCGAATATTCGAAACTTTCCGATCCTTATTAATAACTCTATTCATATTCACAAATTTTTAATCTTTTTTATCTAAAAATTAATTTAAGAAACCTTAATCTAGATTGAAATCTTTAAAGTATTCAATCTAATTAACAAATATAAAATACTAATTTAAAGATTTAAAATCTTACCTGAAAAAATTGATCTTCAACCCTAAGCCTCAAAATCTTCAGCCCTATGCTCTTTGATTTTTTTTTTTTTTTTTGTAAAAAGATTTTATGAATAGAAAAGATACGAAAAATCTAATTTATACATAGAGATTTTAAATATGAAAAAAATATTTTTACTCTTATTAAATTAATTTAATTAATTATTTTTTTTCTAAATTATGATTTTACCCCTAAGTTAGGTTTAGGGCATCACATTCAGAGTATCTTTCGTTGTCATACTTTTCTTTTTTTCTTTGGATATAGGTAGTTAATCAAACTTTGATATCTATCCATGTTTAAAACCTAAAGGCTATGTTTGATTCCCGAAAAGTATTAAGGAAAAAAAATTAGGAAAATTGGTTTCCTTATGTTTGGTTTCATTGTGGAAAATACAAAAGAAAATTAAATATAATTAAAATTAGTTAAAATTTTATACATTTTAAAATTATTTAACATTTATATAATGAAGGAAAATAAGTGAAATGAGTTTGAAAAAACATATAAAAATAATTTATTAACTTTAAATCTATTTTTTTTATTTTTCTTCACTTTTATTTCCTTTCATTTTTCATTTTTATTTTCTTTCCCTTAAATTTTTTGAAAACCAAACATAGCCAAAGTGATTTATAGAGCTTCAATTGGAAGTATACAGGAATTTTTTTTCATATTTATTTTTTTTGAATTCTAAATGAATTAAAGATTGTGTAAATTTATGCTTTTATACAAGTTCTCACCACTTTTTTTGAAGAAAGGTTAAGGTAATGACATTTTTTTTTTTGTTTATTTTTTATCTTTGTGTATAAATTTGTGCCATTGTGCAAGTTTACACCATTGGACTTGTGGCTCATATTTTTTTTGTTTAATAATAATAATAACCAAAGTGTGGAAGTCATGACAATGGTACAAAATATATGATCAATGTATTATGGTAAAAAATTTGTGACATAGATACGAGAAAGTAAGCAATGTACAAAAAGATATATGACTAGGTACAAAGTATATGATAAGGGCAAATAGAATATGATTGAAGTACTAAAATACACTTAAATTAGCAACATGACTTAGATATGAAATTTTTGATCAAATTATTAAGGTATAAAAATTGTAATTTAGGTACAAAAAATGTGATTAAGGTACTAAGGTATGAAAAATATCACCTAAGGTATTAAGGTACAAAAAATGCTTTCTAAGTGTAAATAATGTGACTAATGTAGATACAAAAATATAATATAAGTATAAATAATGTGAAAATTTTCTAAAAAATGTGATCAAAGTACAAATAACCAATTTAATTATGAGAAATGTGACTATCGTGTGAAATATGTTGACTAATTTATAATAAGGTACAAAAAAATGTTACCAAGGCATCAAGGCATAAAAATATAATTTAGATACAAATAATGTAACCAATTCTTGTTATATTATGAAACTTGAATCAATCTTGTTGTGCTACACAAGAGATGTTGGGGATTGAGTTTGCAAGAGTTTAAAGTAGCAACACCCTTTGGAATATTTTTTTATTTTATTTTATTGAATGATGAGTTTGCTCCTATTGTATTTTATTACAATATTCTTGAGTATTATGCACTTTATAGATATAGAGATCATATTGATCGCTGAATTACATTAAAAATCTTATTTGTTTTTTTTTTTTTTTTACTCGTATGTGTAATTTGATTAATAGTTACAAAACATGTTATTGACATATAAAAAAATGTGAGTAAGGCTCTAAGGTATAAAAAATATGATCCAAGTATGAATAATGTGATGAAATTATAAAAAATATGACTAAGGTATATTAAGCTACAAAAAATATAACCAAGGTAATAAGGTATAAAAAGTGTGTTCTAAGTATGAATATTAATGTAACTATGATGGAAAGAATATGAACTCAGTACCAAGGTACAAAAAAGTTGACCTAACTATTAACATATTAAAAAGCAACATAAGTATAAAATATGTTATCAAATCATTGAAGTATGAAAATTATTACCTAAATACAACAAATGTTAGTAATAACTAAGATATGAAATGTGTGACTAAAGTATTAAGATACGAATAATACAACTTAAGTACATAAGGCACAACAATATAATTAAGGTATACTGAATGTGATTAAGATAAGTAAGTACAAAAAATTATAAGCATGGAAAATGAGATCGAAGTATGAAAATATATCTATGGAATGAAAGATATGACAATGATATTAAGATATAAAATTTGTAATCTAACAACAAAGAGTATAACCAAAGTTCACAGGTATAGAAAATATAAAAGAATTTATTATTATTTATTTTGATATTTTTCTTAACATATTAATATTTATACAAAATAAATAAAAGAATACTTGTGGACTTGCATTTTTCGCATGTGTCCCCACTCGATGGTGAGGTTCGCCTTTTATTAGGAAAATTTGATTTTTGAAAAGACTTGCAATTTCCATTTATTTTATTTTATTGGAAAACAAAATAAAAAAGAAAACTTTATGTGACTCTTAGAAAAAAGAAAGACAAGTTTGTGAAAACCAAGTTTGGGTCCGGGGGTCAAGTTATCTATTAGGAAAGTACAGTGATGAACTATAGCATCCCTTTAAGCCTTAAAAAAAATAAATCTCTACTAATCAAGTTGGGCAAGTATGGTAATTGGTTGGTTAATCTATGAATACTAAGGAATAGTCAAAGAATGAAAGCAAATCATGCATGATAATGGATAAAATAAATAAATATGATCACATATAAGGCATACCTTACTAGCAAACAAGAGTGTCTTCATGAAAAACAAGATTAGGAAATAAGTACAATAATCACATGTATGTCACAGATTAGGACAAAAACCAATTATTCAATCAGCATATTAATCAAAATCAACAATCAAATGGTGATTGTCTCATATGTCGGGCCCCACCAATGCCCAAGTTATTTTTGTTGAACATAAATAATCTAAATATGCTATAACAATCCTTAAATAGCAAATAGATCATAAGCGGAATTGAAAACAGATTGAAAACGTACCTCCTACCATTGCCATTTTTACAGGTTAATGTTGTGTCTTCTATTTTTTTAGGTTTCAGGTGCTTCTAAACCTTTCTCAACCTCCACTTAGATGGTGTTTTTTAAGACTAAAAGAGATTGAAGGCTTAGGAAACCCTACCCTTTAGTGTTTTGCCCCTTTTTAAAGACTCTCTCCATCATTGAGTCTGCTTCGAGTGTGCACAGAACATGGGGTAGTGATGCGAACGTGGTTCCGAACGTTAATCCTTGTTCCTAACTTGATGGAATGAATGTGGACCACATTCCGAATCACATCTTCGGTTTATTACCGAAGATCCAAGAGAAACAAAATCCCAACATTCTTCCACTTGGTCCATATATTCCATCATTCATCATAGTAGAAACAAAACACATGAATCATGGTGATAGGTCCTCTAAAACCGAGTATTATCATCCATGTATCACAATGCATCATGTCTCTTAAATACTAGCCCATATAACTTAATGAATAAACCCTATGTTTATTCTAGGTTCAAACATTAATGATATTTCTCAATAAATGAATAAAAGTGTACACAAAGAAAATCGAATATGATAAAACATCACAAATAGAGTTTCATCGAAAATAACATTCGTTCTTACAACGAAAATCACATAAAGGAACCAAGTCCCAATCTATCTACATGATCCTTAAATTTCAATGGTGGCATGCCTTTAGTCAAAGGATCAACAATCATCAATTCAATGCTAACGTGTTCAATAACCACTATTTTCTCTTTAACGTGTTCTCTTATGGCTAAATACTTGATGTTGATGTGCTTGTTTCGACTACTACTTTTGTTGTTCTTAGCCATAAAAACTGTAGCTAAATTGTCACCATATATCTTCAATAGCCTAGAAATTGAATCCACAACTCTAAGCCCAGAAATGAAACTCTTTAACCATACACCATGCGAGGTAGCCTCAAAACAAGACACGAACTTAGCCTCCATAGTGGAAGTTGTAGTCAAAGTTTGCTTTGCACTTCTCCAAGAAACAGCTCCACCGGCTAACATAAAGACATATCCTGAAGTTGATTTTCGCGAATCAATGCAGCCAATGTAGTCTGAATTAGAGTAGCCAATCACTTTCAAATTAACATTCTGTTTATACATAAGCATGTAGTATTTGGTCCTCTGAAAGTACCTCATCACCTTCTTTGTAGCTCTCCAGTGGTCTATACCTGGATTACTCTGATATATTCCTAACATCCCAACAACAAATGCAATGTCAAGTCTTGTATAGACCTGAGCATGCATCAAACTTCAAATAACAGAAGCATAAGGAATGTTCTTCATTTGTTCCAGCTCAAGATCGTTTTTCAGGCACTGGTCCAAATTGAACCTATCGCCCTTCACAATGGGAGCTATACTTGGTGAACAATCCTTCATCCGAAATCTCTCTAAAACCTTGTTGATATAGGTCTCTTGAGACAGACCCAAAAGGCCTCAAAATCTATCTCTATGTATCTTAATGCCAATGACATAAGTCACATCACCCATATTCTTCATGTCAAAGTTTTCAGATAGAAACCGTTTCACCTCATGTAGCAAACCCTTATTATTGGTTGCAAGTAAAATGTCATCCACATACAGAACAACGAAGCAAATCTTACTTTCACCGACTTTCTAATATATACATTAATCCATAATGTTCTCCATGAAACTAAATGAAGAGATAACATTATGAAACTTCAAATACCACTGACGGGATGCTTGTTTCAATCCATATATGGATTTCTTAAGCTTGCATACCAGATGTTCACCACCACTACAAGAAAATCCTTCTGGTTGTTTCATGTAAACCTCTTCCTCTAGATTTCCATTGAGAAAAGTCATTTTCACATCCATTTGTTGCAACTCTAAGTCAAAATGTGCAACTAATGCCATAATGATGCAAAGAGAATTTTTCTTAGATACAGGAGAAAAAGTCTCCTTGTAGTCAATTCCTTCCTTTTGAGTGAATCCTTTAGCAGCGAGTCTTGCTTTATATCTTTCAATGTTGCCCAATAAATCTTTCTTTGTCTTGAAAACCTATTTACATCCAATGGCTTTTGCACCATCATGCAACTCAATAAGATTCCAAACTCCATTAGATGCCATAGAATTCATCTCATATTTCATAGCATCATACCATAAATTTGACTCTTTGCAACTTATGGCTTGTGAAAACGTTTCAGGATCATTTTCGGTTCCAATGTTGTAGTATGATTCTTGCAGATACACAACATAATCACTAGGTATTGATGTTTTTCTTGCTCTGGTAGATCTCCTTAATGTTAAATCAATATTTTCCTAAGGACCATGTTGCTCAACAGGTTGTTCAACAATTTCTGGCGAATCTTGAATAACTTGATCTACTGGATTGTCATTAGCAATTTGTGGAACTTCAATGATTGGTTGTTTATCACCTAGTTGAACTTGAGGGGCATTGTGAATGACAATCAATTTATCACTTGAAGTGGACGGTTGAGCATCAATATGATATTTTTCAGAAACAATGTCCTAAAATCGATCGTTCCCACTAATCAAGTCATTCTCAAGAAACTTAGCATTTCTTGACACCACAATCCTAGTGCTGTAAGATGGACAATAGAATCTATACCCGTTAGACCTTTTGGCATATCCAATGAAATACGCACTAATGGTCCTTGGGTCTAGTTTATTCTCTTGTGGGTTGTAAACTCTTACTTCAGAGGGCATCCCCAAACGCGTATATGTCACAAACTCGATTTCCAACCTTTCCATAATTCAAATGGCGTCTTGTGGACAACCTTTGTTGGAACTCGGTTCAATATATATACTGTCGTTTTAAGAGCTTCAGTCCACAAGGATTCAGGAAGCTTGGAGTTGCTACGCATATTCCTAACCATGTCCATTAATGTTCGGTTTCTTTTTTCAGCTACACCATTCTGGTCTGGGGAACTAGGGATGGTGTATTGAGCAACTATCCCATGCTCTTAAAGAAACTTCGCAAATGGACCAAGTGTTTGTCCATCCTCAATGTATCTACCATAATATTCTTAACCTCTATCCATTCTCACGTTCTTTATTTGCTTTTCGCATTGTTTCTCTACTTCAGCCTTAAAAACTTTAAAAGCACCCAATGCTTCATTCTTGTTATGAAGCAAGTAGATATACATGTATCGTGAGTAATCATCTATGAAGGAGATGAAGTATTTTGGACCATACACGTCCATGTCTGGACAATAAATATTTGACTATATGATCTCTAATATGTTTGTGCTCCTCTTGGCACCCTTCTTAGACTTATTGGTCTGTTTTTCCTTAATGCAATCCATACAAGTGTGAAAATCAGTAAAATCTAAAGTACTGAGTACTCCATCATTTAGTAATCTCTTAATTCTCTATATAGAGATATGTCCCAATATCCGGTGCCATAACATAGAGGAATCTTCATTCATAACACATCGTTTTGTACCAGTGTGAACATGCATAGCGTTATTAGTGGTATCATTTTGCAAATTGATAAAGAAAAGACCATTAGACAATGTATCATTTCCAACAAGATTAGATTTATAAAGCAAACTAAAAGATGTCCATAAAAGCTAAAGGAATAACTCAAAGGTACAACTCTTGAAACTGAAATCAAATTCCTAGAGAAACTTGGAACATAAAATGTCTTTTCTAAATTTAAAATAAAATCACTACTTAAAACTAAACTACATGTTGCAATAGCCTCCACATGTGAACGCATCTTGTTTCCTGAATAAATGCATTGCTCACTTAGCATTGGCTTCCTTAGGTTTCGCATACCCTGCAAAGTACTCGAAACACGGATTGTAGAACCAGAATCAATCCACCATGTGTTATAAATAACATCAACCATTTTAGATTCATAACAAACAAATGAGATTGGTTTACCTTTCTTCTCAAGCTATTTATGGAATTTGGTGCAATCCTTTTTCATGTGTCATTTCTTCTTGCAGAAGAAGCACCTATTGACCTTTTTGATTCCATCTTAGGGCGGTATTTTACCTTTCCCTTTCTTTTTGGCCCAATTCTGATCATTTCCTTCCATTACCATTAATGCACTCTCACCCAATTCCATTTTCAGCCTTCCCTCCTCTTGAACACACATAATCAAAAGCTCATTAATTGACCACTTATCCTTGTGTCTGTTGTAGGAGATTTTAAGGGTCCATGTTGTTGTGGAAAAGTGTTCAAAATAAAGTGCACAAGGAAGGAGTTAGACATTTCAACCTCAAGTGACTTTAGTTGTGCCGCAATATCCCTCATCTACATTATGTGCTCTCGCAAACCTCTCACATTGGTGAGCCTTAAGGATGAAAAATTCATTATCAGCGTACTGGCAAGTGCCTTATCTGAAGTCATAAATTGCTCATCAATAGCCTTCAGTAATGCCTTGACATTGTCATGTTGATCGATAGAACCATGAATACCATAAGAGATTTTGGTCTTTATGAACATCAGATTAAGGCGATTTGATTGCTCCCATTGTTCATAAAGAGCCTTTTCTACTATACTGTTGGTGTCAGTATTGGTTGGCTTGTCTTTCTTGATAGCATAATCAATGTCTATGCCCCCTAAATGAAGGAGAATTCTCTCCTTCCAAACCTTATAGTTATCACCTTTCAATTCAGGGATGACACATTTTATATTAAAGAAATTCGCAAGTTGCATAACTGCACAAAAATTAAACATACATGCTTCAAAATTGAGACTAATAGTCATATATCATGTTTTACCAATGTAACTCATGTTCCAAAATTATGAATCTAGTGACATAAAACTTGCATGTGGGCTAAAGTTCTAATTCAATTAGATCTATGCAAAACCTTATGTTAAAACTATCAAATTATGTTCCATTTCCTAATTCCTGTGAGTAATTAAGAAATATAATTTGATATTCCATCCTAATTAATCATATAAATATAATAAAAAATTCATGTGGGACAAAATTTTATTATGTCAAATATAATTAATTACCTGTAATGTCATTTTCCTATATGTGATCCTAAAACACTTTATATATAATTTTGCATAATTAAAGATGTTGTGGCTACTCCTTAATTAATTAAAATTATATGGATCACTTGACATTTAATTAATTCACAAGAAAAGCTTGTATAAATCATATGAAACCATAAGCAATATGTTACACAAAAGTCAATATCAATGTACTAATATTATTCAACTCAATATACACACAAAATTATGAAATAAATATTATAAGTACATAAATATCTAAAATTAAATCCATAAAGAGCCCTTAAGAATAAATTTAATGTGCAAAATTATTTAATTTAATGTTAAAAAAAAAATTAAAGATTGCTACTAGAAGGAGTTGAACCTAGGCAGGTTGGGGAAAAGCAAGGTTGAGACCAACTAGGATACTACCCCTTTCCTTTTTTCTTTTTTACTTATTTCTTACTTGTTTACAGTCAAAACGACAAGCCTAGTCTCTGTTTGACCCATTTGAGACCCGGAATGAAACCCAACGGTTTTCATATATTCCAGATAGTAGATTGACGATTTAAAACACTGAAATGTTAGAAATCTCATCTCCTAAGGATTTCTAACCATTTTTTTTTATTAAAAACTTCTAAAAAACATAAACTCCAAAATACCAAAACTCACTATATATATATATATATATTTATTAAAAATGCAGATTTTTAAAACGAACAAGTCATGCAAAGGCATACAATTGCTCTGATACCAAATGTTGAACATAAATAATCTAAATATGCTATAACAATCCTTAAATAACAATTAGATCATAAGCGGAATTGAAAATAGATCGAAAACATACCTCCCACCATTGTCATCTTACAGATTAAAGTTGTGTCTTCTATTTTTTTTTAGGTTTCAGGTGCTTCTAAACCTTTCTCAACCTCCACTTAGATGGTGTTTTTTAAGACTGAAAGAGATTGAAGGCTTAGGAAACCCTACCCTTTAGTGCTCTGCTCCTTTTTAAGGACTCTTTCCATCACCGAGTCTGCTTCGAGCGTGCACATAATATGGGGTAGTGATGCGAATATGGTTCCAAACGTTAATCATCGTTCCTAAATTGATGGAATGAATGTGGACCACATTCCGAATCATGTCTTCGATTTATTACTGAAGATCCAGGATAAACAAAATCCCATCAATTTTTACATGAATTAATTCCATAAATCCCATTTTCCTGATGATCATAGAGGGAGAATCATAGAAATTTAGAGAAAATTTCATTATTCTGAAATCATAGAATTTATTCATGTTTATTAAAATAAAAAAAAATAAAAAATTTATTAAAAAATCAAGAAAAATAGTAAAAAGGTGCATGCCGAGGAAATATGGCAGCCAAAATTATAAAAAAATGGATTTTATTGACCTTAAGATTACTAAGGAAAAAAAAAAGTTGAGTAAAAGAAACTATTTGAAAATCCGATTTTTGAAAATCAATTTTTGAAAATAAAGATGAAGAATGTAAGGAATGAGGCATTCACATGTATTTTAATAATGGCCCACCAAAGATGGCCACGAATGGCATGCAAGAGTAGGTCCCAGGGGCTTACGAGATGGTCGTAGAAAGCATGGGATGGGTTCTGGTAATGGTGAGGCCCTATACAACTGTCCAAGATGCCTACGAGCAAAGAGCACAACAAGAAAGGTGGAATCATCTGATTTGATCCCACTTCTGCTTTCATTTCAGACTGAAAACCCATTAACCCAATTTCATTTTTGTTGTATTGCTGCGAAAAAAAGCTCTCCAAAACCAGTTTTTTTTTATTGAGAAGCCAATATTTGGGTTCCATTTCCTTGCATGAAGATTCATAACACCCACACCCTTACTTCATCACTTTCAATATTTCCCAATTCCAACAGCAAACCAATATTTTGATCCTCCAGTTCTTGTATGTTATCATCACCACTGACAGCATCATGGTTGATATCACTGTTGCCATCAAAGGCTTACTGAATTTCAATGTGGATTTATTACTAAAATTGTTATATTTCTATTTGGCACTTTCAAGTTGATATTGCAGAACCTCCAAAGGGTCACTGTTTTCTTTAGGAAAAAAGTCCAAGCCGAAATCCTTTTCTCAATCCTTGTAGCTACTTCAACATCTATATACAACAAACCTTCTGAACCTTTAAGCAGCCTCTTCATGACAACATTCCATGAGTCACCACCATTCACGAGTGACTCCAGTGCAACTTATATAATGGTTCCATGGGATCCATCCTCTGCAGGTACATTAGTTCTGCAATGACGAGCTCTCTGACAGCTGGCACCAATGGCATGCCAATGCAAACTATCCTCCCACAGAGAAGAATTGAAGACAAGTCCAGTGGAGGCCTCCTTGGCCTATGTTCATTGTACAAGACAGGTGTTTCCACCTAGGCGGATGTAGTCATGTTAGTGTGGTGTGCCGAAGGTGGCCATGCAAAATAACGTTTCACGCATGTGGGGTAGGATCCAAACGTTAAGCTGCATTAATAGGAAAAGTCTGTGATAGACCAATCCCATTATTCTGGTGACGACCTAGTGTTAGGGGAACATTATTGTAATGACCGAGTATTTTATGTCACGTTAGCATTTCTATTTTGAAAAGTCTTAGTTTGAGTGATGGTTGAAAAGTCAAAAAGAAAAGTCTCACGTGTTAATTTTGGATTGGTGAAATTCGGTTTATCCTATTGGTCAATTAGGCGAGTTGAAAATTTTGTATCATGTCAGCCTTAAGGTAGAAAATTTCCTAGGATTTTAGTAATTGAGAATTTCCAGAAAAGAAAAACGAAAACGAAAATGAAAAGTTAATTAATTAAAATGAATTAGAATTAATTAATAAAAAATTATTAATTAATTAAATTAAATTGCTTATTAATAAAATTGAGAAAATATTAATTTTTGGGTTGGTGTTTAATAAATTAATTTGTGTGTTATAAATAAAATAAAATTGGAAATGGAAAATAACCAAATAAAAATAAAGAAAATAAAAAAAAATAAAAAAGGATTAATTGGAGCCTTTGGATTTGGGTCGTGGGCAGTGGCTGTGAGCGGATGCAAGTGAGCTTTTAAAAACAAAAATAAAAAGGAATTGATTTGGGCCTTGGATGAAATGGGGTTTTAAAAGAAAAAGGGGATTGATGTGGGCTTTTGGGCTATTGGGCCATGGACTGGGCGGTGGTTGGATGAAAGGCCAAGAAAGTGGGTTTAAAAAAAAAAAAAAAAAGGAGAAAGTGGCAAAACGCGGGATTGTGGAGAAGTTGCATCTCACTGGAACTTTGACCAGCCGTTTGGATGATCAAACGACCTCTGTTTCGGCTCAAATTTTGAGGAGGTGCTCTACTCGACAAGATGAACAATCCTACGATAGCCAATCGTGATTTTAATGGTCGAATTCTTAGATCTGTGGTAGGGGAACCTAACCCTAAAACTTAAATTTAATGCGTTTTTCCTTTAAAAAAAATTGTAAATCTTATCATTATGAATTAAGTAGGTAATATGGGTGTTGTATGAATTTTTCTGGATTTTTTGGAATTTTGGTAATTTCGGGAATTTCCTTTTGGTTGATAAATAATTGTTTTGAGTTATTAAAAATGATTAGAAGTGTTAGAAAATTCCGAAATTAGGGTATAATTTCAAATCGAGTGATATGTGAATTTTTAGGCATTGGTTGGAATATTTTCGGAATTTTTATGGTGAAAATTTAGTTATTTTCGAACATTGGAAATTATTAGAATTGTTGAAAATTTCCGAAAGTGTGGTATAATTTCAAGTTTATTGATATGCGAATTTTTTGAAAATTTGTTGGGATATTTTCGGAAGTTTTAATGTGGAAAATTTATTTTATTGGATTATTGGGGAATGTTGAAACTATTGAAATTGTTGAAATTATTGAGAAACTTTGGAATTGTGGCATTCATTTGCATTATGGTTGTGTGAAGAAATGATGAAAATTGTGAAAAGTGTATGAAATGGAAAAAAAAATGAAATAATGATGAAAAGTAAAAGCTCGTATGAGGCGAATTAAGAAGGAAGAGAGATCCCTAGGGTGAAAGACCTAAAAGTTTACCCCGGGAAGACTTCGAATGGGGAGTGTATTTGGGTGCGGACGCGTATTCTTCGGTGAAAGCCCGAGAACGATAGTGCGTTGTATGACTGTGTGTCACACGTTCATGTGCATTCATTTAATTGTTGAATGTTGTGGAATTGTGTATAATATTAATTATTAAATTATGGGGCTTGATTAACACTGTTGAAATGTTCCTTTGGTGTTATTTGAAACTTAGTAATCCCCCTTAACCCCTTGAGTGTTAGGCACCCTACTGAGCAATGTGGAAATGTTCACCCCTTCCTTTTTACATATTTTTAGATGCAGATATCACTTATGAGGATCCACAGACGAGGCAAGAAGGACTTGAGGATGCTCCTGGAGTGGCCTAGTGGAACGTGGCATTTTTTTTTTTTTTTTGTGTTTGTTGTTTTAGGTTTTGTTTTAGTAACTATGAACTATGGATTCGTAATGAAACCCTATTTTGATTAAGTTGCTTAATTGTGAACATTTATTTTTGGACTATAATGAAAATTATTTAATCTTGTTGTTTATGAGTAATGTTTGGGATATTGTTAGTTAGTGAGAACTCTAATGGGACGTATGTGTAGAAAAAAAATTCAGAGTGTTTTTGTTTACTACCATCGTGGAATAGGAGGAACCCTTAGGGTCAAATCTTTGACCTGGGGTTATGGGCCAAGTTTAGGGTCACCCAAAATTTGGGTCGTGACAGCGTGGTATCGAGCCAAGGTTGCAATAATACCTTGGGGTCAATGTTTGTGGGTGTTTGTGTGTATCGTAATGTTATGATTTTCTGTATGTGTTAGTTAATGAGTTGATTATTAAATAAATTATTTAATTGTTGATTCTTGATGTTTGAAAGCCCTTGTGATAGTTTTTGTTGATGATAATAAGAAACATGATGATGTTAATTATGTTGAATTATGTATTGTGATTGTATGAAAGTGAAAATTTTGATAGTTGCTGAAGTTGTTTAATGGGTACATGTGAATTTATTTTGCTCACCTTGGTAATGTGGTTGAATTAGGGATTGTTAAATTTGAAATGGCGGGAATGACCAGAGGATGAGGATCTGAGAGAAATGAGGAGTTAGAGTCTGTAAGAGAAGAACTCCGAGAAGTAAGAAGGGAGTTGAGAGAGACTGTCCAGTTGATGAAAGGCCAGGGCTCCAGGAGATCAGGAGGTACCTAGGGCCATGAGGATTCAAACCACTCATATAGGAGGAGCCGCATTGAGAGGCCAGTAATGAGCCAAATGGAAGCAATGAAGAGATTCATGGTGATGCAGCCTCGATCTTTTAATGGAGAGCCCAGTACAGAAGCAGTTAAGCATTGGT
Source organism: Vitis amurensis (assembly GCA_037355405.1). Taxonomy (NCBI): domain Eukaryota; kingdom Viridiplantae; phylum Streptophyta; class Magnoliopsida; order Vitales; family Vitaceae; genus Vitis; species Vitis amurensis. The sequence goes on from CM074684.1 coordinate 12,525,479, forward strand.
TGAGGAGAATGAGAAGAATTCTAGTGGGGTTGGACATACCTGAGGAAAGGAGGGTAAGTCTGGCAGCATACATGTTTATTGATAAAGCTGATTTCTGGTGGGAATCAATGAAAAGAGTGTATGACACTGAGGTTATGACTTGGGAGGAATTTGAGAGAATCTTCCTAGGCAAGTATTTTGGAGAGGTGGTGTAGACCCTCAATTTTGTCCTCCTAGCACATGTCCTATTAGATACTTGTTCGATACTTTACAGTTAGCTCCTTGGTGGCCCATATCTACTCACGCTACTTACCTTTCTTGAGCCACCTTGGAGACTCTGGTTAAGGGATTGCCTAACCCCCTTATTGTGATCCTTGGCAGTTTTGATTTAGACTTAAGCTTTTCATTCCTTTTTAGGATAGTTCTTAGGCATGTTTAGGTCACTTAGACAATATCCCGATCATTTTAGGTCACTTAGGTCACTTAGACACCCTTTCATAATAGGACCATTTAGACACTTCATTGGGGCTGAACTTTTTTTTATATATAATCTCTTGATCATTATTGCATGCATTTGATGATTATATTTACTTTGTTTATTCATTTATTTATTTGTTTATTTATTCATCTATTTATTTAGTCATTTTTTAATTTCTATTACGTTTTTTTTCTTTTTTTATTTTTCTTTCTTTCATTTATTTACCTACTTGATAGAGAATTGTTAGAATTGTTTAGACATTAAATATGCATACGATCCGTTATTGAATGATGGAATTATATAATATGGTCTCTCATTTTTCCCTTTCTCTTCTTTTAAATTATATTTTATTTTATTACCAATCTCATAATTTTCATTAGTTTTTTTATTTTATTTTATTTTGTTTTGCATGAGGAGGTGGAATTACATAATCTGGGATGAGTGGCTCTTGTGAAGGGAGAAATATGAAATTAGTGAGGGCTATCACATGAGGAGGGGGCGTTTTCTTGAATTCAGCACCAATAAGAGAAGTCCAATGCTTGTTAAACATGAAGAGTATTATAAATACAATATTGGGGACAACAGGAGCCTGGGGAATCTCTCTGATTGTCACGTTCTTAGATGCAAGCTGCATTGCAATGCCCTAGATCCTTCCAAGAAAAAGCTATTTAAACTTCAAGAAATTTTTAAGAGCTTACCTAGTGTAGCAATCAAGAAACCTAAAAGCAGTGGAGCTTGATGTGGACCGTTTTATTAAGGACATGGAATCAGTAATGAGGCGTCCAGTTCATGAAGATGTCACAGCTGACGTTAACTCTGAAGGAGGCTCGTCATCTGACATGGATTTTGATGAATCTGAAGATGATAGCAATGTATCATAACCATATGGGGATAAGAGGTGTGCGAAGGCTTGGTGCTACTGCAGTGGACATGCACCATGATGCTCTTGGGATTGTAGAAGCATATTGGGAATAAAACCATGGGATTGACGCCGCCAAGGATGATACGCAGTCCACGCATGAGAAGAAATGGACATGTAGTCTACCATTAGCGTACAACACGCATGATCAGTTCCGGCGAATGGAGGGCTCCACAACACGGCCTGTAGCTTCTTTCCTTTTCTTTCTTTAAAAATAAGCAGCCATCACATCGAAGAGAAGGGGACAGCCAATAAACTAGTCATCTTTCAGCACTATAGAATTGAGGAAGTAAGAATCTTCCACCTCATATTAAATAATTTTCAAATCCGGAAAGATGCAGCGTATAAGGAAATATCGTGGCTGAATGAGAGATCCTTTGGGAGGACAAAATCAGAAACCTCGTACACGGATGGTGGTGCATTCCATATCAGCAGTCATACTTTCCATACTGAAGAGGCCATCCACGCGCGTTAAAAGAGGAAATAAAAATTTCCCATAAGGGTGAGGCTGCCATATAAATAAGAGAAGAGAGGGAAGGCATGAAGGACTTTTTCTTTGGCGAGGAGACCTTTTCTTTTGGAGCAGAAATTCACATACAAAAAGCAATCTTTTTTAGAGGAGATCAACACACGGGAGAGATTTTTTAGGGAGGAGCGGCATAGGACTTGAAACACTAATTGGGCTGCCATTTTGACACATCAAGAGAGTATTTTTTCGATACAATACAGGTAAGTTTTCGGTTTTCGATACAGTATTTTTTTTAGTTTGGGTTTTAGTTGATTGGTTTAATTAATTGTTTGTGATAAATTCTTTTAAATCTCGATTTCGAACAATCTTTTATTTTTCTTAGATTAAATGTCTCTCTTTTATGATTGCAATTCATTAGTTCTATGCTAGTTTATTTTAATCTACATGAAAGTTTAAATAAAGTTTATATTTTTAATTCCAATTAGTTTAATTCTAGTTCATTTTTAATTTGAATATGTTATTGATCTAAATTCTTTAGTTTAATTGGTCTCGTGAGGTAAAATTTATATTTTTAATTCCAATTAGTTTAATTCTAATTTATTTTTAATTTGAATATGTTATTGATCTTAATTCTTTACTTTAATTGATCTTGTGAGGAAAAGTTTATATTTTTAATTCCAACTAGTTTAATTTTAGTTTATTTTCAATTTGAATGTTTTATTGATCTTAATTCTTTAATCTAATTGATCTTGTGAAGTAAAGTTTATATTTTTAATTCTGATTAGTTTAAATTCTAGATTATTTTTAATTTGAACATGTTATCGATCTTAATTCTTTAGTTTAATTGATCTTGTGAGGTAAAATTTATATTTTTAATTCCAATTAGTTTAATTTTAGTTTATTTTTAATTTGAATGAGTTATTAATCTTAAATCTATTAGTTTAATTGGTCTTGTAAGGCAAAGTTTATATTTTTAATTCCGATTAGTTTAAATTCTAGTTTATTTTTAATTTGAACGTGTTATCGATCTTAATTCTTTAGTTTAATTGATCTTGTGGGGTAAAGTTTACATTTTTAATTCCAATTAGTTTAATTCTATTATTCATGTGTTTCTTGAAATCTAAATGTTAGTTTTTGGATGATAATTTTGTTAGTTTGTTTGATTAGGTAGTTATAAAATTGTTGCCTTAGTGATTGCTGGTCAATTTTTTTTTTTTTTTGAGAGCCACTAGAAATCCATGAAAGTTGGCCTTTTCTCTCCCCACTTTAATTGACAAGATTTTCTAAAATCTTTATTTTGTGATCTTTGTTTCCTTTTGTTTTAATTGATATTTTGTTTTCTATTTTTGCTATTTTAAAAGTTAATTTCTTTTATTTTAAAACAAAACTCTTTTTCTCAAAAAAAAATTTTAAAGAATTTTTTAAAAAAAATCATTTAAAGCCTCTAGAATCAAAATCTCTTTTCTTTTTTTAAAAAATAATATGCAACCGTATCTTAATCAATTCGCATCCTTCTCAATTCTCAACAAAAATTTTGGTTTTGAACAAAACGCGAATCGAGCTTATGGTCCCAATAAATGGGATAATTTTAGGCTAAATTCGTGTATATTAATTTGGGGAATTGGTGAAACCCCTACATAAGAAAATCTTTTCAAAATTTATTTTTGTTACCACCACCTGCTATTTATTGTAATCATATTTACATTTTCCTTTTTAGGAATTGTATACAAGATATATATGATAATTAATTATTCCATATTTTGATAATTTTTACTAATTAATTAGATAAGCATGCTAGGATTTATTATTTATTATTTATTATCTAACCCCCATGTCCTGAGGAAGTGCATTAGGAGTTATATATGCTATCCAGGTACGTTCCCTAATACCCACTTTCTAAACCCTGTGAATATGATTGTCATTGCGTACTATGCCCATGCATGCTATCTTGTTTGATTGCCTTGATATACATTTGATGATTGTTTGATTATCTTTGATAAAATGCATGTTGTGTGATGCATCTCAATACTAACTTTTATGTTTTATGATAGCGCTTGAGAAGCCGGTACGCACCCTAACTCTCCTTTATGGTAATTTGATCCTATTTGGCATGTTATTTTTTTAAATCACCTTAGTCTATCTAGGTATCCTCAATTAATCAATTAATTGCCACATTACCCCCAATTTAGTCAGTAGAGACCTCTTTAAGGCTTATAGGGGTGCTACATCCTAGAGGTACCTTCCCAATAAGTAACCTGATCCCCGGACTTAGACTCTGATTTTTCAAAGACACGCTTTTCCAAAAATTATGGAGTCATTTTTTTTAGGGTTTTATTTCTTGTTTTATTTTCCCTTTAAAATAAAAATAAAATAAGTGGTGACTCCGACTTTTTAAAAAATTATTTTTTCACAAATAAAAAGCGAGTCTCGCCGATCGAGTGGGGATGCACGTGAAAAATGCGGGTTCACAGGTGGCTAAGCATGCCAAGAGGATGGAGTTTAAGCATCTCATCCAGGGAACCATGTCGGTGGTGGAGTATGAGTCACGTTTTTCGGAGTTGTCTAGATTCGCTTTGGGGATGATCAATGAGGAAAGAGAAAATGCTAGAAGGTTCCAACAGGGGTTGAGACCTGCTATTAGGAATAGATTAGTCCCACTAGCAATAAGGGACTATTCTGAGTTGGTTAAGAGGGCTTTGTTGGTGGAGCAGAACATTGAGGAAACCAACCAAATTCGGAAGCAAAAGGAGGATAGAAAAGGGAAACAAAGAATGGGAGAAAGTTCCTAGGGGCCGCAGCAGAGGTAGAAGACTCAGCAGCCTGAGAGACATTCCTCATTCTATGCAGAAGGTGAGCAGAGTGAGCAGAGTGCTCAGAGGGTGGCTGCTAATAGAGTATGTTATGGTTGTGGAGCGGGAGACCACTTATGGACGGCTTACCCATTGCGGGGCGCACAACAGGCTCAACCTCAATCTCAAGGAAGTTCTCAACAGCGGTCGGTAGTGCCTTTCCAATCCCATCAGTCTCAGTTGCCTTACTACCAGATGCCACAATTACCCCCAATAGCGCAGGGAACTAGGACAACTACCATGAGTAATCAGACCCGTTCTTCTCAGGGGTCGAATGCAAAAGGTAGGGGAAGACAAGCAACTGGAAGAGTTTTTGCCTTGACCCCAACAACGCCAGAGGAGAATGCCCTTTTGGTGGAAAGTATGATTTTGGTATATAGTACTTGGGTGCGTGTTTTGTTTGATACTGGTGCAACTCATTATTTCATTTTTGCATCTTGTGCTAATGCATTGGGGTTGAAAACGGAAATGGTAGAAAAATTGTTACTTATCGAATCCCCTATGGGTATGAATTCTAGAGTTGATAGAATATGCAAGGGGTGTGTTATTACCTTGGTGGATAGAGCACTTAATATGGATTTAAGGATTTTGGATATGATTGGGTATGATGTTATTTTGAGAATGGATTGGTTGACAGTGTATAGAGCGTTTATTGATTGCCATAGCCGTAGGATAATATTTTGTCTGCCAGATGGATTTGAGGTTTGCTTTGTTGGAGGGAAGTGTGTTAGTTTGCCTTTTTCGCAGTCCGATCCGTGCTATCAATATGTGTTGAGGAAGGGATCAATAAATTTCCTAGCTTGCCTTCGTGGTAAGGAGAAAGCCCAAAAGGGCATTACAGAAATTCCAGTGGTGAAGAAGTTTCAGGATGTATTCCCAGATGAGTTACTAGGTTTACCACCACATAGAGAGTTTAATTTCTCTATTGAAGTATACCCAAGAACTGATCCTATTTCAGTATCCCCTTATAGGATGGCCCCTCTTGAGTTGAAGGAATTGAAAACTCAATTGGATGAATTGTTGGGTAAGGGTTTTATTCATCCAAGTACATCGCCTTGAGGAGCCCCAGTGTTATTTGTGAAGAAGAAGGATGGCACACTAAGGTTGTATATTGACTATAGGAAGTTGAATAGAGTTACTATGAAGAATAAGTATCATCTTCCAAGGATAGATGACTTGTTTGATCAATTGAAGGGTGCGAAGTATTTTAGTAAGATTGACTTGAGAACAAGGTATCATCAATTGAGAGTTAGGGAAGAAGATGTTCCTAAAATCGATTTTAGAACGAGATATGGGCATTATTAATTTCTAGTCATGCCTTTTGGGTTAACTAATGTCCCCGTTGCTTTCATGGATTTAATGAATAGAGTATTTCGTGCTTACTTGGATCAGTTTGTGATTGTCTTTGTGGATGACATCTTGATCTACTCAAGGAGTTTGGAGGAGCATAAACAGCATTTGGTGACCACCCTTAGAACTTTAAGAAGGCATCGGATTTATGGGAAGTTGGACAAAAGTGAGTTTTGGCTTACTGAAGTGAATTTCTTGGGCCATGTGGTTTCTTGAGGTAGGAATAGCAGTAGACCATTCCAAATGGAAGCTGTACAGGAGTGGCAAAGGCCTACTAATGTATTTGAGGTTAGAAGTTTCTTGGGGTTGGCTGGATATTATAGGAGGTTTGTGGGAGACTTCTCTAGGATTACAGCACCAATGACTCGGTTGACTAGAAAATGGGTGAAGTTTGAATGGAATGAGGAGTGTGAGAATGCTTTCTAGGAGTTGAAGCGGAAATTGACCTCTGCTCCAGTGTTAACTGCTCCTATTAGTGGAGAGTTGTTTACGGTTTATTGTAATGCTTCTATAGTGGGGCTAGGGTGTGTGCTAATGCAACAAGGCAAGGTGGTAGCTTATGCCTCAAGACAATTAAAGTAACATGAGCGGAATTATCCAGCACATGATTTGGAGCTTGCAGCAGTGGTGTTTGCCCTAAAGACTTGGAGACACTATTTGTATGGAGAGACGTTTGAGGTGTACTCTGATCACAAGAGTTTGAAATACATTTTCACTCAAAAGGATTTGAACTCTAGGCAAAGGAGATGGATGGAGACATTGGAAGATTATGATTTTGCTCTTCATTATCATCCTGGAAAGGCAAATGTTGTAGCAGATGCCTTGAGTAGGAAGAGTTTTGGCCAGTTGTCTAGCTTGGAGTTGAGAAAGTTTGAGATGCATGCAGTTATTAAAGATTTTGAATTATGTCTTGGTTGGGAAGGACAGGGTCCATGCTTGTACAGTATATCGGCTAAACCAATGGTTATCCAAAGAATAGTGGAGGCCCAAGTTCATGACGAGTTTTTAGAAAATGTTAAAGCCCGGTTGGTAAAAGGTGAAGTAGATGAAAATTGGTCTATGTATGAAGATGGGAGTGTGAGGTTTAAAGGGATATTGTGTGTGCCAAAAGATGTGGAGTTGAGGAATGAACTTTTAGCAGATGCTCATAGGGCAAAGTATACCATCCACCTTAGGAATACCAAGATGTATCAAGACTTAAAGAGACAGTTTTGGTGGAGTGGGATGAAGAGAGATATTGCTCAGTGTGTAGTCAACTGTCAAATTTGTCAGCAAGTGAAGGTTGAACACCAGAGGCCTGCAGGGTTGTTGCAACCTTTACCTATACCTAAGTGGAAGTGGGATCACATCACTATGGACTTTGTGATAGGGTTGCCAATAATGGAAACAAGAAAAATGGAGTTTGGTTGATTGTGAACCGTCTTACTAAGTCGGCTCATTTTCTAGCCATGAAAACTATTGATCCCATGAACTCTTTGGCTAAGTTGTATATACAGGAGGTTGTGAGATTGCATAGGATACATTTATCTATAGTGTTTGATAGGGACCCTAAGTTTACTTCTCAGTTTTGGCAGAGTTTACAAAGGGCTTTAGGCACCCAATTAAATTTTAGCACTGCTTTTCACCCTCAGACAGATGGTCAATCAGAAAGAGTGATCCAAATCTTAGAAGACATGTTAAGGGCTTGTGTTTTGGATTTTGGAGGAAATTGGGCAGATTACTTACCTTGTGCAGAGTTTGCTTATAACAATAGTCACCAATCTAGTATTGGCATGGCACCTTATGAAGCCCTCTATGGAAGACCTTGTATATCACCCTTGTGTTGGATAAAGATGGGTGAGAGACTTTTGTTGGGACTTGAGATTGTTCAAGAGACTATAGAAAAGATACAACTCATCAAGGAAAAGCTTAAGACTGCCCACGATAGACAGAAAAGCTATGCAAACCAAAGGAGAAGGCCCTTGGAGTTTGAGGAAGAGGATTGGGTGTTTGTAAAAGTGTCTCCTCGAAGAGGCATATTTCGATTTGGGAAAAAAGGGAAGTTAGCCCCTAGATTTGTGGGACCATTTCATATTGATAAGAGAGTTGGCCCAGTGGCATACAAGTTAATCTTGCCTCAACAGTTGTCCCTTGTGCATGATGTTTTCCATGTGTCGATGCTAAAGAAGTGTACTCTAGATCCAACTTGGGTAGTGAACTTGCAAGATGTTCAAATTAGTGAAGATACTTCTTATGTGGAGGAACCTTTAGGAATTCTGGAGGTTGGAGAACATAGGTTCAGAAACAAAGTGATTCCTGCAGTCAAAGTGTGGTGGCAACACCATGGGATAGAAGAACCACTTGCGAACCTGAGAAAGAAATGAGACGACACTATTCTCAACTCTTTTACGATTTTTAAGGTAAGTTCGTTTAAATTTCGGGATGAAATTTCTTTTAGGAGGGGTAGGATGTAATGACCGGGTATTTTATGCCACATTAGCATTTCTATTTTGAAAAGTCTTATTTTGATTGATGGTTGAAAAGTAAAAAAGAAAAGTGATTGGAGAACACGTGTTAATTTTGGATTGGTGAAATTCGGTTTATCGTGTTGGTCAATTAGGTGAGTTGAAAATTTTGTGCCATGTTAGTCTTAAGGTAGAAAATTTCCTAGGATTTTAGTAATTGAGAATTTCCAGAAAAGAAAAACGAAAACGAAAATGAAAGTTAATTAATTAAAATTAATTAGAATTAATTAATAAAAAATTATTAATTAATTAAATTAAATTGTTTATTAATAAAATTGAGAAAATATTAATTTTTGGGTTGGTGTCTAATAAATTAATTTGTGTGTTATAAAAAAATGAAATTGGAAATGGAAAATAACCAAATGAAAATAAAGAAAAGAAAAATGATTAATTGGAGCCTTTGGATTTGGGTCGTGGGCAGTGACTGTGAGTGGATGAAAGTGGGCTTTTAAAAACAAAAATAAAAAGGAATTGATTTGGGCCTTGGATGAAATGGGGTTTTAAAAGAAAAAGGGGATTGATGTGGGCTTTTGGGCTATTGGGCCAGGACTGGGTGGTGGCTGGATGAAAGGCCAAGAAAGTAAGGTTTTTTTAAAAAAAAAAAGAAAAAAAAAAGAAAAAAGAAAGAGAAAGTGGCAAAACGCGGGACTCTGGAGAAGTTGCATCTCGTCGGAACTTTGACCGGCCATTTGGACAGTCAAACGACCTCTGTTTCAGCTCAAATTTTGAGGAGGTGCTCTACTCAACGAGAGGTACAATCCTCCGATGGCCAATTGTGATTTTAACGGTTGAATTCTTAGATATGTGGTAAGGGAACCTAACCCTAAAACTTAAATTTAATGTGTTTTTCCTTTGAAAAAAATTGTAAATCTTATCATTATGAATTAAATAGGTAATATGGGTGTTGTATGAATTTTTTTGGATTATTTGGATTTTTTTTTGGAATTCTTGTAATTTCGGGAATTTCCTTTTGGTTGATAAATAATTTTTTTGAGTTGTTAAAAATGATTAGAAGTGTTAGAAAATTCAGAAATTAGGGTATAATTTCAAATCTAGTGATATGTGAATTTTTGGGCATTGGTTGGAATATTTTCGGAATTTTTATGGTGAAAATTTAGTTATTTTCGAATATTGGAAATTATTAGAATTGTTGAAAAATTCCGAAAATGTGGTATAATTTCAAGTTTCTTGATATGTGAATTTTTTGAAAATTTGTTGGGATATTTTCGGAAGTTTTAATGTGGAAAATTTATTTTATTAGATTATTGGGGAATGTTGAGACTATTGAAATTGTTGAAATTATTGAGAAACTTTGGAATTGTGGCATTCATTTGCATCATGGTTGTGTGAAGAAGTGATGAAAATTGTGAAAAGTGTATGAAATGGAAAAAAATAAAATAGTGATGAAAAGTAAAAGCCCGTGTGAGGCGAATTAAAAAGGGAAAGAGATCCATAGGGTGAAAGTCCCAAAAGTTTACCCCAGTAAGACTCCGACATAGGGAGTGTATTTGGGTGCGGACGCGTATCCTTCGGTGAAAGCCCGAGAACGATAGTGCATTGTATGACTGTGTGTCACACGTTTATGTGCATTCATTTAATTGTTGAATGTTATGGAATTGTATATAATATTAGTTATTAAATTATGCGGCTTGATTAATACTGTTGAAATGTTCCTTTGGTGTTATTTGAAACTTAGTAATCCCCCTTAACCCCTAGGGTGTTAGGCACTCTACTGAGCAATGTGGAAATGTTCACCCCTTCCTTTTTACATCTTTTTAGATGCAAATATCACTCTTGAGGATCCACAAGCGAGGCAAGAAGGACTTCAGGATGCTCCTGGAGCGGCCTAGTGGAGCATGGCATTTTTTATTGTGTTTGTGCTTTTGGGTTTTATTTTAGTAACTATGAACTATGGATTCGTAATGAAACCCTATTTTGATTGAGTTGCTTAATTGTGAACATTTATTTTTGGACTATCATGAAAATTATTTAATCTTGTTGTTTATGAGTAATGTTTGAGATATTGTTAGTTAGCGAGAACTCTAGTGGGATGTATGTGTAGAAAAAAAAAATTCAAAGTGTTTTGGTTTACTGCTAGCGTGGAATAGGAGGAACCCTTAAGGTCAAACCTTTGACTTGGGGTCATAGGCCAAGTTTTGGGTCGCCCGAATTTTGGGTCGTGACAATTATTGCTTCCACCTATACTTCAGAAAACTCGTTTCTGGTGCATTAAGATGAGGCGCCTTGAACACTTTGAGCAGAGGTGGATGGATTTTCGAACACAAGTGAGTCTATTGAAGGTAAATAATCACTCTGTCGTCTAGTATTTAGGATACTGTCATGCATCAACTTCAAATGTGACTTCAATTGCGGCTTCCCCTTGGAGCCGAGGGGATTCCACTAAGATCAAATTTCCCGAGCTGTCGGTAGTCCTTTGTGAGACTCTTTCACCTTGAAAAACAGAATCAAAGTAACCTCTGTCTTCGTGCACAGAAGAGCTCCTCCTCTCAAAGTCCTGCTCATGACTTTTTCCAATAGAAGTAGGTATCGGGATATCTGACACCCTTTTTGACCTTGTATGAGATACTCCTAGAAATACCAGTCTGAAAGGAGTAATTGAGCACAGGTCTAGCTCCAGCTGTCATAAGTCCTCCAATCTCTTTAGGAATGTACTAGAGAAAATGTTCTTGTGTAGTACAAGGGATCTTAGGTGACTCAGTTTCCCAAGCCCAAGAGCCAGTATTTGAATGAAGAAAGATAAGGAATGGAGGAAGAAGCCATGGGAAGTGTAGCATCTGAAGATGGATTTCCAAGCAGGGATAGTGGGTGATGAAATATATGGATTTAAAAATAAGAGAGTCATGTAAGAGGTTGAGGTTAGGGTAGCTACAGAGGATAGTGAAGTGGACAGGGGATGGTGGGCTTGGCATGCATGGTATGTTTTACACCACCAACCTTATACTTTACTCATTAACCCTGAATTTTCCTCTGCTTTCTGACCACACTCTATCTGATCCTGTCTTTAATACTGGAGCACGACTCTATCATTCCACACTTTGTAGCAATATTTCCACTAGCATAAAAAAACTTTACGGAAAGCTTCTGGAGTTCCTTTGAGCAGTCACCAAGGGGGTGGGTTTGCCTGTATCCTCAACATAAATGCAGACCCAGAAGACCCAACATCATTTGAATCAAATCCTAATTCTATCTGCTTCAGTCTCCGTTTAGAACCGAACTTCTTTTCCTCTTCATCCATCCTCTTAACCCACAAGCATTCCTGAAATCTTGAATCCTGTATCCAAACCTACGTAAACCCAACATCTGCTGACTACCCACTTGGGAAGAAGATTCTTTGCTCTCCACATCTCCCCTGATTTTCTTTCTATGCTTTTGTTCACTAGTTCAGTGGCTACCTTGATGGATGGAGCATTGCCACTTGATATCCTTCAGCAAGTCCATAGAAACTACTACATGGAAAGTCATCAACAGTATATCTAAAAATGCCTTCCAATGATCTCATACTCTGCAAGCCCCCTCTTGAGTCTATCAAGCTTCGAGAGATTAATTGCCTGGCTTTGGTACAATTGCTTCTAACTGCCTTCTGAAAATATTCATCACTTATCACCAGTTTCTTCTCTTGTTGGTTTACAGAACCTGATCCGTTCTCTGCATTCCTAGAAGCTGGCTCAGCTGCCACTGTACTTGATTGGGCCGGATCATACCTTCCACCATCACCACCAAGATCACTCAAACGGTTAGATGCACTTGGCTCTTGATATTACTGTAAACATCTTACAGCCCATCTCATCCTGGAAGTTCAGGGCAGCAACTGTGTGGACGTATCATTAGAAGACGGAGTTGTGGGTTCAACTCTCAATTCTTCACCAAGAGAAACGCATCAATAGGCCATGAAAAGGGTGATCAGGGGATTGATGCCCTCCAGGCAGTGTTGTAGATAGCATAGCTCGACCAACATCAGCAGCAAATACACAGAGAATGAACATAGAAGAGCAAGAACAGAAACAGAGCATAAAATGGTGGAAACAAAAGGAACAAACAAAAGCCACATCTCATGTTTCAATCCATGGGCCCAAACGAGCAAGGGGACCTCGGGTGGATTCAAAAATGAAAATAAGGATGAAATCAATGTCCACATATGGCACATAGTGAAAACAAAGCAGAGTCAAGCTAAGTCCAAACAATGTCAAAGAAAGCAATCAATGTCCACATATGGCACATAGTGAAAACAAAGCAGAGTCAAGCTAAGTCCAAACAATGTCAAAGAAAGCAGTGAATAAATCAACAGCAATAAAAGTGCAGACAGACCAAAACCCCATAAATCTCTTATCCATAGCCCAGCAAACAAACGGCACCTAATGAGGAAAACTATGAAGAAAACATAGCATCCCTTACCTGAGGAACTCCTCTCAAGCGAAGCTCGCTTGGCTTCTAGCTATCTTTTCCTTGTCCACCAGCCAGATTTCACGAGCCTCTCTGGTTCCTCTGCTTCCCTCCCTGTTGCTCTTGCTCTCCCCTAACAGTACTTGCTTCCTCCTCAAGTCACCATCCAAAACCAGAATATCCTCCCTAACCCCTCACTCTCTCTCCCTCTACGTTCACCCAGAATCACTGCTACGTGTCTCTCCCCCCTCCTAAAACAGCCAGGCCCTTGCTAGAGAAAATCCCTCCCTACACGTGTCGCCAATCTGACCCAGGAGAATATCTTCTAACCGCTCTCTAACAACCCCAGCTCGCCCAAAGAAAATTCGAAAACCCCCCATGAAAACCTACCAAAACAAATGTCTCCAGATAGCCCAAAATGAGGGGTCTACCATATCAAGGTTATGAACCTTCAACTTTGTTATATTTTTTTCTATCACTTCATCTTCAACATACTAATTAAGTTACATAATTTTTCAACTTTTTCATTCATCTTCTTACAAAAATAATTTAATAACAAAGATAAATAACTAATTTATGTGCTCAATATAATCCATTTAATTTTGATAAGAATTAGATATAATATATTGAACTAATTTTATTTATCAAGTTACAAAATTATGTAAAAATTCTTTTCAAAATAATAAATGATTAATTAATTAATAGTTGTAAAGTTTTATACTTCTAAAAAACTATATAATCCAACTCATTTAAATTTCTTCTTTTTGCTTTATTTATTATTTTTTATCAAATTTTTATTTTTGTTTATTTTATTTTATCTTTTGGTTCACAAGGACAATAAATTATTGATGCAACTATATAGCATGGGGCGAAGCACAATGCTTGGGTACGCAAGTTTGGTCATTTTGAACTTTAAAAAGAAATTTAAATTTGAAAAAGTAAAATCTTTTTATACTTTAAATTTTTAAATAACTTTTAGAAATTATTAAATATTTGACAATTATTTTATTCTATATCACACTTACTTTTATTTTTACTTTTTTAAAATGGAAAATAAAAAGTGTATCTAAAACAATATCTTATTTTTATTTTTGTTAACTTCTTAATAGATTATTAAATAATAAAAAATTATAATTTTCTTATTTCAATGATACCCATTTTAAATCCCACCAGCAAGTATGAACACTTCCTTCTCATTTATATTTGGTCCTTGCTTTCTCTCTTTACTACTCTTTATATTGGCTTGGCTTCGTTAGAACCAAGGGCGCATATGCATTCTAGCAGGCATGTGTGAGTGTAGAAAGGCTGACTATTATATAAGCTAAAAGACTAAAACTACAAGACAAGCCAGAGCAACTCCCTTCTATTCTCATAGGAACAATAAAACGATGAACACTCTTCTTTTATTTTCATTTTTTTTTAGTGTAAATTTGGATGAAATATATCTACATTATATGTTTCTCATTTTTTTTTGTTACCAACCTCTTTACTATATATATATATATAGTACTCTCAATTAATTCATTGAAAACATATAGTAATAATAAATTAGCATCATCAATTATCTTTGAAAGCATAGTTTGGCAATATTTTTTAAAACTTGTTTTTAAAATAGAGAATAAAAAATAATTTTATGTTATTTCCTGAAAATCAAGGTGTTTGCCAAGTTGTTTCTTGATAAATTATAAAAGAAAAATTTGTTTTTAAAAATAATTTTATATTTTATTTTGTAAAAAAATTATAAATTTAATTTATATTAATATAAAATCAAATTCAAGTTAAGTCTTATTAAACTTTAAAAAATAAATTTAGAATTATATATGAATTAAAGATAAATAACTTTTAAATTATTAAAAAAATATTTTTATTCTAATGAAACAAAAATTATTATGAAATAAAAATAATTTTGGTATTCATTTTTAATACAAGTTAAAATAGTAGTTCAATTTATTTTTTTTATTTTTTTTTCTTTTCTATTTGCTTTACAAACAAATATTGAATTTAAAAAAAAAAAAAAAAAAAGATAAAAAAAAACCAACAACAAACCAAGTTGTTAAGGCCTCGCGTCCCTGGTGATCCACGTAGTTGCCAAATGGATGGACGCACGATCTCAACCAATATAGATTCTTGATTCAATCATTCCTGCAAAAGGCGTCTGGACAGGGTGTCTGAACACACCCTTCGATGGTTTTGTTAGCCATGGTAAGAGAGATAAATCAGTTGGCCTTTTACTAGGTATAGCAAGTTTACCTTCCTCTTTGTGTGAGGGTTCATATATATAGTGTCAGAAGCTCTGTTTCCCTCTTTAATGGTAGGGAGATATTTTGGCTTGTCATGATGCCACTAGGTGGTGGCAGGGCCATCATCACCCTACGAGCGGCTGACAGAGATCGTGGGAGGCGCCGCGACTATCAGAGATCGTGGGAAGTGACTTGTCGTCACTTCATTCCTGTCCTCTCACTCTGTAGGTGGCGGAACATGGGCCATGACAGGCTGTTGTAATGACATGCAAGACTTGCTTACTTCAGTCAATGATCCGGACAAACATATCCGGATAGTATATGTCGATCGTCCGGATGTGATGTGGCGGTCGTCCGGATGTTATGTTTGTGAGTGTCGTGTGCCTCTCCTTGAAGGAGTCCGGATAGGAGAAGCGCGCCACGTGTATTCTTGGGAAAATCCGGATGGGGGTAATCCGGATGAGAATGTGTGCCACGTGTCATCAGGAAATGTGTGCCACGTGTCATCAGGGGGAGGGGTCCCTACACAAGTGTTTTGATATATACAAAATAATAATTCATGTGAAGAAAAAAATAAAAACAATCATTTGCTACAATTTTTCCTTTTTCTACCGCTTGTTATCTCCCTTTAATTTAGTAATTTTATATTTCAGTTATGTTGTTTATAATTTGATCAAATTATTTATACCTAGATATATATATATATATATATATATATATATAACTAGGATAGAAAGAACATGACATAGTTACTAAGTTACGAAAAAGGTGACTGTAGACCCCCATTACGGGCACCTTTTTTTCTCTCATTTTTTGCAGCTCACTTGCTAGTTGGAGGGCTCTTTGAAAGCCAAGTGCTACCTCCTGGTTGGTTGCTAAGTTGATGGACGAATGAGAAAGCAACACGTATGGGAGAATATGCAAAGGAGTTTCATTTTTGTTATGAGAGAAGCGTATTTTTCTGTTACCTGCAGAGAGAGGGGGGTGCTTTTCAGAGAGGTTTTTTTTTGGCTGAGCTGGGGGGGAGAAAGCAAGGGGAGGGAGGTTTACTGATCATCAGAGCCAAGGAAGAAATTCCTTGGTGGTAGTCGTCTTTGGAGGGTTGCAGAGAAGGAAAAGAACCAAGAAAGGAGGAAGAAGGATGTCTTGCTGATTTCTTGCCAACCTGGCTGGAGAGGATTATTTTCAAGTATGTTTATTGTGGATTTCCCATTCGCTTCAACTGGTAAGTTTTTCTTCTCTTGTTTTTGTTGATTATTGGATGATGTTTGTTGGTTGGGAGTAAACATGCTCACATCTCTCTTTTTAATGATTTTTTTGTTGAGGACCCGTTTGGCTCTGTTTCAGTTTCCCCATGGGATATTTGTAACTTCGTTTTGATTTTTGTTTGATACTCATTTGATTTCACTCACCTTCATCTGAGCCCATTGATTGATCCATGACATGAGGCTTGTATGGGTTCACTTTGTTCTTGTTATATGTACTCTGTTTTGCCATTCTCCCCTGTTCTTGGTATCCGTCCATGGTGCGCACCAGTACCTGAGAGAACAAGGAACTACTAAGGTAGCAAGCTGGAGGGGAGTATTTACAGGTTATGGAATCTGAGAAAGCATGCATAGTTGAGCTAATGAGGTTCTTATTGAGTTATGCAAGCAATCCTACTGATTTCTCCAGGGAGGAATGATGGCTACGACTGGGAACTTGTTGAATCCTCTGTTCAGAATATGTTGAATGAGTTGGCTGAGATGAGTTGTAGAGCTCCAAAGATCGAGATCTGTCTGCAGGTCGGTGCAAAAAAATTTCTCAGATAGATATGGACAAACACCAAGGCCTCTTGGCCAAAATATTGAAATGAAGAGAGGTGAGTCGACTTTGCCCAAGATGCAGTTTCTTGAACTTCACAAGAAACATGAAATGCCTGGGGTGTGAGGAGGCACGACCAAAGAGGCAGCTGACTGGTGGGGAGTGGGAGTGTCCTCAGTGTGATTTCTTAAATTATGGGAAGAATGCGACAGGCTTAAGGTGTGATTGCAAGCGACCAAGAGAAGCTTCATTTGGTTCCACCAACTCCAGGTTAGGTGTGGGATATGGTAATGGTAGATTTGCAAATAAGGTTGATATGGATAGCAGGTTGGCTGACAATGAGGAGAAGGCAGAGTGGTGGTTCAGTAAAATTTCTCAATTGGATAGCACCACTGACATGAATAGTGCCATAGGAGATGAGGATTTTCTTGAAATCATGCCATTGAGGAAATGGGTTAACAGGTTTGTTGTCAACACAAGGAAGATGCCCTTAAAGAGGAGGTTGGCTAATGCTCAAAATCGAAGAAACTTGAGTAACGATGGCATTCCTAAGGGTAATTTCCAAAGTGAAGGTTTTAATAAGACTCTTGACACAAGTGTCAGCAAGAGTTTGGATGAGATTCTTGGTCGCTCATCTACTGTTTCTGGAGTAGATAATAACAGCACCACTACTGCATAAAATGTTGGATTGGAGAGTCTTCCTCCATTCTCTGGCTCAGCTTCATCACAACATGGATGCCCTAAAGGAAACAATTCCAGTTATGCTCCTTTTGTCCCATTACCTGCAGATATGTTTACCAATAAGTCTCATTATTCAACCTTCATTTTTCCCTAACCCTATGCTCATAGCCGTTACCTATCTCACCACATCCTCTTATTTTTCCAAGCCCACTAAACCCACTCCTCATTACTCTTCCTCATGCATTCATCACACCCATTTACAGTAGCTAACCTCACCATCCATTTCTTACCCACTTTTCACTCACACCCATTAAATCTCTTCCTCTCACTAATCGTTTGCTATTGTGTCCCCTTAGTCATAACCCACATGTTCATTAAATCACTTCCCATTCATCCCACCCATTGTTTGAAGCTCGCCCTCAAGAGTCCTTCATAATCATGAAGGATAAGGTTGCGTTCCGGGTTCTTGCTACACGTGGCCCTGACTTTACTTGCTGGTGCATTTCATCAAAACCCTCAGAATGTTAGATCCCCGGTTCCTGCTTGGTCAATTCCTTAAAGACATGGTAAGATATCTCAACTTTGTGACTGAAGAAGGTAATTTAACCAAAGAAAATCACATTGGACTTCTTGTTGTTGGTATCACTGCCGATCTATTTGATGTAGCCTCGCATATGATTCATGAGGACTCAGAATTAGTTGTAGTTTGAGATGGTAATGGTACCCCATCACCCTCTTCAATGAGCTCCACCATCTTAATTCAGAGGAAAGCATGCTAGAGATCTTGAAGGAGAAGGGGAAGGAATTATTGGTGCTGCGGTGACTGCTTGTCTCAGAGATAATTCTGTAGAGTGCTGTTAATGGCGATCTACACTGCGTTGTTAGTGGCTTTCTCATCACTCGTTCTATAATAGTTGAAGTACAAAAGAGGTGAAAAATGCTAGTAACCATCATGAAGTTTTCGATATATATGAATATGACTTTGAAGAAGACTCGCCTTCGGGTTATGCACATATACAGTTGATGAGCTGTTGGAATGCAACTCTTGCTTTGCCGATTGTACTAACTCGCTTGAAGCAAAGTGGCGAGCGAGAGGCCCACCCTGTTTTATCACCACATCGCTTCACGCTGCTCAAATAATAAATCATTGTCTCCACATGGAGGCTTTACAAAGTTATGTGGGACCCTCATGACAATAGCTGCAAATTGACAATCCCAAGATATAAGGCACTAGTGCAACAAAATGCTGCAATATCCGAGCGTGATAATGCAACAATGCTATTACTGCTGTAGACCCCCATATGGGGCTTGTTTTTTTCATTTGCTGCAGGTCACACTTCTTGCCAAGTGGAGGGCTCTTAAAGAGCCAGATACTGCTTCCTGGTTGGGTGGTCAGTGAATCAGGTAGTGGGTTGGAAATGCAATGGGGTGGAGACACCTGTTGGAGGATATTCAGAAGAGCTTTTAGGCTGTTAGAGTGGAGTTGGATTATTCTTTGGAAGTGTGAGGGGGACCCCCCCTCTCTGACCATGAATCCCGGCCAGATGGGACAGGCAGCCAGGAAGCTGAGGGTAGAAGGCCGTCTGCATGAGGCGTGCAGCTGAAGGGGGTGGTTGAGAAAGCCATGCTTGCTGACCGAGGAATAGGAAGGCAAAAGAAGGAGGAAAGAAAAGGAAAAAGGATCTAAGGATCAGGGAATAGGGATTCCAGAGAGAGAGCTATAAGCTAGAGGTAGAAAGACGTCTGGAAGCGAGGGAAAAGCATTTTTTGTAGGGAGAGGCTCTTTGGAAAGCTTTTTTGGGTCTTTGTGACGTGGGGCTGAGTTTTTGTGAGGTTTCTGGAGAGCTTCTAGAGTGACGGTAGGGAGGGAGAACGAGAGGAGATGAGAAGAGTTCGAAGAGTAACCTTTGGGAAAAGAGGTCCTGATCTGGGCATCTTCGAAAGGGGGGTCATAAAAACAGGGCTCGAAGTCAGGTGAGCTTCCATCTGCGAGGAAGCTTTTCAGGTATGGACCCTGTTCATTACCTTCTCTATTTTGTTTTTGGATATCGATAAGATTCTATTTTGGTGTTTGAATGCGAGCATTGGAGATTTTATTATGCTCTTATGGAATCTGAGTTTGTTTGCCTCCATGTTGTGCTTGATTTCTAACTTGGCTTTCAACTTGTTTACACCGACTATTTTAAACTGCTCTCCTCTGTTTCTTGATTGTTTGCGGGTTATCCTCGATGCCTGGAGTATACTTACTCATTCTCTCTATTCTGGAAAATTTTGAGAGAAGATTCATCACATGCTTTTGATTTGTGGGGTCATGCCTGCATTTCTTTTTTTTATTCATTTATTTATCATTTCCACCCGGGGAAGAATTCTGTCCGGCCGACGTCCCACCTTCTCCAGATGTCTCGCATCCGGAATTCTGTCCGGCCAACGTCCCACCTTCTCCGGATGTCTTGCATTCGGAATTCTGTCTGCCAACGTCCTACCTTCTCCGGATGTCTCGCATCCGGAATTCTGTCCGCCAACGTCCCACCTTCTCCGAATGTCTCACATCCGAAATTCTATCCGGCCAACGTCCCACCTTCTCCAGATTTCTGTCCGCCGACATTCCACCTTCTCCGGATGTCTCACATCCGGAATTCTATCCGGCCGACGTCCCACCTTCTCCGGATGTCTCACATCCGGAATTCTGTCCGCCGACATTCCACCTTCTCCGGATCCATTTCTGCCCGCAATCTTCTGCTCCTCTTGATTTTAATAGGCATGAATGATTCTTTTCATAATTCTGGAATAATAGAATCTGTGATATTAATTTATGCAAAATAAATGGGTTTTGGTGGGAGCCCGACATATGTGACTTTATGATTGATTGATTGATTGTTTGTTTTGATTATCATACATGATTGATTTACCCTACTCTCTAACATACATGCGACTATTCCTAAATTGTGCACTAACTCTCTCTATTGATAACGCATGGTGGCTCGTTGCCCAGGTACGTACCCATTTTCCTCTAATCGTTGTCTACGCATGTCTCGACTTTTATGTGTGCATGATCATTCAGGATATTCATTGGTTTACTCGTCAATTGCCACATCAGCTTCATTTTATTAGTAGAGACCCGACTTTAGGGACTTAGAAGGGTGCTACGGTCTTTACCGTACCTTCTTGATAAGTAACCTGACCCCCGAACCCGATCCGGTTTTTCACAGACCGCCTTTTCCAAAATAACAAGTCACACTTAGGGTTTTTCTTTCTTATTTTGTTTACCCCTTTAAAAATAAAACAAAAATAAGTGGCGACTCCAAGTCATTTTTCTTAATCAAATAAAATCAGTTTTTTCGAAATAAAAATTGACCTCGCCTTCGAGTGGGAAACGCATGAACCAAAATGCGGGGTCCACAGCTGCCCTTCGATCTTTAGAAAGTGTCGTCTCCATTCCACGTCGAACGAAATGTATGGATCACCTCCCAAGTCATGCAACTAATGGAGTTGGAGGTTTTTATAAGCACCAGAAAAGTTTATGGGTCTCATTCCATAAAGAAAGTCATTCTGAAGGATGACAGACGTGTGTCATCAGCTGAAAGACATCCTAATTCTTTTTTAAGCCTTTCACCTGTCATACCCACTTGTCGCCTATTTTCCCATGTGCATGAAATCCCTTGCATATATCCATCTCCACCTCCCCATTATCCTAACTTTCGCGTCCCTTGTACCTATCGCCATTGTTTCCTCTATACTCTCGGAGTCTTACCAAAGAACACATGAGTCCAAGGACGGTGTAAAATCAGCAGCCAAGAATGCACCCTCAAAGGTGGCATACGACGGCAACTTAATATTGTTGTGGTTCATAGCGTGAACAACCAGTCGGCAATTCTTTTATGCATTGGTCGGGAGATCCGGTTTCAAGTCCTTCCTTTTGCACTTGTTGCCAGATTTATGAAACTGATATGGAATTTCCGGTGCTCAGATTTCCTGTGCTTCTGATATTTACCGATTGGGTGTCCTCCCTTTTTGAGTTATCCTACT
Source organism: Vitis amurensis (assembly GCA_037355405.1). NCBI lineage: Eukaryota > Viridiplantae > Streptophyta > Magnoliopsida > Vitales > Vitaceae > Vitis > Vitis amurensis. Next base: position 12,547,178 of record CM074684.1, read on the forward strand.
CACTGAGCTCCGAAAAGAAAAGAATGACAGGTTGCACCAGGTCCTTGAGTTTATGAGCACTATTCATGATCTATATGATGTCCTTAGGATGGACTTCTTTAGTATAGTTGCCGATGTTCATCCTGGCTTAAATGACTCGACTATTGTGCAATCCGAAGGCTTTACCAATGACACCCTTTCTAGGATGGCTAAGACAGTCTCAGCACTAAAGGAAGATAAGAAGCAGAGGATACAGAAGCTTCAAGAGTTAGCCACTCAGATAATTGATCCGTGGAATCTGGTGGATACCCTAGAGGGAGAGCGGAGTTTGGTTGATCATGTCACTTGTAACATATCTGCTTCAGTTGATGAAGTTGCCTTCCCTTGTGCCCCTACTTTGGACCTGATTGAGCAAGCTGAGGTGGAAGTTGAAAGGCTTGATCCACCAAAAGTCAGCAGGACGAAGGAAATTGCTTTCAAGAAGCAAGCTAAACTGAAGAGGATATTGTTAAAACTCAGGAGTTTCTGAGAAAGAAGGGCTTAGCAAGAGCTGACCAGAAAGCTAGTAGAGCAATTACTGAGGTATGAATTGGTTCTCATGTTCATGATAGCTGAATCAGCATTCTGATAGTGACAGTGGCCATGCTCATTCCACCTAGAGGAGACGTTAATGCACTTCAACAGGCAGGCTGCTGATGAAGCGTTTTCCAAGTATAAACTGAAGCATCTTCCAGAATAAAAGAACAATGAGATCCTCCAGTGATGAGGTTATTAGATAGTTAATGAGCAACTGGAACATATTGTCCTTGTGCATTATAAGGAGACAAAGAAATTTTCAAATAACACAATAAGGACATGAACAACCCAACTCCCAGCTCCCAGTTTTCAGTCAGGTGCAGGGTAGTAATTCTCCCTGAGTTGTACATCTCTGAGATTTGGTGTTCTCAAAAGAAGCAACAAGTGTTCATTAGTTGTCCCATAGATGAAAAGCTTCCTTAGGCTCATGCACTCAGCGAGTAATCCTGCTACAAGGAGAGAGAGTGCTCTTTGATAAGCATTCTTATCCTGTGGAGGCTAATAATTGAGTTCAATCAGATTCGCATTCCCAATCCCATTCAGATAGAACCGCCCTCACAGGCTTAATTCCATGTACCCTGATGGAGCAGTCAGAGCATACCCTACTACACCCCTACCGTCCATACGCGTTCTGGAAAGCTGAAGGGGACGCACAAGGGAGCTTAGTCCAACAGTGCAGGCAGCAGGTCTCTATTGCTGCCTGTAATCACCTTCAACAGTTATTCTCAACTCTTCCAGAACTAGGTAATCCTCTAGTCTTGCTAGAGCCAATAGGGTTAGCAGTTCATGAACAGCAGTGAACCTCCAACTTGATCAGCCAGGGGCAGATAAGGTCTCATAACTACCAACCCCATCCAAGGCTCAGGCCGTCTTAGCCCAGAATTCCTCAACAGTTTCAGAGAATCAAGGAGAGAACATAGTTTCAATTCTCAAGGGACAACCTCAATCTAGTAGCAGAGAATTCACATCCAGAGAGAATGAACTAAAGAGAGCATTAGGTCACTCTCTAGATACCTCAATTTCCATTGACTATCTCATAACTAAACCCTCTCACTCCACCCTGGGCCCACTTTGCATGCTTCTCGTTTATATGACGCACCTAAGCATGGCCACTTGGGCCACGTGCCACCCTTCCACTTTCTTCATCCGGTTCTATTTCTTTTTAAATAATCCCCCATACTCTCATTCCTCAAATAATTTTTCAAATCTTTTTTTAAATGATTTCGACTCTCCATATTTTCTTCCTTAGAATTGTTAGGTTCCCGAAATCTCATTTTCAATAAAAATTTGCCGCCATTTTCTTTTCGGCAAGCCACTGTCAAAAGTTTTTTTGATTTCTAAAATGTTTTAAAATAAGCAAGAATCCAATTCCGTAATTCCAAATAATGGAGTTATTAGAATTGATCCATGCAAAAACGAATTGGGCTTTGGTGGGGGCCCAACATATGTGATTTCATGATTGATTGTCATGCTTGATTGATTTATCCTGCTCTATGACATGCATGAGATGATTCCTTAATTGTGCATTAACCCTCTCTCTTGATAGCACATAGTGGCTCATTGCCCAGGTACGCACCCTGCTTTCACTCTGGCCATTATTTTTTAAGTGTTATGATTCTCATATGTGCATGATCATTCTGGGTATCCATCGATTTCCTACCAATTGCCATAATTGCTTCATTTTACTAGTAGAGACCCGACTTTAAGGACTTAGAGGGATATTATGGTCTTTTACTGTACCTTCCCGATAAGTAACCTGACCCCCGAACTCGGTCCGATTTTTCACAGACCACCTTTTCCAAAATAAGGAGTCACACTTAGGGTTTTCTTTCTTATTTTGTTTACCCTTTAAAAATAAAACAATAATAAGTGGCGACTCCAAGTCATTTTCTTAATAAATAAAAATCATTTTTTTTTTTCAAAATGAAAATCGAGCTCGCCATAAGTGGAAAACGCATGAGCCGAAATGCGGGGTCCACAAAATGGCGACTCCACTGGGGATCATTTAGAGGGTTAAGCTTGAACTTAAAGTGAAGCAAATGTGGCGTTTGGTGAGTCGATCAGTGGGTACTCATCTCTTGATTGCACATTGAGAGTTTCCAAGTTTTCATTTGGGACATTGACATGTTGATCATGTTGGTTGATTATTTTGATTGGGGATTCTGATATAGCCAGTTTCTTCATGCTTCATTGATTTATTTGTTTGAGATATTTGACATGCTGGTTATGATGATTGATTCGTCTTGATAGAGGATTCTGAGATAGCTTTTTTCTCTGTGCTTCATTGTCATATTTGTTTGAGATATTGACATGCTGATTGTATTGATTACCTATCTTATTTTGCTTAGCATAGCGATTCTGATATTTTCCATGATTGTTTTGATCGCCTTGCACATATGGATTCATTGTTATGCATCGTTTGATTTGACATGTCGATTCTCTGGATTATATATTCTTTTTTTCGTCTTTGAGCATGGTGTTCTTATCACTATTCATCCTGATTGTCACGGCTTGTATGTATACATGAGTGATATATCATGTACTCTGCCTGACCGCATGTCGCATGACTGCCCTTCTTCTGCTTGATTGCATGTCGTTTGTCCTTGTGGGCCGTACTTCTATCCCCCTACCTCCAACTCTCTTGGTCTCGGTCATTTCTTTCATTCTGGTCCTTACTATTGCAAGTGTGAGGCCTTCTGTGTGCTTGTCCTCTGACCGAGCCAGAGATTAGAAGTAGGGTATAGTGACGGGCTATATCAATGTACGAGAGCATTCCGAAGGAGAGCGATACATTGATGTCGATTGGAGTCCGATCATTAAAGACCTGTATAGCCCGGAGCTAGGTTTCATGGATATTTGCGTGGCTAGTGTGTTTCATCTTTCTGTTTTAGCTTCCTAGGGTTTTCGGATGCACCCACACCATTCACTGTGCACTCTAGTTGACCATTGAGCGTTGAGAGTTTGAGAGGTTTCACCATAGGAAACCCCTTGGGATGTCGAGGTAGTGCATGTGTGGAGGTGATGACCACCTTGCATGGAAGCGCCCCGTCTCTTCGAAAGCTTGCAAAGGGTTGCGTACCGCCAGAGGGTATGATCACTTCTGCTAGGGATCCTTTAAAGTCCACCCATATCCATTTAGAGCCACCATGACCATATAGGTTGAGTCGTAGATCCTTCGATTAGGACTCCCTCCCTACACGTGGGGGCTTTCAGAGCCTCTGTGGTTACAGTTCGGATTTGACATTCCCTCTTTTTAGTCTCCAGTTGAGAGTGCTCAGAGATCAGTATGAGTTTGAGTATCGGTTGGATCACCTTTCGTCTTGTCGTCTTAGTTTCTGCTTTTCACTTGATGAGTTTAGCATGTTTTCTCCCTAGGGTTTTTGTTCTCATTTCTTGGCTCGACACACCCCTTCACTTTGTTGTCACTCACTCGATACTTTGGGATATGTTCCTTGATCATTTTTTTACACTACACACCTATCACGGGCTCAGTACCTCATTCTTTGCTTGATCATTAGTTCAATTTTCGACTCGATGCTCAGATTTTCATTACAGAAAGGTGAAAGGCACATTTTCATATTCACACATTTTTTGAGGGATTCGCCTTGATCACCTTATCATTTTTTTCTCTTATGGAGCTCGAGTTGAAGGTTGAATCAAAGATATTTTGGTCCATATTGAGTATCGATCTCGTGATAGTGTTGTTCTTCACACCCCATTTATTTTCTTCACACCTCGATCATTTTCTGGATCATCAATAGAAATTCTTTAGTCATATTTGTGGTTATCTCACACTGGACACTCATGTGACTTTAGAGTTTCTATCGTATATCCAAATTTTGATTGTCACCGTATGATTGTATCGCACCCTGTCATGTATTGGGTTGTGTTGTATCATGCATTGGTCATTGTTCGTTGCATCCCGTGTTGTTGCATGAGTCGTGTTTGAGTCGTTTTGCTTGGGTTCTTTTGTAGGGGTCTATTTGTAGTCCCAGTCTTGGTTCAGTGCCTTGGGTTGAGTGGGAGAGAGGTTGATTCGTATCGCTAGACGAATTCATAGTCAGTTTCGATTGGTTAGCTTATCGCTTCTGTGGTTTCGATTCAGGAGGCATTGATCAGTTTGAGTTAGAGGATGGATACTCAACAGAGTAGGCATGTAGTGCTCGAGGACATGCCATCTGATTTAGTGACACTACCTGTTCTACCTATTCAGATGCCAGCTACACAGACTTTGGATACTACTTCACATGATCAGGCTGCTGTCATTCCACTCATTATCACACCAGTTACCATTATTGAGGATCCTCGTTCTCGTATGGACAGACTCGAGTGGAGGATTAGACAAATGAGAGATCCTGATAAGATGATTTCATGGGATGACCCTGACGATGTGCCAGTAGCCACTTTGCCGGTTGGTTTCAGGATGCCTGATATAAAGAGATATACGGGTGTTGGATGTCCTCGTATTCATCTCAGACTTTATAGCATAGTTATGAGGGTGTAGACCCCTCAATTTTGTCCTCCTAGCACATGTCCTATTAGATACTTGTTCGAGACTTTACAGTATTTCCTTGGTGGCCCATAGTTGCTCACATTACTTACCTTTCTTGAGCCACCTCGGAGACTCTGGTTAAGGGATCGCCTAGCCCCTTATTGTGACCCTTGGCAATTTTGATTTAGACTTAAGCTTTCCATTCCTTTTTAGGATAGTTCTTAGGCATGTTTAGGTCACTGAGGCAATATCCCAATCACTTTAAGACACCTGGTTCATTACACACCCACGTAAGCACACTTGGTCCACTTCGTTCGCCCTAGCGCACTAGAACACACCCTAGGTCACCTTTAGATGTTCCTGCATGGTTTGCACGGTTGCATGACTCCTATTTTTGGTGGTTACATGGCTCGTATGGCTTGCATGTGGTTGATTTTTTATTTTTTTTGTTTTAATTATTTTTTATCTTTTATTTTTAGGTGCGTGATTTAAATTTCTTTTGATTTTCAATTTCATGATATTTATTGATTTTAATCTTTATTTTATTTTTACTTTATTTTTCTTTCTATTTTTATCTTTATTTTATTTCTTGCATGAGGAAACGGTTGCCATCTATTTGGAGCGAAGATCACCGAAATTTTAGGAAAAGGAAGAGATTGTTGCCCATAGAAGAATATATGGAAACTTCCATATAGAAAAGGATTTTTAGAGAGATGTGATCTCCATGGACAGACAGATACATGGAAAGAAAGGCGAGATTTTATGATTTTCTAATGGAAGGCATAAATAGCAAAGGGATTCGATACCAAGATCTGGCACTAAAAGGAAGGCATGCATTGCATAAAAAGGAAAGAGAGACCAGTAGATAGGGGGCATTCCGAAGATTCTTTGATTGTCAAGGGCAGAGAGAGAGGTTGTCAAGGGAAGAGGAAGAAAGCACGGAAAAGACCAGTGAAAAAAATCTAAGAATACAAAAATCAGTGGAGATTTTCTCACTAAAAAAGAAGTGTTTCCAGGTATGTTTACTAGAGACCCCTTCTTGATTCCGATTATCCTTTTGATGTATGAATCTTCGTTGGGTTTTGAGTCTCGTTTGGATGCTAGGGGGTAGAATGACGGAGGTCATATGTTTGTCTACATTGGTACTTGATTGCTTCTATAGATGTTGTTGATTTGTCTCTTTAGAGTTCTCTAATTTTGATTTAAGGGTGAAAGGTTCTATTTTCTTTAATTTCTTGTGCATTATATGAGAATTATGGCTATACTTGTTTGCTGGAGTCTGCTCGTACCTCTCTCGCCATTCCAAGCCCATTGACAAAGCAATGGAATGTGGCTTGGCTTGGTTATTCTTTTCTTATTTTTTTTTATTTTTTTCTCATCTCTACTCTGTTTTCTAGAGCTCTTCCTCTTTGCGTTCGTTTCTTCTTTTCTTTTCCTTTTTCTAGTTTCTTTTTTGAGGTACCTTGTCTCTGTTAGGCAGCAATTTCTAGAACTCTTAGAATAGGAAGAATTCTGCCCGGCCAACGTTCCTCCTTCATCCGGATGTCTCACATCCGAAATTCTGTCCCGTCGCCATTCCATCTCATCCGGATGTCTCACATCTGGAATTCTGTCCCGCCGCCATTCCATCTCATCCGGATGTCTCACATCTGGAATTTTGTTCCTCTGCCATTCCATCTCATCCGGATGTCTCGCATCCGGAATTCCGTCCCGCCGCCATTCCATCTCATCTGGATGTCTCACATCCGGAATTCTATCCCGCCGCCATTCCATCTCATCCGGATGTCTCACACCCGGAATTTTGTCCCGTCGCCATTCCATCTCATCCGGATGTCTCACATCCAGAATTCAGTCCTACCGCCATTTTATCTCATCCGGATGTCTCACATCTGGAATTATGTCCCGCCGCCATTCCACCTTTTCCGGATATCTCACATCCGGAATTCTGTCCCACCGTCATTCCACCTCCTTCGGATATCTCACATCCGGAATCCGGAATTCTGTCCCATCGCCATTCCACCTCATCCGGATATCTCACATCCGGAATTCTGTCCGGCCAAACATTCCATCTCCTCCGGATGTCTCACATCCGGAATTCTGTCCGGCCAACGTTCCACTCTCTCCTCTATTTGCTTCTTTGATTGGGAATTTATTGTTTTTTTTTAAATTGAATTTTTGAATCATTTTTTCAACTAAATATTCTCAACATTAAAAAAATCCATCTTTAGTAATCCTTTGCTGCCATTTTTCCTCTCGGCATGCACTTTCACTATTTTCTTTAACTTTCAACCATTTTCTTGATCTTCTTGATTTTTCACAAGCATGAATAACTTTCGTGATTCCAAAAAATGGAATTCATAGAATCAATCATGCGAAATTGATTAGGGCTTTGGAGAGGGGGCCGACATTCATGATATTTCCTCAAATATTTCTTGTTTGATATTCGATTGATTGTGCCTCATTTTGTGGTATATATGAGATTATTTTGGATATGTTATTTGGTTAATTTTGTTTCCCATAAAGGAGTACTAGCTTGCTATCCAGGTACGCTCCTCCTCACCTATTTTTCGAGAATTATATGGGCACATATGCTATTGGTGATTATATCCATACATGATGTGATTCTTGGGTGTTTAGATACATGCTTGATTGAAACAAATGTTATATCATATTTTCAAACTAACCTTTGATGTCTTGTGATAGCGCTTAAGAAGCAGTCCAGGTACGTACCCTAAATCTTCTTCATGATTGTGATTGGTTTTCCTGCTAAGCATGCTGATTTCGAAGCCTACTTAGGTATCCATGATTAATCGGTTAATTGTTATATTTCCCTCAACTTAGTCAGTAGAGACCTCTTTAGGGCTTAGAGGGGTGCTACCTCCTAGAAGTACCTTCCCAATAAGTAACCTGATCCCCAGACCTAGACTCAGGTTTTTCAAAGACATGCTTTTTTCCAAAAATTATGGAGCCACATTGTAGGGTTTTTCTTTCTTGTTTTATTTTCCCTTTAAAATAAAAATAAAATAAGTGGCAGCTCCAACTTTTCCAAAACTAAATTTTTTTTTTCACAAATAAAAAAAAGCGAGTCTCGCCGATCGAGTGGGAACGCACGTGAAAAATGCGGGTCCACAGAGGGCTCTCAGTCTAGATGAGGCCCAATTGCTCACTTTGTTCCTATTGTCATTGAGCGGCACGACACAGAGATGGTACGCTTCATTAGAGTCATCTAGTCGGAGAAATTGGGAGGACTTAGCACAGGAGTTTCTAAGATAGTATTCATTCAGTGGTGATACGAGCGTTACACGTAGAGAGCTTGAGTTTCTTAGACAGGGATCAGATGAGTCTATTTCTTTTTTTATCTCCCGTTGGAGGGAGAAGGCCGCAAAGATGATTGAGTGACCTACCAAGAGAGATCAGATGAGCATGTTTTTTAGGAGTTTGCATCCTAGGTTTGCTCGGCATCTGACAGGAGTCTTATTCCAGGATTTCAGATCATTGGTTCAGGCTTTGTTCGATGTAGATGATGGCATATCTAGAGGATTATGGTCAGATATTATTCCTTCTCCAGATACTAAGGGGAAGGGAGTTGGTGGATCATCTGAGAGTTATGGAGACGTATGTTCTGTGGACTTTTAGCATCGACGGCCTAGTTATCATCCCTATGTGAGATCATTGCAGATACCCAATAGTGATTTCCCACCCCTACAGCATCGTCATCCTCATTCAGTTCAATAGTATCCTTTTGTGCATCCTCATACTGTCACGGTGTGACCTTCATTTCAGTTCAACGTCCACAGACTAGTATCCCATGACATGAGCAGTCTCGTCCCCATCGGCGACATCAGAGAACTTATTCTGAGTTGGGGATGCCTTTGGATAGAGCTTTTGAGCGACTCAGAGCTATTGGTTTTTTAGTACCATTGGCCCCTAGGCCACCCCCAAGTACCTTACCCTTACCTCCACGTTTTCTTGCTCATGAGTTTTGTGCATTTCACCAGATGGCGGGCCATCGTACGGATTATTGTGCTTCTCTACGTCATACCATACAGGATCTTATTGACAGTGGTGCGGTTAGCTTTCCCGTATCGACCATAGATACTAATCTTGATCCAGATATGACTGCTGATTCCTTTCCAGCCTATTCCACACATGCAGTTCCTCCTCCCTCAAGCTTATACCGTCATGTTTGAGACACCCAGGACACTAATATTCACCAGACACTTTGATATTACAGACCTTGTTGGTGTATTTTGGGACTACATTGTTAGTTGGTCGTTAAGGTTTTTGTTCTCTTTTACTTTTTATTTGAGTCTTGTTTTATAGTTAGTGATTCGAGTCCGTACCCTATGTTTCGAGAGTGGACCTTATTGTCTTATTATTTTGCATGATGTACTCTCATTTCACTTAGTGATACTGTTGCTTTCTTGGGTATGTGTTTCTATCTTCTTTTTATTATTATCATTGTTTCATATCATGCATTTTATGTGTTGTTATCTTGGGTAGCATCTTGTGTTTCTTTGTTTTAGTCTCTTGCATGTGTTTGTTTTAGAGTCTTGGACAGTTTTAGTGTCGTGACTGGTCCCCGAGCAGAGATTGATGGTGTGTTGGTTATGATACAAAGTACATCAATATTAGACTTCTTCAGTTAAGGTTCACCATGTCGGACGAGATCGCGCCCATTACTCTTACTACTCTTTATGAGATGATGGTGGATTTGACACGGAGGGTTAAGAAGATTGAGCTTATTTTGTCAGAGTATCCATCGTCATCGAGATGAGCTCCAGGAGTAGCGATGCCTTCATTACCACATTTGACCTCATTGACATCTGTTACTTTGGGTGCCTCGCATCCACGACCTCGCCCACATTCAGTGCTCCAGCAACATTCCTCATCCATTTCATTGGCTACGTCGACATGACCTCCATCTCCCAGCTTCGGGGCCCTCTGGTCATTACAGTTCCTTAGGAGTGACTTCACCCTCGTTGACGATGTCGGAGACACTTTTCAGATTTGAGCATAACCCTAAGCAGAGTTTTTGAGACGTTCTAGGCCATGGGATTTTTGGCTCCTTTGGCTCCTAAGGCACTTCCGGATCCTGTGCCTTCACAGTTTTGACTTGATTTATATTATACGTACCATCAGTCAACAGGACATCACACTAGTCGTTGCACTGCTCTACGACATGCCATACATGACATTGTTGATTCCAGGACATTTGGGTATCCTCAGTCTAATATGTTTTCTATACCTACCTCAGCTCAGGCCGTGCACGCAGAGACCCCTTCACCAACAGTCCCTGATCTTATTGATTTAGGCGATTGACTCATGATTGGCTTACCTTGGTATAATGGTTCTCAGATTCTGTTCCTTCTATGACCAGAGATGTGATGATAGGACCAGTCACTGTTTTTGTTTTTGTTTGTTTAGTCTTGTTTTACTTTTGACATTTAGAGACTATAACTCGATTCTTGAGTATCGTCTTTGTTATCCTTCTTTTGCATGATGTACTCATCGGTTATCCCATTGGATGTTTTTTTCCTTTATGGACATATGCTTGCGTTTTGTGATATGATTTGTACTTTTGACTTGAGGCATCTCTTCACTTGCACATTGTGGTCTTGAGGCTTGACTTGTCATGGAGGATATTGAGCCTATTAGCCTAGGATTAGAGATTTGACCTAGGGAGTTTGAGACTGTGACACATCTTCTTATGATCAGAGCAGTACCTTGCTCACTTCCCACACCTTGACTTTGTTTTGACCTACATCCATCCATTATGAGCTTTGCACAGCATCACCTTTGAGACCATTATATGACTTTTCCATCCTTGGTTTTTCTAGTTTTGCACATCCCCTCTCTGATTCAATCGGGTAGAATGTGAGAAGTTTGAGCTCAGGGTTGATCTCGCATGGCGAGGGTTGGCTTATGATCTTTGGATAATTTACGATATGTGGATTGGTAGATTGCTTGATGAGACTGTCGCTTATTTTGTCATGAGTATAGAGATTGATCCTTGTATGATGAGAGTTGGCTTGTGATGGGCAGTCGTGCCTGATGAGATCACCGTTTACCTTGCTTTGAGAGGATCATCTTTGAGATTATGATGGAGTATTTGGAGTACGGTTGGTGCATGATTCTAGAGGGTTAACGTGGTTATATCATATGGACATCGATCTTTAGTACTGATCATCTGAGGGCTTGAGAGCATGATGTTTGAGACCGTGGTCGCAGGATGGGTGGCTTTCATTTCGGTTAGCTCACACCCTATTACATTTATTGACATCTAGACCATTGCTAGCCCTTTGAGCCTCGCATGAGCATCATAACCTTTTCTTTCTTATAGCCTTGCTCACATTCTACACCGGGATAGGGGCCCTTCAGTGCATGCATGCATTGTTTAGGAGTTTCATGAGCCTTGGACCTATGGGCGCATCTTTCTCATTATCTTTTCCTACCATTGCATCATTGCATTTCATCACACTTCATCGATTGTGTCCTTTATCCTATCTGCTGCTCGTTTTGCATCACTTTCTCCCACCCCAAGTGGTGATCATCCTCAGTTCATTACATGAAGGGTAGTCATGTCATTTTCCACTATCTATCCTACGGACGTTGATCCAGGGATCCTTAGTTTGAGAAGGTCACATCATCAGAGAGAGTTTATGTTACATTGACATTTGAGAGCATGTTTATCCATTTTTTACCTCATCTTTGTGGCTTCTTGGTTTGTGTTCAGAGCATGTATATTTGTATATATGTAAAAAAAAATGATTAAAAAAAATGAAAAATAAATTGGTGCATGGGTGTATGATATTCTCTATCATTGAGTGTGTACATCAGTGTTCGAGGATTGCTTTGTTGGATATGTCTATTGATGGGAGTTCGTATGTGAGCTTCCCAGGAACTTTCATTCTTCGTATTCATTTTGTTGTATGTTTTGAGAGCGAGATGAGTGATCTTCTCTTAGGATCTTTGGGTCATTGTCCATTCCATCATTGTGTTCATTATTGACGTGACCTCCTTTCATATTTGATTTGAGCGGATCATCACTCGTTCTCGTATTCTATGCTTCATCATCATCCTCGTTTTCACTTCTTGATTCATCATTTTTTATTTCACCTCTTATTCCGTTCTTGCAGTGACCTCATTTTTCGGGTTTGATACTCTCTTCGCATCATCATTATACATCTCATCATCAGTTCGGTTTTTCTTCATTGCATCATCATTGTTACCATATTCACAGTAGGCATCTTCAGGTTCATGGCTCACGAGATTTGCTATACATGTTGCATTTTATACATGAGGGCATGGGTTTTGATCATTGGGTATTTTGGCCTAGTTTCCCTTCATTTCTATCACCCTATCACCCTAACCTTCGTTACGTCCTGAGTCTTAAGACCACCCTGAGGCTATGACATCACACATTGGGTTTGATGGCTCTTATATGAGCTATACTTGGGATTGATCTTTAGAGGAGGTCAGATACTCTCTTCACATTACCACGATGACTTTGAGGAGCAGAGGTTCATTTTGATCAAATGATGTATGATTAGTTGTACTTCTCTCATTGACATTTGATTTGGGGATGCTTACACTCGGGCATAGCCTACTCATCGATGATGATTTTGTGAGATGACAGTTCATGCTAGACACATACTTCCCATAGTTTATCTTGCACTGAGGACTTACCCATTTTGAGATGATGCATTCATACTGGGGCATAGCCACCTTGCTGATTTTGACATTGAGACTCCACCTCCTGTTTGTGATTGCTGCTTTCGATGGATCATAAAGTCATTGACACCCTAGGCTTAATCTTCTTAGCATACCTAGTTTGATTTGGATATTCACTTACCTTTGTTACACACCCATACATCATACATTGGACACCGTTATACCTGCACCCATCTTATCAGAGCCTTACATCTTTTGAGCCCACATATTTCACCGTCTTACATGACCTTATCCCATTCTCTTGATCAAAGGAAGATACATACTAGTCTTGAGCTTTCTGATTCAGTTTTCACATGCCTTTGGACATTAGGTTCAATATCTTTCGTGATGGTAGGGCCTGTTAGATTGTTGACACATTTGTGATGATGTACTCATATTGATAGTTGGCACGTCATGTCTAGATTTGCTTACATTTTAGACTTAGAGTCTTGGTTATCATTTGTTTGGGCCATTACTTTAGTTTTGCTTTGTCAGCATAATTTCGATGATGTTTGGACTTGTTTTAGCATTTGTTCATTAAGGCTCTGTATGTGTTTTTCATTGCATCATCGTTGGGCATATCCTAGAGTGTCTTGTATGGTGACATTCTGTGCTTTCTATTGGTTATTATCTTATACTGGGGCATACCCCCATCCTTGAGTTCATCGGATCTTTTGTAGATTTTCTCACTACTCGATCCATTTCTTGGCCCTTGTGAGTCATCATACCGAGACATCCCCCCTTTAGCGTTGTTATATTGGGGCATACCCCCATCATTGAGTTCATTAGATCTTTTACGTATTTTTTCACTACTCGATCTATTTCTTGATCTTTGCGAGTCGTCATACTGGGCCATACCCCCTTAGCGCTTTTCTACTGGGGCATTCCCTCATCTTTGGGTTTAGCACATCTCGTGCTAGTTTCATGGTTGTCCGACCCATTTGTCGATCTTTACGAGTTATCACCTAGGGCATCCCCCTACTATCAATTTGTTTAGGGCCTCCCCCTACTGTCATCTTGTTTAGGGCATCCCCCTGCCATCAGTTTGTTTAGGGAATCCTCCTACTGTCGGTTTGTTTAGGGTGTCCCCCTTCTGTCATCTTGTTTAGGGAATTCCCTCATCGTTAGTTTGTTTAGGGCATCCCCCTTCTTTCAGATTCACCACTATGGATCAGCTATCTATGGGCATTTCTAATTCACCACCATAGATTTTCATCTATGGGCTTTAATCAGTTTTCACCACCATGGATTTTCATCCTTAGGCTTTCGGATTCACCACCATAGATTTTTATCTGTGGGCGTTTGAGAGATTCACCACCATAGATTTTTATCTGTGGGCATTTGAGAGTTTCATCACCATAGATTTTTATCTATGGGCATTTGAGAGTTTCGCCACCATGGATTTTCATCTATGGGCTTTGATCAGTTTTCACCACCATGGATCAGACATCTATGGGCATTTCAGATTCACCACCATGGATTTTCATCCTTGGGCTTTTGAGATTATCACCATCATAGATTTTCATTTATGGGCCTTTTTTATTGTATCACCACCATAGGTCTTCACCTATGGGCTTTCTAGTTTTGTGTTTAGAGTTAGCTTTTTGGTTTGGCTTCCAAAGCCATTATTTTTCTCGGTTTAGCGTTTAGAGTCAGTTTTGTCATTCAGAGTCACAGCTCCTGATGTTCATATTCACTGGCATTGCACATCTTACCTTCATGGTTTCGCATTCATCCTCGGTTTTTCTCACTTCGTTACCCTGTGTTTATCACGTATTCATCACGTAGTCCACATAGGGCAGTCTCCTTTGGACGCGTTCTTTTCCGTACTCCAAGGTGGTTCGACCGTTACTCATCTTTGACATCGATCTTCGAGTCACTTTTGGAGACGTTTTATAGGGAGCCTGGATCATTAGTGTGGCTTCTGAGGCATTTTGAGACATCCTTCTCTTTTAGGATTAGACTCTTTGCATTTATCTGCTAGCTTGGGTGAGTTCATGTTTCATTAGTGTCCCTATGGGGGTCTCCTTGGTTCTTCGATAGAGTTCACTTCATTCCACTCATTACTCACACTTACTTTTCACTCCAGCGTTCATATTCCTTATACTCGTGAACTTTACCGAAGAGGGGCATATTTGTAGACCCCCATTTGGGGCACACTTTCTACAGCTCAATTTTGACAGGTGTCACAATCTCAAGGAACCACGTGTCACCTCGTAATTAGCCTTCAGTGAATCAGGTAGTGGACTTGAAGGAGTCAATGAATGGTTGACACCTGGAGGGGAATATTCAGAGATGGGTACGTTCTGTTAGAGGGGGAGCGTCTTCTACAGGGGGGTGGTGCTTTTCAGAAGGGCTTTTGGCTCCTGGTGAGGGGGATATTTTTTTTAGGAGGTTTTTGAAGATAGTTGGGTTGGGAGAGTTTTAACTGAGAAGAGGAAAAAGGAACCGGGGAGGGGGAGCTTGCTGATGAAGAGGGGTTTTGGGTGAGATAAGAGATTTTGGGCTGCTTGTGAGAGAGTTACAGTGAGTATCAGGTTGGGAGTTGCAGGGAGGCATAGTAGGTTTTTAAGGATATTCTGTGTAGAGTTACAGGGGGATATTCTCGTTTTCCTAAGGAGTAAGTTTGAAGAGAAGGGATTTTTTAGGTTGCTTGAGAGGGAGTTGCTATAGGTGAAATATTTTTCTGGGCAAGGTGCCAAGAAGAGCGTAAGGAATCAGCTGGTTCTTCTTTGTGAGAGGAGCCTGGTAGTTGCTGGAGTAGGAAAGAGGCTTTCAGGTATGGCCATTTATGGTTTTCCCGTATATTCTCACCTTTCATATTTCTCTTATCTCATTTCTCTGTGATTTCATCTTAGCTTGTTGGGTTGTCTTGTTTTGATGATTATTGGTTTAATATTTGAAAAGTTTCCTGCATTTTTATGTTTTACCCCAGCAAACCTCTTCCTTCTTGATCCACTGATTGTTATACCCATGGATTACATAATGAAATGGTTTCTACATATTTGTTAAATATTCCATGCTCTGTTCCTGCTTCTTTTCTCTTGTTCCTCTGTTTTCCTTTGAAAGAGACTTTCAAGCATTAAGATTAAGAATCTAGGGAGATTGGCTGATAGAGAATGATGATGATATGAAGAGAAGATTGGGACAATGAGACTGTTACCTGTGCATTTCAAGCAGCTTACAACAATCCAAAGTAAGTTGTGGATTACTTATATTCAGAGATTCCAGAAGCGGCAAAAATTATTGTTCCAGTGGCTCGTTCCCCTACAGCTTAAGAAACCGATGGAGACGCTTCTTAGTGCTGCTACTGGTGGATTAGGATCTCTTGATTTCCTCATAAACAACCATCAGTTTCAAGCACTATGCATGATGGTATAAGCAAACCAGCAAGTTGTATAGTCTACGCTTTAAGAACTGGCTTCCTGGTGAGCATCGATCTCGTGGTGGCTGGTCTGGTTTAGATGGTGTTAGTGTTGGTGACCTGAGCCACAGCATTGGGAGTACTACATTTGGCTCATATTTTCTTCTACTCACTACTGCATGTACATCACTCAGTTTTATGCTTTAGTTGGCTGCCACCCCATTAAAATCTGCTAGTGCTAGATCAGATGTATAGGCATGAAACTGGGATTCACCAAAGGTTGTACCTGGGCCATCCTTTGAGAGAGAGGAAATCGTTTTTTTATGGACTCTAGATATCATGGAGAGGATCCTGTTCACAAGCAAGAACCAGCACCAGCGTCGGAGAAATCCTTTGGGAGTCATTGGGATATGCCAGTGGAAAACTTTGATCTTGATTTGCCTGAAACAATCATGGATTCTGATCACGGGCCTATATTGACTACTATTGAAGAGAATTGTTCTAATATTACATTTCCCAGCTCCCCAATATGTCACGTAGAGAAACCAGAATCCACAGTAGAGTCAGTATCACCCACCAATGTGGTTAATGAAGTCTCGCATGTTGATTTGTTGGGTACCAGCACCTTGAAGATTGAATCAGTGGACCCATTTGAAAAGACTGTTGGAATAGAAAGAGACTCACAGATTGAGAAGGATGACGAGGAGGGAGATGCTTGGGAGCCTGAAGAAGCTTCCAAAGAGATTTCTGGAAGCAACCCTTCTTTAACATCTGAGGGTCCAGGATCATTTAGGAGTCTCAATGGGAAAAGTGTTTCTAATGGAAGTTCTAATCATGTACTCGTCCCTGGATCGGCTGCTGGTGATGTTAACACTATCCTTAAAGATGATCCAGTTGTGATCATTAATAAATCTGGCAATGGCCCGCCTGTGCTAAATGGTGGTGTAGAATGCCCTCCTGGTACCATGCCCAAGCATTCTTTTACATATGTAGTTGGAGTGAAGCAGGGAAGCTCTAATTCAACTTCTCATACAACTCCAACATCTGTATAAGGTGTTTATTTTTCTGCTTCAGATTCGGTACTGGTGCTATCTCCCAGTTCCTGTCTCCCTGTACTATGGGTACGATTGAGCATGAAGTGAGTCAAAGCGCAGGTGTTGAAACTAATCAGCTACCTAAACTTTCAGAATCCTTATCTTTGTCAACCCATGATGCTTCTTTGATTATTGACTCTTCTTTTAATCATGAGAGCCAGTCATCACTGCAGTTTACTGGTCCATCAAAAGGTCCAGAAACAGAGGTTGCAACTATGATGGCTGAAGCTAGTTCCCAGTTGATAACTGAGTCGAATGTTTTGGTTTTGAAAGAAGCTACTTCAAACCTGCACATCTCTGATGCTCGTCATGTCATCTTCAGAAACCATCTTCAAATCCCTGAAGCTTTTAAGAATGGTTTGGTTTTTGGAAGTTTCGATTCTAGTTTTTCACTAGGCTCGAAATATGCTAATGGTCCTGATGTTGAAGAGAGCCCTACACCAGCATAATCTTCCCAGGAGAATATTGAAATTACTAAGGGGCCTTCTCCAAGCAATCAAAGTGTAGCCTCAACTACACAAGAGGAAGATTATCCTGATCAACCTCAATCTCCTCCACATGCATCAGAAAATTTATCACCTCCAATGGGCAGTGTCTCATCTGGTGCAGTTCCAAAGCATGAAACTCACAGCAGCGATCATCTTTAGTACTTGCCGTCAACTAACAATCACCTCCATGGCACCAGTTTCTGCTTCTACAGTGGGCTCCCGAAGAAACCATCCTCGGTTTTGTTGCGAACAGTTACCATATTTGAGAAATATCTGGGTGAATGCAGAGAATGTATAGAAGAGTTAAAACAATCACTCATAGATTTGAATAGGAACTCTTCCTGCATCGGTCCCACGCTGCTGCAGCCTTTTCTAAAGAAGCAATACCAGAAGCTTGCTATTCTGCTTTATCCAAATAAAAATAAAGTTGCTGGTGTTAGAAGTTGTTTTTTTTTAAGCTTATTGGAGAAACGAACAGAATACTTCCAGACTCATGAGATGGCAATGGTAACAAGCACAACAATGTCAATGGCATGGTTTCTGAGGCTAGTATCATAGGCGGCATCCACCAGGCTATGTTTGATAAGGATATCTCTTCACTTGGAACTGAACCTGATCTTGGGAAGGTTTCGTCACCTAGTTTGAACCTGGTTGTTCAGAGTTTGCACATTGGTAAGTCATCTTTGATTGGTGGAGAGGCATGGCTTCCAGCTCTGGTAGAGGCACTCATGATAGCTGGAAGCAATAGCACGGGATCCTCATCCGTTCAACAGATTATCGCTCCTGTTCTGATATCTGGGTTTCCAAATACTACACCTAGTCTTAATATGGTTGAAGTATCAGCACAGGCCCTTATCACGAGTTTCCATTACATCTAAAACTATCTGTTAAGATACAGTGGCTCGATGATGGTGCACACACCTCATGGAATCAGCTGTTGCAGTCGAACTGGAGCTAAAGATTGATAAGAGTGTGGACCCGCATTTTTCACGTGCGTCCCCACTCGATCGGCGAGACTCGCTTTTTATTTGTGAAAAATTGATTTTTGAAAAAAAGTTGGAGTCGCCACTTATTTTATTTTTATTTTTGAAGGGAAAATAAAACAAGAAATAAAACCCTAAAAAATGACTCCATAATTTTTGGAAAAGCGTGTCTTTGAAAAACCCGAGTCTAAGTCCGGGGATCAGGTTACTTATTGGGAAGGTACCTTTAAAAGGTAGCACCCCTCTAAGCCCTCTAAAGGTCTCTACTAACTAAATTGGGGGCAATGTAGCAATTAATTGATTAATTGGGGATACCTAGATAGACTAAGGTGATTTCAAAAAATAACACGCCAAATAGGATCAAATTGCCATAAAAGAAAGTTGGGGTGCATACCTGGGACGGCTTCTCCATGCGCTATCATAAAACATGAAAGTTAGTATTGAGATACATCACACAACATTTGTTTTATTCAAGCAAATCAGACATATATCAAGACATCCAAGAATCATGTCAAATATGGATATGGTCATCAATGACATACAAGTCCATAGAGTTCTAAAAAAATAGATGAGAAGAGAGCGTACCTGGATAGCAAGCTAGTACTCCTCTATGGGAATCAAGAGCATCTCAACAATAAATACGAAACAAATTCATGTATATCATCAAGAGAAATCAAAATCAATTAAATACCAAACAATTCATCTTAAAAATCAATATTAGTGAAGATATCAAGAATGTAGGGCCCCCCACCAAGGTCCAAGTTGATTTTGCATGAGTCGATTCAATGAATTCCATTGTTTGGAATCATGAAGTTTGTTCATGCTTGAGAAAATCGAGAAAAATCAAGAAAATCGATTGAAAATCAAATAAAATAGTGAAAACGCGTGCCGGAAGGAAAATGGCAGCAAGAGTGTGTTAGAATCTGGATTTTATGCCTAAAACAGATCTAAAGATGGATTTTTCAAAGCTGGGGATGTTTAGTTAAAAGACGGTTCAAAACTTTAATTTAAAACAGTAAATTCCCAATCAAAGAAGCGAATAGAGGAGAAGGCGTGTGTAGCAAGGTTACCATGATGGAGTGAAATTCAGGAATTCGGGATAGGAAGACCCAATTCGTTGCCAAAGTATTCAGCGATCAGAAGCATTTCCATTTATAAGATAACTTGGTTCATAAGCTCAGATGGATTCTCCCCGACATTGGTCAAATACTGAACATAAAGCTCAAAATTCTTACTTTTCTGTATTATTATATTTCCTGCGTTCTGTGCTATTTTCTCATCATCAAGGCTTGATTCTGCAGCTCTGTTAGAATACATACCCTTGTTGTTGCCATGAACCAATCAGATTTCACATTATTCAATTTAGCTGTAGTATGATTTATCAGCTCATGAACTCCTTTTACTGAAGCAAAATTCCATTGCCCTTTTAAAAAATGACTGATACCTATTCTGTCTCTTCAAATGTAGAAAGAAAAACAGGGAGCCTCTGCAATTTTCTGAGCTGCAACTATCTTTGCATCACCATCTTGAGTCTAGATTGTTCTTAGCTTTTCTCCGTTTGTGATCAAATGTTGTGTCTTCAGTCATGATTTGGGATGTGCTCTCTATTCGTTCAGGGAGATCAGCTCTGTCGTCCATGAAGTTCGTGACGGCTACTAGTTGCAGATTGGTATTTTGTAGTTGGATTTTTGCTGACACCAGGTCCATTCAGTTTAGCCTCTCTAGAATATAAAAAGTAGACTGACCAGGGTCCGTCTTGGAATTTTTCTACTCTCTGCCTCTTCCAGAACCTCTGTGACATGGAATTCAAGCTGCTGTTCATGAGTGCACCTTCTTGTGGGAGTCAACGCCTATTCATTATCTTCAGTTTCAATAGCAGGTGAACCTTCTTCTTCCGTCTCTTCATTAGTGTTCTATTCTGATTCATCGTGACTCATCGAATGAACTAGCATCATTACCTTATGTCAGTAGACTATCATTGGACAGGGGAACATCCAATTGTTGATTATGCTGAAGTTCTGAGCTCCGGGTTTGCCTTTCAGCATGAGCGTTTGCTGGAGCAATACTGCATAATTGAGATACGAAATGCTCTTCCAAAAGAGCCATAATAATGGTTTGAGCATTATTAACAGCGTGTGCAGCAACAAGAAGCTGGACAGAGTTATCACCGTTCATGTTGAAGTCATCCTCCATCAGTGACCCAATCTGACCCATCCCAATTTGAGTCATACACATACATTGGACCAGTGATGAAGTAGTTTCCTATGGATTTTGTCCTCATGAGCAAATATTTGGATTCGTTCCAGCATAGAGGATTTATTATCGACAGCGAGATGACCATAAACTTCACCAGAAAGTCAAACTGTTTACCATTTCTGCAGCCCTCTTTAATCCTCAATTTTGCATCCCAAACATGACCAGAACGTTCTATGCTTTGAACATAAATCCTTTCTTTCCAGATCTTTACAAAGCAGTCTTTATTGGTACTGACTTGAACAGCCAGCATCTGAGAACTGTACTTCCTAGACTGCATCATTAATCTGAACATGGTGTCGATGAGGCCGCTGATGAACGTATATCCTGCGTCCCAGATGGTAGAGAGTGCAGCTAAGAACCTCCAGAATGGTCTTCGGAAGAATTCTGCTGGATTTGATTCTACGACTTGGAAAGTTGAAAAAATCGTCTTCAGAATCCACCAAACCAATGGACTCTGGGAAGAAAGGTTCAGCCTGATACATGCTGTTAGCACTGGAAGTTGTCTCGAACATAGCAAGATCAATCAAACTTTTACCTAGTTGATTTCTTTAGAACTAATGATTTAATGTTCCCACTAGCCAAAGCATCATCATCCTTATTTCAATCATGGCATCTTCGAGGAGCAAATCTGTCGTTGGACTTCATGTCGCACAGATACAATAGCTGGAATAATCAGTGCTTCTCTGAGAACTTCGCAAAAGCAATGTGTTTTTCATCAGCATTCAAATCAAGCATTGGAATTTTCTGTAGGTTGGCGGAATTGTTGGCAATTTCGACGTTATATATTGCAGCAAGGCTGAAATTCCGACTTACACTTCTAAGTGTTCCAGAGAACTTAGTCATGTCTGCCTCCTATGTCATCTCTTGATAAATCTGGCCCTCTTCAAATGCTTCCAAAGGTTGAAATTAGGACCCTTCTTCATCTCAAAGAAACAAACTACAAGAGCAAAATGATCGTCAACGTATTCAAATTCTGGACTCTTCATAAAATCACTAGCGGATATGGTTTTGTCTAAAGGAACCAGACCTTCCAATCAACTCGGGGAAATATCCATGGTTCTGAGGATTGGAATGGATGCTAACTATGATATTTGAAGCAGAAGACTGATAGTGTAACTAGGAGTGCAGCCTCAGGTGCTTTCAACTTTCTTCTTAGAATCAAGTATGATGAGTTTATTGCATATAAACCCTCAAGGCGAGCTTTGCCACTTGGAAATTTATACTCTGTGCTTCGTTGGCTGGTGTCTTTTGAACTAGAGGTTTATTAGCAGTATAGATACTGCTGCTCATTGCCTCACTCTTCCTTTTAACCGGAAGAAGCCCACTTCTAACTGTCTTGGTATAACCATTCTGTCAATGCGTCACTAGGAGCATCAAGCACTCTGTCATCCTGAATACAATACGAAATATTAATAGGACCACAAAAATTACAAAATTTGGCTAATGGCATAATAGATGCTGCTGCATATCAGCATTCAAGATTGCACATGTGTCCATATTCGATCCAGATCATGCTTGCAATGAAACTGGAGAATATCTGCCTGCTTGTATACTTCACAGCATGTACGCATCACAGTCCGCAGCACATTCTGAGATACCTTACTCCATGCTGAAGGTGATGAGCTTGCTTCTGTTAGAAACTCATCAATATTATCCTCCGCCCTTAAATTATTCAACACAATTTTTCCCGAGCTTTGTAGAAGGCAAATGGATTCTGTTTGCGAACTACTCTTTGTTTGGATATCACAATCTTCATTCAAACCTTTATGAGAACATGATAAAACATCATAGTCAAATTCCGGATGGTCATTATCTGAGAATATCATCTGAATACCAGAATCCCCATCTTCATTCATACCAAAAGAAGCTGAATTGTCACTTCCCTTTTTCTTTCTTATGAAGAGGATCACTCAAAGCTGAATGCTGGATCAAAGATGACTATGACATTCGAGAAACATTTGCTGAATAGCATGGGTGCTTTCGTTCATGGCCCTGAGACGGGTAAAGGCACATCTCATTGAACTCTTGGGGGTATTCATTTAAAATTTTAACTAGCAGTTTTGATGAAAGAAAATTATCTGTCGGAACAACCATAAACTCTCTTTAGAAGATCTAATATTCTCGGGATCAATGGATACCACAATCTTTGCTTGCACAGTGTTTACAAAATTGGTATCGGTGTTCAGGTTGCTCTCAGAGCGTGATTCATTTTGGACAGATGTAACATTGGCAGATTTTAACCTGGAAGCTATTGCCTACAATTCTCCTTTGATCTTTATTTGAAACCAGAGAACAGCAAGCTAAGCAATGGGTTCAGCTTGTGGAGAACACCTTGAACTTCTACCAGGATAAAACTGTCCAGAAGTACCTTCAACCATTAGTCTTCTCAATCAAAGAACCAGAACTTCCAGAAGAGGCCCCTATATTATCAGCAGAAGCACTAACAAGTGACACCTGCTCTGTTCCTAATCCACCTGACTTGTACAGGCCTGCTCCCATTTGTCTTAAAAAAACTCATTGCCTCATCTTACAAGATCTTGCCTAGTCTCACTTGGATGAACTATTGTCGACGGGGGCTGAACAGAAACCAAGTTGGGAGCGATATTCTGACAACCTGCATCAAGGATCACATCTCCATACCAGCTGGATTCAGCAACTTTATCACTGCAATACAACCATACAATGACAGTAGCCCACTTTGTCTACAGGATTAAATGTAGAGGAATGATCCTCTTTGATTCCAGCCTGTGCCTCTTTCGGATCCGCAATCATTCTTACAATGACGGCATCAATGGAATCCTGATTTTCAATCCTAGAAGCCCCAGCTGCAAGCAGAATCACGTATTCTTTCTCCATACCTTTTATAAACACTTTAACAAGGTTTTTGTCAATAGTCAACTTGTTCAAGGTCAGTGTTCTTGCCTTGT
Organism: Vitis amurensis; assembly: GCA_037355405.1. NCBI lineage: Eukaryota > Viridiplantae > Streptophyta > Magnoliopsida > Vitales > Vitaceae > Vitis > Vitis amurensis. The sequence continues at coordinate 12,571,050 of CM074684.1, forward strand.
CACTGCAGAGAACATCTATGCCTGCCATCTCCTCAATGGTCGTCATTCTCTTAGTGATTGCACCCTGCTAGGAGAGCATATGGGAATCAATAGCCATACTAGCAGACAAGGCAGCAAGTACAACAATAGGAATTCCTCCAATCAAGAGAACCAGTAGGTTATCAATTCCATCCCCGTACTCACGGTTTTGTATTAGGTACATGACAGTGATCTCGATAATTATTCCAACAACAATAGAGCAAATGTAGAAAACACGAAAGGCAATGAGAAACTTTCTGGAATTGTCTGCCCACTTCTTTACAGTAGATCCAAAGGAAGAACCGGAATTGATAAGAGTTTTGCCTTTAGGCACCCAAAGTAGGCATCAATGAAATCCGGACCTGGAATGTGGACCAAGAGAACCTTGTCATTACTGGTGAAACCCTTATTCAGGATCTCTGAGAGGTAGTTGAAGTGCTCTGCGCAGACAAGGACTCAGCTTGTTCACCAAAATATTGTTTGAACCTATCCATGTTCTTCCATCAATTGCTGTTTCCCAGGTAATCTTGAATCATCACAAATTCTAGTAATTGACTGGAACTTAGTATCCCTATCAATGAAGTGTGGACTGTAATACATAGGATATTGCCTCCTATCAACAATTCTGGATGAGGCCTTTTCTCGATGAGGTTTCACCAGTATTGTGAGATTCAAAGATACACTCAAATCAACATCAGTAGAAAGACCTTGGTGATCAAGAAACACCCGAGCAACATTGGCACCATTACCAACAATGCCTTTCCAAGGGGAGGGGCACCCATTGAAATCTATAGACTCCTCATTCCAATGAATTAAGCACATAACCAGTTGGATCATGCTGGATTCCCTTCTTGAATTCGAGCAGTGCCACAATGTCCTGTGATGGAAGCTGCCCCATTGCAGATACAAACAGTAGGGACACCAACAGAAGTGTACAGAGCTCCATCATTAACCCTAATGAGCTCAGTGAAGTGAAATTGCAAAGCTTAATGCAGTGAACAAAACGTGGCCTGCAATCATTGTAATCTAAAATTCATGCAAACTCAGCTAAAGGGTTGTTGGGCTTTCAATCAGCAAATTCGAACCAGACCGTTCATGGCGAAACGAGATAAAAACCCAACATCAATGTCATGAAAAGTCACCACTATGCAAAGCACAAATAGGAACTTGGCAGCACACACTGACCCAAACGCCCCAAATATTTCCATATGCTCAGTACACTTTTCTGATGCTCAAAGATATCAAAACCCTAAAAGATTAAAAGAAAACAAACCAGATCTTTGTTGGAGGCAAATGCTTCAGGAGATTGATCCCTCTACATCAAGAATCGGTGACAGAACCACAAACAGAGCCAGAACATTAGATGAGTAGACATCAAGAGAACAACACAAACGGAGCAGGCATGGGAGTTTCAGCATTTATTTGCCCAGAATCGGAATAATTGGGATTAAGGGTGATCGATCTCCAGTAACACTTGAAAGCTCTCCGGGTATTAACGGATATCCTTGCATAATAATGTCCCAAATATCTAAAAGTGTTCCCTTTCTGCGGATTTAATTTGGCTGATCTTTCAAAATGCTCCGTAGATTTTTTATTTTTTTTTTTTGCCACTCTTGTTCCTCCTTTTCCCACAAGAAAACCCTGAGATTAAAATGAAGGGAGGCGTCTTTGGCTCTGATTTTCCCACTCTACTCCACCACGGTGCTTCAATTTCAGTATCGATTTCTAATTAGTATAAAAGGCGTTTCTGAAACGATTTCTGTTAGATGGAACACAGAGTCCTCTCTATTTTTATCTTCCCAAAAGAATCGGCTCATATGGAATGCTTATAGACAATCACCAGGAAACTTGGAGGAATGATCCAAAACAGAGAAAAACGAGGAGAGAACCAATAGGCATCATAAAATAAAAATGATAAAAATAGAAGAAAGCTGATAAAGCCACATCTCATGATTTTTAGATGGGCTCAGGCTCGTGGGAAAGATCACAACGGGTTTGAGGCAAATAAATAAGCAACCAATATCATCAAAACAAATTGTGGCCCTTTTCGTCCACACCAATCAACAATACATTGAATTTTCAGAAACAACCAAATGGAGAGATTGAATATGGATAAAAACACCGAGAGTAACTAGAAACGTACCTGGACAATCTTGGCTGCAATCACCCTTTTCTCGTTCTTGTGTTCTTCACTCCCAAAAATCCTCAGAATTTCTCCCAATCATCCAATGCGTCCTCTCACCCCCTCAAGAATCTCCTCCCACAATCCAAAAAAGCTCTCTTCTTCTAGAATATTTTCTTTCCTTATTTTTTTTAGCCTTCTCCTTCAAAAGCAATCTTCCCAATTTCGAATTCCCCTCCAAAACCTTGCAAGGAAAGTCCCACTTTCTTTAAACTCCAATGGTAAGTTTCCTGGACAATCTTGGCTGCAATCACCCTTTTCTCGTTCTTGTGTTCTTCACTCCCAAAAATCCTCAGAATTTCTCCCAATCATCCAATGCGTCCTCTCACCCCCTCAAGAATCTCCTCCTTCAATCCAAAAAAGCCCAAAACTCTCCTATTTCCTTTCTTCTTTTCTTTTTTTTTTTTTTTTAAATCTTCCCATCAAAAAGCAATCTTCCCGATTTCAAATTCCCCTCCAAAACCTTCCAAGGAGAGTCCCACCTTCCTTAAACTCCAATGGTAAGTTTCCTTGCAAAAACATGAAATTCTTGAAGTTAAATAATTGAACGAATAGATAAGCAAGTAAATAAATTAGGAAACGGTAAAAAAATAAACAAATAAATAATAAATAAATAAATAAGTTAAGGAAAATAATATAAAGAGGAAGATAACCAATAAAAAGTGAATGATAATCATAAAACTAAAACTAAAAATAAAATAAAATAAAATAAAATAAAATAAAAATAAACCAATAAACAAAAGTCGAGCCCAAAAGCCATGTAACCATGCAAGTCATACAAGTCACACTAAAAATGTCCAAATGGGCCAAGTGTGCCTAAACGGGCCTATGATGAGACTAAGTGGGGCTAGGGTAGTGCCTAATGGGCCAAGTGTATCTAAAAGCTATCCTAAAAAAAACAAGAAAAACCTATATCTAAATCAAGACTGCCAAGGATCACAATAAAGGGTCAGATAATCCCCTAACCAAAATCTCCAAGGTGACTCAGAAAAAGGTAAGTGGTGAGAGTAGCCATGGGCCACCAAGGAACTATTTTGAAGCACTGAAAACGAACTTAAAGACATGTGCTAAAGGGACAAAATTGAGGGTCTACAAAGAGCCATGAAGATCTTAAAGGATGATCTTTCCGAGAATATGAAGAGGCAGTGTTGAAACTCCTGGGGAACTTGACTGATTTAGATCCTAAGTTACAGAAAGCCTCAGTTAACTATGAAGAAGTTCGAGTTTCTGGCTTTGGAAGATGGTTCCTTCTAAGACTCTCGCTTCATGACCCTGTTCTTCCTCTTAACATTGAGGCACCAAGCCATGGTAATGTTGTGAAGCTTGGACTTGCTGCTGTTAAGGAGTTTCTTGCTTTGGATTCATCCGCCTTAGACAAGGTTGTACAGTATCACTGCATGGCCACCTTTGACCCAAGGGCCTTTTCCTATTTTATCATCTTTGACTTCTTAAAAATATTTTTTAAAACCCTTTTCTTCAAATAAATTTCTGGGTTTTAGTCTTTAAACAACCCCAACTCTAAGTTTCTCTTCTTCCTTAGAATTTTTAAGTTCCCAAAAGCCCATTTTCCAATAATATCTTGCCACTATTTTTCTTCATGGCAAGTGGCTTTCACATTTTTTTATTTAAAAAAAAAAAGTTTTGAAATAAGCAAGGACTTAATTTTGTAATTCTAATTAATGGAATTTACAAAATTAATTCATGTTAAAATGAATCAGGCTTTGGTGGGGGCCCGAAATCAAATAAACTTCCTTCAAAATAAAAATGGAATTGAAATAATGTCATGCATGATATTGGTGCTTCTTTATCTGGTTGGGTGATATGAGTGACATACTTTATGTTCGTTACTATGCACTAACCCCATTTTGTGATAGCGCTATGCCGTTTGCTGATCAAGTACGCATCCACTTCTACTTTGGTTATTCTCTCTGCATATTCTGATACTCATATGTGCATGATCGATTCGAATATTCATTGATTCTCTCATCAATTGTCATGATTGCTTTATTTTATTAGTAGAGACCCGACTTTAGGGACTTGGAGGGGTGTTACGGTCTTTACCGTACCTTCCCAATAAGTAACCTAACCCTTGAACCCGATCCGGTTTTTCACAGACCACCTTTTCCAAATAAGGAGTTACAGTTAGGGTTTTCTTTCTTATTTTGTTTACCCTTTAAAAATAAAACAAAAATAAGCGGCGACTCCAAGTTATTTTTTAATAAATAGAATCAAATTTTCAAATAAAAATCGAGCTCGCCATCGAGTGGAAGCGCATGAGCCGAAATGCGGGGTCCACAGTGACATAGGTACAAGATACGAAAAAAGTGACTTCAATGTTACCTAGACGCAAGAAATGTTAGTAGTATAAAAAAAAAAGACTAAGATATGAATTGTATGAATAACGTATAAAAATATGAATAATATAACTTAAGTACAAAGAAGGTGATTTGGAGTACAATAATTATGATTAAGGTACAAAAATATGACCTAAGTATAAGGATATGAAAAATATGACGAATATAAGTACAAAAATGTGACTTAAGTATGAAGAATATAATCAAAATATAAAAAAGGTAATTGAAATATGAAAAATATATCTAAGGAATTAAAAATGTGACAATAGTATTTATGTATATGCTCAGCATAATTTATTTAATTTTGATAAGCATTAAATATAATATATTTAATTAATTTTTATCTTAATTTATTGTCTTGTTTATCAAATTATAAAATTATGTAAAAATTCTTATACAAAATAATAATTGATTAATTAAAATTTGTAAAAAATAAAATAAAAAAACTTACTTTTAAAATGTATATAACCCAACTCCTTCGAAATTTCTTTGTTTTATTTTATTAACTTTTTAATTTATTTTTATTTTATCTTTTGATTAATACATAACAATAAATTATTTATGCAAAGTTCAACCATTTTTATAATTACTCTAAAAAATTTTGAATTTAAAATATTAAAATTGATTTATACTTTAAATTTTTAAATAATTTTTAGAAATTATGAAGTCTTTAAGAATTATTGTATATTATGTGTGACTTATTTTTGCGTTTTTATTCTTAAAAATGGAAAACAAGAAGTGGATTTAAACAATATCTTAATTTTACTTTTCTCAACTTCTTATGGATTATTAAATAACACAAAATTATAATTTTTGTATTCATTCTTTATTTTAAATTTTTCTCTCCATTTTTGTTTCTTCGAATTTTCCAATAATCAAACATTGACTTGAACATTTTGTTCTCGTACATGGTTTAAGATGGTTTTGTGAGAATTTGTTTTCATTTTTTCTTTTTTAAATGTTGTCCTTTAGGTTATAAAGTAAGGTATTTTATTATTTAATATTTTCTATGGGGTGACGAAGCAATCAAAAGTTGATGATAAAGTAGAAAAAGTACCCAAACTCCAACCATTTTTGCAATGTAGCATCCACTTTCCTTTCTACCTTGTTGTGTTGAGAATAGCTTATTTTATTTGAAATGATAATTAGTCAAGAATGACTTATTTGATTCACATTACTACAACAAAATGTTTCCAATAAACCCCGTTTTAAATCCACCCACAAGAGGTGGTGGAGCCAACAATTTAGCTCGGGGGTGGGAGAGGGACAACCTTTGAAATAAATATGGGTCTTACCCCAATGGTTTAGACTTGTTATTGTTAGGGGGTAATAACAATGAATCCTCTTATTGTAAGAAGTATAGTTTTTTCTTTTTTCTTTTTTTTTCTTTTTTAACATTTTTAGGGGTTAGGGTATGTCGCAAGTGTGAATGCTTTTCTTTATTATTTGTAGATAATTTTTGCTTTTTCTATTTATCTATTCTTTCTTTACTACTCAACAGTAAAATAATGAACATTCTTTTTTTACTTTCAGTTTTTTTAGAAGTAAATGTTGATGGAAAATAACCCTTATATCTACATTATACATTTTTTTTTTCAATCTCTTAGCTTTTACATATTCTAAGATCTCTCTAGTTTCACCATCAAAGTTTTTCTTTTGAAAATGTTTCTTTCACCATCTTTCTTTATCATAGTTTTATCACCTTCTATATAGATATAAAATAAAGATTAAAATTTACCTTTTATTTCTATATATATATATATATATATATTCACTTTTTTCCCTTTAACCATCACTTTATCATATTTTTAGTTTATAAAAAAAAACACAATGAGTTGTAGCTTAACTAATATGCCTTCAAAGTTCAATTTGTTAATGTGATTATAACTGAAAATTAAAAATAGATTCAAAGTAAATTAATTATTTTATATACTTTTTCAAACTCATTTAACTTATTTTCCTCAATTATATAAATATATATATATATATATATATATATATAGACAAGGTCATATATATGCAATGAAAACAAGAATTATGTCATGATTCAAAACAAAGAAGAGAGTTAGAAAATACAAAGGATATCCAACAAGAAATTTAAAGAGAAAGAACCAAAAAACTTGTTAGTTCATAATAAGCTTAAAACCGACCATGTAGGCGGTACAAAATAAAAAACATAAAACCGACCATGTAGGCGGTACAAAATAAAAAACATAAACTTAAAAATAAAGCTTAATTAAAACCATCCATGTAGGAGGTATAAGAACATAAAATGAAATGAAAATAAAACTTAATTAAAAACCATCCATATAGGAGGTAATCAAAACATACTTATATTATATATAATGAGAAATATCTTACAATGAACAAAGGTAGGAAAGCTTGAAGAAAGCTTGAAAGCTTGAAGAGGTTACATGATGAGAGAGAAAGAAGAGAGAAGGGAGAGCATAGGAGCCTAAATTGAACCTGCTTACAAATGAGGACCGAGCCTCCTTAAATAGGCAAAAAAGGAATCTTGAATAGTAACCATGAATAGTAGACCCGTGTTTGAATAGTGAATAGTGAATAGTAAGATTCACTTTTATACCAAAATCCCCCGAAAAACCCTCTTTTGGCTGAGAAGACTTCTGGCAGGCTGTTGAGTAGACACATGTTTGCTGCTTTTGGAACAGAAACTGCAAAGCTTGTAAAATATTCTTGATGGAAGACAAAAGGCTGATGATTACTTAGATCTTCTTATTGGAGGAAGGATTCCTTCACAGTCATCACCATTGTCTGGAAGGTAGCTTGTTGAATCATCAGACTCTGCATAAGAATTTTCTTGGGAGAAACTTGAGCTTCCTTCTTCAAGGATTTTCTGGAAATCTTGAGGGGTCTTAGCTGCTGCGAGCATGGCTTGTAACGGTTGCTTTTTAAGGAGAAACTGAGACATATCATCACTGGCTGAGACTTGTGAGGGGTTCTTGAGGAAATACTGCTTGACTGCATCAGTAGATGCATCATTTTTCAATGCATCCCACCATTTAGTTTTAAAAGTCCTTCCCAGAGATGGAAAGGCTGCTGATTCGTCTGTAATAATAATATAGTCCCACTAGACTATCCAAGCCAGGCCAAAATTGCTGAAAAAGAATAGTAAAGGGGGAAAAGCTGAAAGTTCTCTGGGAATATTAAAAGAACTTCTGAATAGCTCAAAGCCATCCAGAATGGGCTTAGGAAGAATCTTAATAGTTAGACCATAATAAGTCCACCAACTGTAGAACCAAAATGGGAAAGAGGAAAGCTGGTTCTTAGAAGGAAAATAGAACATCCATGAATGATGGAAGTCCCTATTCTGGATCAGAAAAGCATTAAACCATGCTCTCTGATAATCCCAATAATTAAAAAACCTTGGCTTAGATGGTTCAGAAAATTCCCTTGAAAGATTAGGATTTCCACCCCATTGCTTGACTGTAAGGATCTTATAGATATGGCAGGTGGAGAATGCCAAGCCCATATTGCTGAATAAATCAGCGTTATGCTTAATCTTAACAGAACCAGTTTCTATAAGGACTGTTTCATAAAACTCTCTTGTTTTTAAAATATCACCAGAGGGATAATGAAAATTTTCTTGAAATGCTTTTGCAGCAATCTCTCTGGGGTTTTCAGAGAAAAATTCTCTTTCAATAACTAAAAGAGATTGATTTAAATCATTTTGCCAATATCTTGATTTTGTTGAAAGAGGTGTGGGGTTGGCAGCCACCATAATTTGCTTGCTTGAAAAAGAAGAGCTTGTTGCTAATTCCTTTTGAGAGGGATTAGCCATAGTAACCTGCTTAAAGGTCTGAGACCCTGAGGTAGCTGGATATTGTGTTGCCTTAACTGGTTTAGAATGATCAGAAGGATCATAGTATAAGGTCAACATTTTGTTATGACATATGGCTGGATTCATGCATAGGTTTAGAAGAATGAAGCTTTGCCAAAAGTTGTGCTTCTTCCTCTTCAACTTGTTGACTCCAAAGCATTTTATGGGTAGAAGGAGATTGGTTAGCTTGACTGGATTGGGGTTTTTGAGAGCTAGAAGCTTGGGTATTCTTTTTAGGGGCCATGATCTCATGAACCCTGCAAAATTCACGAGATAGTTGATTAGGGTTGAAATAATCTCCTTTAATAAAGTAACTTTGAAACTTAGATTTTAAAATAATATACCAGTTAATTAAATCATACTTAAAAGTTATATATTTAATTGTTTCAAAATCTTTGAAAATAATTTTTAATAAAAATTCTTGATTCAAAATCCCAATTTGAAATTTTGAAATGCATAAAGAAATGCTTAAAATGTCATTATGCATGAACTGGTTGCCTATTAGCTTACTTGGGACATCTAACCCAACAAGGTTAATTTCTTGGTTAAAAGGAGTGATGCTTACAGTTGGATTAGCAAATTCAAAAAGAATTTCCTTATCAAAAAGCTTAGTTCTTATTCCTTGGTTATCTACCCACAAGGGATAAATAGAGCTTAAGAAGGGTATTCCTAGAAGGGCTTTTTCATTAAGATCCTTAACAAGGATAAAGGTTTGCTTAATACAGACGTCATGGTTACGGATATGAACATCTGTTAATTTATACTTAATGGCAAGTCTTTTGCCATTGGCTCCAAATAGAGGCTGACTAGTCTCTTCGCATAAAGGAATAGGTACAAGACCTTCTTGAAGGCAATTTTCGGCTACTCCTGAATCAATCAAAGCAATAATATCAAAGACAAATTTATCTTTGACTACTATAGTAAGGGAGACTTCCCACCTTTGGAAGATAACCCTACTCACAGTATTCAAAAAAGTATTTGTCTCATTATCATTAACATGAGAAGATTCTGGAATATCCATATGGATTTCTTGGTTTCCAATTCTATTGATTTGATCTTGGAGATCAGAGAGACCTAGACTTATGAATTGTCTTAACTCCTTAATCTCCTTTTTATGCTGCTTAACTTCTTCATGAAGTTCCTTAATGCTGACATCCTTGGGAGACTGCTGGTCAAACTTGTTTAAGATATCGTTAAGGTTATAAGGATTAACAGTCTTCTTGGCTTCTACCTTAACAACAGATTTTCAAAAAGAATTTCCTTATCAAAAAGCTTAGTTCTTATTCCTTGGTTATCTACCCACAAGGGATAAATAGAGCTTAAGAAGGGTATTCCTAGAAGGGCTTTTTCATTAAGATCCTTAACAAGGATAAAGGTTTGCTTAATACAGACGTCATGGTTACGGATATGAACATCTCATTAATTTATACTTAATGGCAAGTCTTTTGCCATTGGCTCCAAATAGAGGCTGACTAGTCTCTTCGCATAAAGGAATAGGTACAAGACCTTCTTGAAGGCAATTTTCGGCTACTCCTGAATCAATCAAAGCAATAATATCAAAGACAAATTTATCTTTGACTACTATAGTAAGGGAGACTTCCCACCTCTGGAAGATAACCCTACTCACAGTATTCAAAAAAGTATTTGTCTCATTATCATTAACATGAGAAGATTCTGGAATATCCATATGGATTTCTTGGTTTCCAATTCTATTGATTTGATCTTGGAGATCAGAGAGACCTAGACTTATGAATTGTCTTAACTCCTTAATCTCCTTTTTATGTTGCTTAACTTCTTCATGAAGTTCCTTAATGCTGACATCCTTGGGAGACTGCTGGTCAAACTTGTTTAAGATATCGTTAAGGTTATAAGGATTAACAGTCTTCTTGGCTTCTACCTTAACAACAGATTTTCAAAAAGAATTTCCTTATCAAAAAGCTTAGTTCTTATTCCTTGGTTATCTACCCACAAGGGATAAATAGAGCTTAAGAAGGGTATTCCTAGAAGGGCTTTTTCATTAAGATCCTTAACAAGGATAAAGGTTTGCTTAATACAGACGTCATGGTTACGGATATGAACATCTGTTAATTTATACTTAATGGCAAGTCTTTTGCCATTGGCTCCAAATAGAGGCTGACTAGTCTCTTCGCATAAAGGAATAGGTACAAGACCTTCTTGAAGGCAATTTTCGGCTACTCCTGAATCAATCAAAGCAATAATATCAAAGACAAATTTATCTTTGACTACTATAGTAAGGGAGACTTCCCACCTCTGGAAGATAACCCTACTCACAGTATTCAAAAAAGTATTTGTCTCATTATCATTAACATGAGAAGATTCTGGAATATCCATATGGATTTCTTGGTTTCCAATTCTATTGATTTGATCTTGGAGATCATAGAGACCTAGACTTATGAATTGTCTTAACTCCTTAATCTCCTTTTTATGCTGCTTAACTTCTTCATGAAGTTCCTTAATGCTGACATCCTTGGGAGACTGCTGGTCAAACTTGTTTAAGATATCGTTAAGGTTATAAGGATTAATAGTCTTCTTGGCTTCTACCTTAACAACAGATTTCTTAAAAACTTCATAAAGATTTTGCTTAGTCTTTTCATCTTCAACTTTTCTTAAAGTATCTAGGATGAATTCCTGATCTTGGCTTATGACATTTATGGTTTTAGGACGGCAATTACAATTACCCTTAATACAAACATCTTGGTCACTAGAAGATTGGCTAGAAACATCGCCACTGCTATCTAGTTGATTAATATCATCTTCATTATCTGAATCAGTCCTTGATTCAGAATCTGAGGAGTTTAACATTACCTTACAAAGCATATTTTTTAGGTCATCTGAGACACTTAAGTTATTAATCTTTTGCTTAACTCTACAATCTTTCTTATAATGGCCAACTTTGCCACATTTAAAACAGATAATTGGCTTAACGTCTAAAGGAGTTTCTACCTTTTTCTGGGTATCTTTGTTGACCCTTCTTTGGACGTGCCTTGACTGCTTAGTATCATTCATCCTATAGTTGTCATAGGTACCTCTCTTATTGTGGTAAAACTTATCTTTGCTAGGCTTCCTGCTTGGTTTTTGCTTAGAGGGAGGCATAGTTTCTTTTTGGCTGAAACCAAATCGCTCTGAGAATGATCCAAATTCATTCTTGTAGATTTTTTGTTCATTCTTCATTTGTTGCTTAAGCTTGAAGTCATTGCACAACTTAATCCCTTCAGCTGTGACAATGCTTATAATCTCACCATAGGTTAGCTTATCATAAGGGATTTGACCGTTATACTGTTCCCTTATCTTGATCCTAATTCTCTCAGAGAAAAGCTTGGGTAAACCTGAGATGAATTTTTCTTTCCAAAAAGACTGGTTACAATCTGACCTTAGCATGACTTTGGTTAGGAAGACTTCCTTATACCACCTAAAATCATGAAGCTTGGGACACTTAAGGTTGGTTAAGAGATTTGCAGTTTTATCCTTAATTTTTGCAGGATCTCCAATGAAGTGCTTAGATATTGAGTAGATTAGAGTAGCCACTGCATCCTCAATATCTTGGCCATCTTCGTCTTTAACCACTTCATTACTCTCATTAATCCTATAGGCTTTAAGGATACTATTTCTATCATCAAAAGTGAGATAATTATCCCACCAACCCTTAAGTTGTCCTGTAAACCCAGCAACAATGGTCTGAGCTACAACATGATCTGGCAGTCTATTGTTTAATTTATAGGTTGTACTAACCATGGTCATTTCTTGAAGCTTAGTGAGTATGTTATACTCGGTCATACCGTCTATGTTCCATTCATAGATAGTACCACCGGTGTATGAGGCTTGAGTATACTGATTTCTTTCCTCAAACTGCATGTCAGGAAAAGTAGGTCTAGGATAGTAATTCCTAGTCTTAAAGGCTTCCAAGTTGTTAATAATTTGATTATGGGGTTCCTCAAACATCTTAATTAGTTCATCAGCTTCTTCTTCTGAACTAATATCACCTTTAACCATATTGATTCTCTTATCAGGCTGAACAGTCAAAGGGGCAACAAGATTATCCTTAATCTTCTGATTAATCCTATCAACAAAAGCCTGGTTGATTTGGGGATTTTCCTCGAATTCCTTAGAAAATTCAAAGGACTTAGTTTTATCAGTGCTCTTAGTGTTGTTAATACGCTTACAAGGATAATCTGGATATTCCTCTTGCTTGAAGAGTTCAAACCAAATCCAAAACTTAATATTTTTCTTTTCTTGTCTTAAGTAAGCATAGAATTCTTCTTGATAAATGGTTCTAATGACCTTAGGGACAGTGCTAAAGAACCAATCATTTCTTTGCTTATTGACTTCAGAATAGAAGTCCTTTCTTAAGAGATCCTTGTTGATCTCAAAGTCCTCATCACTTAGGCTTATAGTGTTAATCATCTGGGAATAGGTAAGAGACATAACAGGGGACTCATCCTGTTGGGATTCCTGAGTAGACTCATTTTCCTCAGAGTAAAATGGTCTAGCCACATTGGTGTAACTTCTGACACCTGTTAGCTTAACGTTCTTAGGATTTCCTGAGCTGGATCCTTCTTCTTCCCTAGTGGTTCTAACTGGGATGGAAGAGCTTGAAGCTCTAGAGGGTTCATAAACAGAAACTCTAGGGCTGTTAGAATGTCTGAAAGATTTGGAAAAAACGAGTTCTCCTCCTCCATCTGGATATTGAACTATTTGTTCAATACTTTCAGAATGTTGTGCTATGGTTGGAACAGCATTAGCAAAATGCCAATTTTCAGGAAAATCAACATCTTTCCACAAGATTTTTTTGGGGATGATGAAATCTGACTTATCTAGCATATCTGAGTGAAAGTAAGTGGTCTCACCTTTAGGACTGGTGCAAAGAGCCCCAGATCCAACGCTTGTGTTCATGCTCTTATAGGCAAACTTGGTTATGATTGAAACAGGATTGTTTCCTGGTTTGATCTTAAAGCCATGGGTCTTAATATGCAGGACAACTGAATCTAAGATGTCTGCATCTTTTAATCTAACTGTGAAGTTAGGATAGCACTGGAAATAAACTGGGTCATCATTCAGTCCAGCTTGGACTACACCTATAATAGAATCTCAATATTCGAGATGCCTATTATCCCTTAAACACATGACAATAGCGGTGTTTAAACCTAATCTTATCAAAGGCTTAGCTGCTACTTGAATCATACCAAAGTGTATGAAATTATAGCCATCTTTCTTATGCCTTTCAACGGATCAGTTATCTAGAAGTCTTATGACTTGGTCGTCTTGTTCTAAACTGACTATCATTTCAGAGGTCTTAATGGTATAATCTGTGAAGAACTTAAAGGTTCCTTTCTTATAAATTTCTTGATTAGACACCTTGGGTAACTTCCAATCATCTAAATCATTTTGGATCTTAGGATAATTGATCTCTTCACTGTTTACAACAGTATCTTGAGAATCACTGGATCTCCTAGACATGGTTCTGAAAATTGAACTCATTTTAGGGTTTTTGATCTAGAGCCTAATAGCAGATTGACAAACCTTATGAGACGTCACCCCAACTCTCTTACAGCCTAACAAACGCCTATCCACGGCTAACAACGGCTCAACCGGCAGGGCTCGCGCTCTTAGGCACACTTTTTGGCCTATCCTATTTCATTTTTTTTCATATTTTTTTATAGTCAAACCATTTTCCTTAGGTTATATTTGGTTCCCAAAAAACATAAAGGAAAGGAAAAAAATACTGAGGAAAATGTTTTTCTCATATTTGGTTTGACCATAAAATTGTCTAAAGAAAATTAGTTAGAAATTTATATATTTTAAAATTATTTAATCTGTATATAATTAAGGAAACTAAGTGAAATGAGTTTGAAGAAATATATAAAAATAATTTATTGATTTTGAATATATTTTTTATTTTCCTTCATTTTTCTTTCTTCTATTTTTTTTCTCTATTTTATTTTTCTTACATTTTCCCTCGAAATTACCAAGTACCAAACATAGCATTAATATTTGTTTTCTTTACTTACTACTTTCTAAATACCAAATAAGTCTAAGGAAGAAATTTAGTATATCATGATGGAGAAGAGGAAAAGAAGTAGTATTTGCAACAAAGATAGAATTCTAGAGTTCAATGTAAAATCAATAATACAAATGATAAATTTTACTCACAGATTGAAACCCATGGAGTCAATATTACTAATAGAGAAGGCTTGAAAATTAACAACTTGGGCAAAGAAGAAAAATAAAATAAAATAAAATACAATGTTGTCAAACTTGTCAAGTAGTTAAAGAAGTTAAAACGATTGGATCAAATGAGATTTGAAATATTTAATGAAATGATATAAGGCTAGGTGTAAGTATGATATGTAAAAGAATATATAAATATAAAAATAATTCAGATTTAAAAAGAATAAGAATTTTAGATAATGAGTAGTTTGAAATTGTGTCGATGTAGAATGAGCAAACTTGCCCATATACAAATAGCTAAAGAAACAAAATATATGTATATATACGGAGGATTTCAATAGCAATTAACTTATAGTTGATTTAACAATGATTTTAGAAAGCGTTTTTAACCTAAAAAATGTTTTTTAAAAACAAAAATTAGGTGTTTGACAAAATTTATAAAACACTTTTAAAAATTTTAAAAATCATTTGTACTATTAAAAAAAAATTATTTATAATATTCTTTATAGAAACACTTAAATGCTTCATGTAAAGACACTTCAAGTAATAACACTACTAAACATACTCTTATTTTCATGGATAATTAAGAGAGAAGTTGGACTAGAATAATCCAATAAGATAAATATTTCAATAAAATTAATCAATTTGAAAGTGTCTTGTTCCAAATTTATTTTAAAGAACTATAATTTTAATAGTGGTGGCCATAATTCCCATGATGCAAAAAAAAATTGAAAACTAGATATAGCTTATAGCCTAACAATTTTTTAAACCTATCTTCATATCATTCATTGAAAATGCCTAATTTAAATATTAATTTCTGTTTTAGAAATTGCAAACATGTAATAACCGAATCAAATGAACATGTTCGTGTTTTCATATAAAAAAATAAAAATTAATAAAATTTTCTTAAATAAAATTGGCAATATTTATTTTCACAAGGCCTTAATAGATCTTATTTTTACTAATTTCTGAAAACCTATCCTTAAACTTGTCACAGATAAACCCATTTCATCCTTTATCAAACAACTCTGAACAAATTAATGTAATTGTGCCCAATCCAATATTCAAACATATATACGTAATAGTTTGTTTCATGATCAAAACCTGATAACAGGCAATGAGTTCATTACAAAGAAACTATGGAGAAGTAGTACAAGGAAAAATATCTGTATATAATTAATCAGCTTTGGACCACTTGCCAGAGCTTGGATATCATGGTACACATGCATCGGTATTTCACATGAATTCATCAGAAAACCTATGGGAATCATAGTAGAATTCTTCATTTCCAGCTGGCACTGCATCAATTATCAAAACCATGCATTTAGGGATCATATCCCATGGTAGTTATGGAAGCAAGAACATTAATAATTAATTGTTTTAAAAAAAATCATAAGAGTAAACAGAATATTGTATGTTGTGTGTACTAGTTAAGAAGCAATTCAATTACCACTCTGGAGGGCATACAGCTAGAGCGATGTCATCATCTGTGGGTAAAACAAAACGTTTCGGATGTGAGATATTTTGGACCGATCCTTCCCTGTCTCCTTATGATAACGATCTTGCAGAGTAGGAGAGACCCGGATATCCAGTACCTGAAGTGGAGTTATCTGGAGCAGGCGCTCGGGCAGGCTTTCCAGCTTGGGGCATCCAACTGTGGTCAGGGAGTGGAGACATGGCATTACTGACCTCCCTTCTTCTTCATCATCTTCTTTTACTTCCCACTTCTCCCACTCTTCCATATCATAAAAACGGAGGTGCTTCAGCTTTGGGAATGCAGTTGTTGAAGATCCCAAAAACTCACCACCCACGTATTTCAGTCTCTTCATACCCTCTATTCTCAGGCTTTCAAGGAGAGGTAGTTCCCCCAATGGAGGCAAACATGTAACCTGTGCGCAACACACAATTTCAAGCTTTTTCAATTGGGCCAACGATGAGGCCGCTATCCAACTGGGGAACTCGGTGGCAGCATCGTAATAACTTATTTTTAAAGACTTCAAGTTTTGATGAGGCTGTAGAGCTTCAGCCACACCTTTTGAAGCAGCTGAGGCAAGCCGCCCAAAATCCTCTAGTTCCAAATGATGGAGGTGTTTCTTATTCTTCAATTCTGCTTCGCCAGCCTCCTCTGCATCTTTCACGTTAGCTATCCCACTTATCACAAGACCTCCTGTGAGGCTGTTTAAGTTTTTCAGTTCTCCTATTTTGCATACATCACGTCTAAAATGATCACCAATTATAGGAAACCCAGTTAATGTCTGAAGTGAGGTCAATCTCCTGATTCCTTTTGGCAACATCAATGATATATACTCAAATTCAAGATGTCTCAGGTTAATCAGTTTTCTCATCCCCTGAGGTAGTTTTATGAGCTCCCAACAAAAACAAACATTTAAAGTTTGCAAATTGTATAGATCACAAATTGTTTCGGGTAATTCCTTCAAACTGTCATTATGTGACAGATTAAGGTACCTCAGATGTATCAATTTCCCCAAGTTCCTCGGCAGTTCCCCAAATAAAACATTCCCACTCAAGTCTAATGCCCTAAGGCATACCAAATGTTTGAATAAATCTGGATTGACCACACCTGTAGCCAACAATGTGTGCAGATATTTCAAATTATGGATAGTGCTAGCAAATCCAACACTTTCTGTGCTAATTAGGCAGGTTGCATGACGAGCCTTTTGGAAGGAGGAAGCCATCCTCACTTCCTTTTCATCATCAATCTCCAGAATGAAGCATTCATTCTTGGTCAAATATTGGGCAAGATCATGCACTATATCATGCATCTTGCACGATATTATGTCGCCCTCATCATCATTATCACAATCTTGGAAAAGTGACCGTGACACTAAGTCTTCAAAGTAGTCTCCACCTGTTTTCTCCATCTCTGTACTTTCTCTAGAATCAAGATAGCCATTTGCCATCCACAACTTGATCAATCTATCTTTACTAAGGATTTGATCTTTTGGGAAGACAGCACAATATGAGAAGCAGCGTTTAACAGCAGGGGATAAATCATAATAACTCAACAATAAAGGAGTGCAAAGATGCTTCTCAATCACATCAAGTTGCCATATTTCATTATTGAAAATACTCTCCCAATCTTCTTTTTTATCTTTTAAGCGCATGAGACTCCCTAAAACTTTTGCAGCAAGAGGCAAGCCCCTACACTTGTCTGCTATTTTCCTGCCAATGTTTTCTAGTTCTTCAACTTTTTCTCTACTCCTTCCTTTAAAGGCTATGTTACTGAACAATGACCAACATAGCTCCTTGGACAATTCTCCCAAGGGATGCTTGTACGCGGTTCCCATCATTGTAGAAACGTTTTCGTTTCGTGTGGTCACCAAAATTCTACTTCCCGGTGCCCCACCCTTGAGAGAACTCTCTACTTGTTCCCACAATTCATAGTACTCAGTCCAAACATCATCTAGCACAAGTAGGAACTTCTTATTGGCAATAAGTGTGCGAATTTCTTGTTGTACAGCTTCCAGATTATGGAGACCAGAAGACTCTTTCTTGAGGGCTTCAAGAATATCCCTAGAAATCCTCACTGGGTCAAAAGGATCAGACACGCAGACCCACATCTTTTCATGGAAATAGGCCTTCACCTCTTCGCGGTTGTATACAAATTGAGCAAGAGTTGTTTTGCCGATCCCTCCCATCCCAACTATGGAGATGATGCAGAGGGAGGAGCTTTCTTGGCAACTCCCACCCAACAGCTTGCCTATTATGATGTTTATATCTGCATCCCGACCGCAGAACTGGCTAACATCAATTACAGAACTGGTTATACGTCTATGTGGTTGCTGGATGGTACTACTTGACACAAAATTGAACTGATTTCTGTCGTTTGCAATGGCATCTAGTTGTTTTCTTATGTCCTTAATCTTAATACCAATATCACAGCGCAAAAGAACTTGTCTGAAGCAAACACAATGGGAGGGAAGGCAGGAACTTATCTTGGGCTTAGGGATGCAAGGGTTTTCAGCTCCAATCTGTAATTTGAGAAGAGCAGCGTTCCACCCATCCACCACGTCATCCATCTGGTAGGAGATGTCCTTGAGCCTTTCTAACCAAACTTTTACAAGTTCTTCGCTGAACCGTCTCTTCTCTGCATCTGCAAGAACAGCTCTGATGCTCTGGAGTGTGCTTTTTAGGTTGCCCACCTCGCTTTTGACACCCACCAACAGTGTAACTTGTTGTTCCAAGACTGAAGCCAATCGCTCCAGCACGATAGAAACAAGAGCATCCTCCATAAGGGTTGATGAATAAGGTGGGGTTGATGAATCAAAGTAATGGACAGATACAACTAAGATCGATGGAGAGAAAGGATGTGGAGCTTTAGCGAGCTTAATTATGTTCCCTTTAATAGAATGGAAGAGAGGTATGAACGGATTACTTTAAAATGGCATTTCTGTATGACCACACATTCATGAATCTGCTGTTCAACAACGGAAGTTAAGCGTTCCAGCACAATAGAAACACGAGGGCATCAGCCATGAGAGGGGTGAAGAAGGTGAGATTGATGAATGAAGAGGAATAAAGGATGAATAAAGGCGAGTGAGATGGAGAGATAAGATTTTCAGCTTTAGTGAGTGTAATTATGGGAGTTTAATTTCAAAATAATCCAGGAAAAAATTGTAAGAATAGTATCATCTCAAAATATTTGTCAAAAGTAATATTTTGTATTCACGTAATTATTCACATGAATTTTTATTTTTTTTAAGTGTAAAAAATTATCATTGATGACAGTGATTTTAAAAGTTTCATAAATATCTTTAAAACCACAGTCACAAACTATGGTTTTATAATTTTTCTTTGAACCACGCAATAACTATGTTTTCAAAATTATTTTTAATCCACCACCGTTTAATAATATTATAATTTAATATTATTTTTAAAATATTATTTATCATAATAACCATAAAATCAGTAATTGTGGTTTCATAAATATCTTTAAAGGAAACTCATATAATCATACATCAACTAAAAAAATATGAAATTGTAGAACTTTGCTTTTTTATTTTTCATTTTAGTGTAAATTATGGATGTAACAAAAAATTTTAACGATGTACCAAATTTCCTTAAAGTTTGTTTTGGAGTGAGGAAAATTTCTTACAATTTTCTATTGTCAATTAAAAATTTTTTTTTTTAACAAATTATCCTTTATAAATTTTTTCTTTACGACTGTTTTAAAATTATATATATATATATATATATATATATATATATATATATTATCTTTATTTTTTCATATTTTCCTTGAAATTTTGAGAAAATAATTTCGCCTACATGTATTCCTAAAAAATTTATATATTTATGGTAAATAAAATATTTATTTGTTTTATGAATTTTATCACATATGAATTAAAGAAAATTATTTTTTCACATTATTTTTAAATTTAAAATAATTAAACAAATTGTTTATATTATTTTAAAATTTATATTTTCATATAAAAAATAATGTTAATGATTATGATTTTAGATTATTTCTTACCAAATGTGGTTTTATGGTTATTATGATAAATAATATTTTAAAAATAATATTAAAATCACAATACCGGAGTGGATTAAAAATAATTTTGAAACCACGGTTACTAACGGTAGTTCAAAGGAAAATCGTAAAACCACATTCTGTAACTGTGGTTTTAAGGATATTTCTAAAACTTTTAAAATCACAATTATCAATGGTTTTTGATACTTGATGCTTACCTGAATACAAAAAATTATTTTGACAAATATTTTGAGATGGGTACTATTCTTATAATTATAAATTTTTTTTACGAATAGATTATTTTGGACTTAAACTCGAAATTATGGTCTATCCTTCTGTAGGACGGTGGGATGCATTATTGAGTGAAAAAGGTGGGATTGACGAATGGAGAGGACCGGCGGATGAATAAAGACGAGTGAGAAGGAGAGGTAAGATTTGCAGCTTTAGTGAGTTTAGTCATGGGTCTATCCTCTTGTAGGACGGTGGGGCCAGAGGGATGCATTTTTGAGTGAAGAAGGTGGGATTGACGAATGGAGAGGACCGGCGGATGAGTCAAGATGAGTGAGATGGAGAAGTAAGATTTGCAGCTTTAGTGAGTTTAATTATTGTCTATCCTTTTGAAGGACTGTGGGGCTGGACCAGAGGGATGCATTATTGAAGCTTTAGGAGCTACTTTATTTGAATTGTTGAGCTTTTTGGAGGCTTGCTTTTTACAGGATGTATTATTTGAGGCTAGTGGGTTACTTTATTTGAATCATCAAGGCTTGCTTTATGTGTATTATTGAGGCTTAATGGGGTTACTAAATAATCATATATAGCTTTGAATCAAATTCCAGATAAATTAATTCTATTATCTGACTGAATATTCATCATATTAATATAGCCTTAATTTAATTACTTATGGCTCCTTACAATTGGACTAATTAGTAATTAGTTCAAAGTCTCCATTCACCATGCTTGATAAATTTAACAAAATAATTCATATTTCTTATTAAATATGTACAATTCATTTTTCACAAGTAAGGAACAACTTATTAGTGCAACAATTAAAGCAAAACAAAGTCCATCAAATTAATAGGAAATGCTACCAATTTAAAAAGAGTAATCCACCACCCTAATAATAATTCATACACTATCACATGTCACATGTCAAGAAATAAAAAATAAAAAATAGATTAAAATTTGATAAATTGTTTTTATTTTTTATTTCAAAGTCATTTTACTTATTTTAATTTATTGATATAAAGATTAAATAATTTAAAAATACATAAGTTTCTAATTAGTTTTAATTATATTTAATTTTTTTAATATTTTTTATAAATAGTCAAATATGATAAAATCATTTTCTTTTATATATTTTTTTTTCATTAGTATTTTCCAATAACCAAACATAATCTAAATCAATTAAAAATTATGTAAATTTGTGCTTTTATGCAAGTTCTCACCACTTTTTTGAAGAAAGGTTGAGATCATAACATTTTTTTATTTATTGTTATCCTTGTGTATAAATTTGTGTTATTATGCAAGTTTTCACCATTGAACTCCTGACTCACATTCTTTTGTTTAATAATAATAGTAATAATAATAATAAACAAAATAAATAGACAAATATATGTTATTATAAACAAGTTGAAATAAGTGAAATTATGATTAGAATACATATAATGTGACCAAAGTGTGGAAGTCATGACAATGGTACAAAATATATGATTAATGTATTATGGTAAAAAATTTGTGACATAGATGTGAAAAAGTAAGCAATGTACAAAGAAAAAATATATATATGACTAGGGTACAAAGAATGTGATTGAAGTAATAAAATATACTTAAATGAGTTACATTACTTAGGTATGAAAATTTGATCAAAGTATTAAGGCATAAAAAATGTGATTGGGTACTAAGGTATTGAAAAATATAATTAAGGTATTAAGGTATAAAAAAAATGTTTTTTAAGTACAAATAATGTAACTAAAGTACTCAAATACAAAAAATATGATATAAGTATGAATAATGTGAAAATGTTTTTAAAAATGTGATCTAAACACGAATAACCAATTTAATTATGAGAAATGTGACTATCATGTGAAATATGTTGACTAATGTATAATAAGGTACAAAAATTGTTGTCAAGGTACCAAGACTAAAAGTATGATCTAGTTACAAATAATGTAACCAATTACTATTATATTATGAAGTTTGAATTAATTTTATTGTGTTGTGCAAAAGATGTTGGGGGTTAAGTTTGGAAGAGTTTAAGGGGTGAGCATCCCTTGGAATTTTTTATTTATTATTTATTTTTTTATTGAATGACGAGTTTGCTTTTATTACATTTGATTATTGTATTCTTGAGTTTTAGTGTACTTTGTAGATGTAAGGATTATATTAATCATCGAATCATATTAAAAATTTTGTGTTTTCTTTATATCTACTCGTGTGAGTAGTTTGATTAACTATTACAAAACATATTACTAACTTATCAAAAAATGTGAGAAAGGTACTAAGGTACAAAAAATATGATTAAGGTACAAATAATGTGATGAAATTATAATATACATGACTAAGGTATGCTAAGCTACAAAAAATATAACCAAGGTAATTAGGTATAAAAAGTATTATATACCCCATAATTTATCACAATTTTATCTTTACATTAATTTTGAATTCAATTTTAAATCCCGATTACATGTGTTATTTTAGGTTCACTCATCCTTTAATTTTTAGTTTTCATTATTTTGTAAATTATTTTTTTATTTTATCTTATTTTATTATTATTTTTATATTAATTTTACTTGTTATTATTATTATATTATATTTTTATATTTTTATTTATTATTTTATTTTATTTTTTATTTTTCTCTCTCCTCTCTCTTCCTTTTTCTCCTCCACCTACTCTCCCATTCTTCTCTCTCCGATTCCCTTTGGCCGGTGAGGTTTTTTTCCCTCTAAAATTTTCCACCCTTTTCTTCTCCAACAACCCTCCATTCCTCTCTCTTCCCTTACTCCCGCGCCGCGGGCCCCCCATCCACCCTTTTTTTTTTTCTTTTTCTTTTTCTTTTCTTCCTCCATTCCTCTTTTCCTTCCCACGGCCAGCTCCCATTTTTTCTCCCCTTCCCCTTCCACTCTCCATTTTTTTTCTTTTCTTATTTTTTTAGTTTTTCTCCTCCCATTTTCCCGAGAGGGGCCGACCCCCCATTTTTCTATTTCTATTTTTTTTTTCATCCCCCAATTCCCAGCCGACCCATCTTCCTATTTCCTCTTCCATTTTTATTTTTTATTTTTTATTTTTTTATTTTTCATTTTTCTTCCCCTTCCTAATTCCCACAGGCCCAAAATTTTTCCTTTTCCATTTTTTTATTTTATTATTTATTTCCCGTGTATTATTATTATTATTATTATTATTACTATTTTCTTGATTTGATTTTAATAATAATTATTGTTGAAATTGAGTTTGTGTATTTATGTTTGATTTTGGGTTTTATGTTTGAGCTTTGTTAATTAATATAAAATTTGAGTTAATTTATTATTGATAGATTAATTTGAAATTTGTTAATTTGGGTTTGTGGGATTAATTTAGGATTCTTAGACTATATCAATTGCATATTATTTGTTTGGAGTTTGGCATATTGTTAATTTGTTATTGGATTGAGCTTATTAGATTAGACTTGAAATATTACTTTCATATTGTTTATTTAGACTTGGGCATATTGTTAATTTGTTATTTGTTCGGACTTATTGGATTGAGCTTGAAATATTATTTTCATATTGTTTATTTGGACTTGGGTCTATTGTTAATTTATTATTTGTCTGGACTTATTGGATTGAGCTTGAAATATTATTTCTTTTGACCATGTATATTTTTTTATGTAAGCTTGTTAATTGATGTAAATTTTGGGGTCCATTATGTGGGTGGGATTTGTTGGATTATTTGAATATTTGATATGGGTTTGACTAATTTGAATTATTTAATTTGGACATGAGACAATTGTAGTGTATATTAAATTAGACTAAATTATGGAATATTATATTTAGCCTTAGTAGAATTTATTTTAATTTATCCAATTTTAGGTTTGATTGATTATGTTTGTTCTTTTTGTTATTAATTTGGATGTTCTAGGTGAAGACCTATAGTAATTTGAGTTCATTTTAATTGGCGAAATTTATGGGATTAATTTGAAATTGGAATTTGAGTTTCAATATTTGTTTGAGATTTTATACATCTTTGGATATTTACATTTGTGTTATTCTTGTTTTTCTTGCATGGGCCCATTCTGCAATCTCGTTGGCTGAGTACGAATTGATGACACTTGAAACTTATTGTAAGTTTATTTTGGTACACATTTTATTACCTATTTTTATCTAATTTTAATTTTATAGGTTTATGTAAATATTCATTTGTATATATTTATTGAGTGTGTACAGAATTGAACATCGAACAAACTATAAATTTTGTTTAAATGAGAGGAAGAATTCGATAAATAGGTTTTAATAAAATAATAATTTTAAAATATTTTTTTATAAAAGAAAGTTTTTTATTTATTTATAAAAATTCAAAAAAATCCAAAAGAATTGTTTTTGATAGAATTTAAAGAATTGTTTTTAATAAAATTGTCCAAAAATTTCTTCATTTAATAAAAATTGTTTTGTAAATAAAGTTGTTTCAAAAATTAATTTTTAATAAAATTGTCCAAAATTTTTTTTTTAAAATG
Organism: Vitis amurensis; assembly: GCA_037355405.1. NCBI lineage: Eukaryota > Viridiplantae > Streptophyta > Magnoliopsida > Vitales > Vitaceae > Vitis > Vitis amurensis. The sequence continues at coordinate 12,595,828 of CM074684.1, forward strand.
AATTCTTTTTTCCTTAATTAAAATGTGATTAAAAGTATTATTTAGAAATAGAAGATTTAATTTAACATTTTTTTTTAATTAAAATTCCTTTTGCAAATGAAGTTATATCTTTTTAAATAATTTGTGTAAATCACTTTTCTTAAATGAAAACAAATTGAAATACTTTTGTAAATAAAATTGTAAAAAATTCATTCTTTTTCTAGTAAAAGCAAGTGAAAATCATTTTTTGTGTCCAAATTGAAATTTAGTAATAAATTCTTTTGATACAATAAACGTAAATTGAAAGTTAAATACAAATGAAATTAAGGAAATAAATTGATTCTTTTTTTTTCTTTTTTGTAAATAAATAAATTGAAATCATTAATTCAAAATCATTTTTAATAAAATCATTTGAAATTTCTTGAAAACTATTTTTTTTTAATATTTTTTAGTTCAATAAAATCATTTTGCATAATCCTCTTATTATTTATTTTGTGTATTTTTGTAATTAGATTTCATTATTGTTTTTGTGCATATTAATTTTCACAATGACTTGTATATTGATTATTTTTCTTGGTATCCATAATTAATTAATTAATTGTCATAATTTCCTCAATTCATTTAGTAAAAGCCGTATGTATGCGGGCTTAGAGGAGTGCTACGGCTCACAACCGTACCTTTCCAATAAGTAACCTGACCCTCAGACCTAGACTTGGTTTTTTATAGACTCATTTTTTTTTCTCAGGAGTCACACTTAAGGTTTTTTTTCTAATTTGGTTTTTCCCTTAAAAAAATAAAACAAAAATAAGTGGTGACTCCAAGTTTTTTTCTAAAAATCAAATTTTTATCAAATAAAATAAAAAATGAGTTTCACCATCGAGTGGGAATGCATCGAGTAAAATGCGGGGTCCACAAGTATGTTTTAGGTATGAATATTAATGTAATTATGATGGAAAGAATATGAACTAGGTGTTGAAGTACAAAAAAGGTCACCTAGCTATTAAGATATATAAAAAAAAAAGCAACGTAGGAATTTAAAAAGGTTATCAAATCATTAAAGTATGAACATTATTACCTAAATACGACAAATGTCAGTAATAACTAAGATATGAAATATGTGACTAAAATATTAAGATACGGATAATATTACTTAAGTACAAAGAAGATGAGCAAGGTACAAAAATATAACTAAGGTATATAAAATGTGATTAAGATACAATAGTACAAAAAATAATACTTAAGCATGAAAAATGCAATTGAAATATGAAAATATGAACCTTCAACTTTGTTATATTTTTTTCATCACTTCATCTTTAACATACTAATTAAGTTACATATTTTTTCAACTTTTCATTCATCTACTTACAAAAATAATTTAATAAAAAAGATAAATAATTAATTTATGTGCTCAATATAATCTATTTAATTTTGATAAGAATTAGATATAATATATTGAACCAATTTTTATCTTAGTCGATTATTTTATTTATCAAGTTACAAAATTGTGTAAAATTTCTTTTCAAAATAATAATTGATTAATTAATTAATAGTTGTAAAGTTCTATTCTTCAAAAAAAAATATAATCCAACTCATTTAAATTTCTTCTTTTTGTTTTATTCAATTTTTATTTTATTTTATTTTATCTTTTGGTTAATAACAACAATAAATTATTGATGCAACCATATAGCATGGGGCCGAAGCACAATGCTTGGGTACCGAAGTTTGGCCAATTTGAGCTTCAAAAAGAAATTTAAATCTGAAAAAGTAAATTCTTTTTCATACTTTAAAATTTTAAATAACTTTTAGAAACTATTAAATATTTGAGAATTATTTTATTCTATATCATACTTACTTTTATTTTATTTTTAAAAAATGGAAAATAAAAAGTGCATCTGAAACAATATCTTAATTTTATTTTTGTTAACTTTTTAATAGATTATTAAATGCTAAAAAATTATAATTTTCTTATTTCAATGATACCCATTTTAAATCCACCCGGGAGGATAAATACTTCCTTATCATTTATACATGGTTCTTGCTTTTTCTTTTTATTTCTTCCTTCTTTGCTACCCTTTTTGTATTGGCTTGGCTTCGTCAAAACCAAGGAGGCATATGCATTCTAGTAGGCGCATGTGTGTAGAAAGGCCGACCACTACATATGGTAAAAGACTACAACTACAAGCCAAGCCGGAGCGACTCCCTCCTATTCTCATTGGAACAATAAAACGATGAACACTCTTCTCTTACTTTCATTTTTTTTAATGGAAATTTTGATGAAATATATCTACATTATATGTTTCTCATTTTTTTTTTTTTTTTTTTACCAACCTGATTTCTTGTATATGTTTTAAGATCTCTAGTTTCACTTGTCAACGTTTTTCTTTTGAAAAATGTTTCTTTCACCAACTTACTTTATCGTAGTTTTATTACCTTATCAGGTAATATATATTACCCTAGTAATCTCAAATAATTCATTGAAAAAAATATAGTAATAATAAATTAGCATCTTCAATTATTTTCCAAAGTATTATTTGGCAATGTTTTTTAAAACAGAGAATAAAAAATAATTTTATGTTATTTTTTGAAAATAAAGGTGTTTGCCAAGTTGTTTCTTAAAAAAAATTATTAAAAAGAAAATGTTTTTAAAAATAATTGTCTATTTTTATTTTGTAAAGAATTATAAATTTAATTTTTATTAATATGAAATCAAATTCAAGTTAATTCTTATTAAAATTAAAAAAAAGAATTATATATGAATTAAAGATGAATAACTTTTAAATTATTAAAAAATATTTTTATTCTAACGAAACAAAATTTATTATGAAATAAAAATAATTTTCGTATTTATTTTTAATACAAGTTAAAATAGTAGTTCAATTTATTTATTTATTTTCTATTTGGCAACACACACAAATATTGAATTTAGAAACAAAAAAAAAAAGGAAAAAGGAGAAACCAACAACAAACCAAGTGTAGTGATATATACAAAATAATAATTCATGTCAAGAAAAAAAAAAAAAGCAAACAATCATTTGCTACTCTTTTTCCTTCTTCTACCGCTTGCTACCTCCCTTTAATTTACTAATTTTAAAAAGGGCATAGACGTATAGATTTTATTGTTATATTCTGTGCATAGATGTATAAATTATATTGTTATATTCTTTCTCATTGATGGATGCTTCCCACACCAGTATAGAGAAAACAGGATTAATCATGAATTGAGATCATCTTAGATGTGTCCAAACCTTACCTCTTTTAAATCTGCTACCAAGTGTGAATACTACCCCTCTTTCATCAATTATTTACGTTTCAAAGATGGGAAAAAATTGGTCATGATAGATAATTTTCTCCTATTTTGATAATAATAAAAAAGAAAAAAAAATTGAAAATGTTAAGGTAAAAAAGGAAGAAAATTCCTAACTTAGGTTTTTTGGACGCATTTTCTATATTTTATTTTAAAAACAAAAAATAGTATGTAACATAAAAACTTTTCCACAAACAAAATGGATATAATTAATGTTTTAATGAGGAAGCTTTACAAAACTAAAGACCTACTTATAGAAGATTTGTGGTTAGCCATTGGATTTGAAGACACGAGTGAACGAATGAATAGGTGACAAAGGAGAAGAACACTACAAAATAAGAAATATGATGGAAAATGAACTTTATAGTAGAACAATTTCATAGTGGTAACTAGGTAAATGAACATTATGATGAAAAAACTTTGTGAGATGGGGAAAATGAGGTATAATTATAAATATAAGAAAAATGAGTTTGTGGATACATTAATTCTTGTCTCATCTCCCATTCTGATCGGTTCTACCCTTTCATTATTGAGAAGTCCAAAGCATCTTTTGTTGCCATACTTTTTTTTTTTTTAATTTGCATGTAGATAGTTAATCAAACCCGGATATTTACTCAAATTAAGCGATTAATAGAGTTTCAATGAAAAATATTTCCTAATTTCTTTCTTTCTTTTTTTTTTTATGAATTCTAGATGCATTAAAGATTATGTAAATTTATGCTATTGTTCAAGTCCTCACCACCTGTTTGAAGAAAGGATTATAATATAATGACATTTTTTGTTTACATTTTTTTTTCCTGTACAAACTGTGCTATTTTGCAAGTTTTCACCATTGGATTTCTTACTCATATTTTTTTTAATAATAAAATAATAAATTAGTGAAATTATGACCAGAATATAAATAATGTAACTAAAGTATGAAAGTCATGGCAATGATACAAAAAAGTAAGTTACAAAATATGTGAGTAGGGTACAAAATATGTAATAAGGGTAAGAAGAATGTGATTGAAGTACTAAGGTACGAATAAGATCACTTAGATGATTAATGTGTTAGGTATAAAAAATTTAATCAAGGTATTCAAGTATAGAAAAATTATGATCTAAGTATAATAATGAGAGAAACAGAGGAACAAAGGAACAGAGGAATAGAGGAACAAAGGAGAGGGAATATGCCACGCTCAGCTTCTCATTAAAATAGCAGATATAAATACAAAAGATTGTAACAGATTGGAAACGTATCCCTAAAGATAAGTGTACAACTGTAACTTAAAATACAAATTCAAAAATTAAACAAACTAAAGCTGTTACAACAATTTATGAGAAGGAATCGGGAGACATCTCCAATATGCCCCCTCAAGATTGGGGTCGTGTGATGAGACCAATCTTGGATTTAAGTGAAAGAAACCGAGACTTGGGAAGAGGTGTGGTAAGGGCATCAGCAAGTTGATCATCACTCGAAACATGAGAAACATGTAAAGTACCATTTTGAACTTGCTCACGAATAAAATGAAAATCAATGGCAACATGCTTCATCCTAGAGTGAAAAACTAGGTTTGAGCACAAGTTGGTTGCCCCAATATTGTCACAATAAATCACAGGGGATTGAGGAATAACAACACCCAGTTCTGTCAAGAGAGAACTGACCCAGTTAAGCTCTGCAGCTGTAGCAACTACCAACCTATATTCAGCCTCCGTGGAGGATCTAGCAACTGTTCTTTGCTTCTTGGAACTCCATGAGATAGGATTACGACCAATGTAAACAGCATAGGCACTAGTAGATGTGAAATCATCCTTGTTTCTAGCCCAATCAGAATCGAAAAATGCATGTAGAGAGAGCGGGCCTGCATCAGCAAAGGCATGTAAAGAGAGGGGGGAGTCATGGTAAAGCTAAATGCCATCACTAGAGGAACCACATAGATAGTGCAGGAGACGTTTCACAAGGATCCAATGTTCTGTAGTCGGCTGATGCATGTATTGAGAAAGCTTGTTAACAGCAAAGGCAATGTCTGGCCGTGTGATCAGTAAGTATTGTAAGCTGCCAAAAATTGTTCTATACTCTGTGGGATCCTTGAGGGAAGAACCTGAGTGCAATGTAATGGGAGGACTGGTAGGTAATGGAGTATGTACTGGTTTAGCATCCATCATTTTTGTGCGAGTAAGAAGATCAACAACGTAACTTCGTTGAGAGAGGGGTATACCATGATCATTTGGAATAACTTCCACACCAAGAAGATACGCTAAGTGCCCCAGATCTTTTAGAGAAAATTGGTGAGCAAGCAGCTGCATAAACTTATGAACCATAGTATCATCATTACCGGTAAGAATGATGTCATCCACATAAACCAGAAGATAGAGAAGGTTACCACCAGTGTTTAGAACAAAAAAAAAAAATGTATCAACATGAGAATTGTGAAAACCCAAAGCAATAAGAAATTTGCAAAGCTCGTGGTACCATGCTCATGGAGCTTGTTTAAGCCCATAAATTGCTTTTTGAAGCTTGCAAACATGAGTTGGATTATCTAAATCAACAAAACCTGGAGGTTGGGATATATAAACATCTTCATAGAGATGACCTTGCAAAAAGGCATTGTTTACATCCAATTGTCGTAGAGACCAACCACGACCAGGGATTGAAAAATCGGGAAATATCGGATATCGGTCGTCACCGAAACGATAATCGCCACCAATTATCGATCCACGAAAATATCGTCAAAAAATCGGCAAAATCGTCGATATATTGGCGAACTATCGATGAAGCACCGATAAATCGGAGAAAAATCGCGAGTGGATCTGACGCGCGGAGCAACCGGCGGTATTTTTACCGATTTTTCGGAAAATTTCCCGATATTTCCTACCAGTCCAACCCGCGCAGTTGTGTTTTTCAGCCTGGCTCAAAAATCGTGGATTTAGGGTTCGTGAAATTTAAATCCAATGGCACAACAACAAAGAGACCCCTAAAACAGATCCAGAAAACACAAGAGCAAAAGAAAATCAATTTTTTTTTGTTTTCTTTGGGGGTTTTGAATGGATTTCTCGGAAATCAAACGAGGATGAATTTACCCTGAAATCAAATGGGGGATGGATTTTCTTGGGAATCAAACGGGGGTCACAAAAAAAATAATAATAACATGATTAGATTAGTACCTGTGAGATTGAGATTTGAGAGTAGCAGAGGAAAATAGGGCTTTTTTTAGGGATTCTCTCGTTGGAGGACAACTTCAGAAAAGGGTTCTTGATGCCCGAGAGAGAAGTGGGTGCCTTTTTTATTTTTTTATTTTTAGATTTAGTGGAGATAAAAAAATAAAAAATAAAAAATAAAAAAATCATGAGAACAATTTTCCACTCTCTATATAAATAATTATTAATTACCAACCTTTATTTTGATTATTAAATAAATTAATATTAATAGAAAAAGCTGTTACCACATATTTTTAATAAAATTTTAAAAATTAAATCTCAAATAAGATATTTTATATAAATTAATTTAATTTTCCATTTAAAATATAATAAAATATGTTTTAATAAAAGTATTTTAAAAAATTTAAAATAAATACTGTCTTCAACAAGATGAACTCCTTTCATCTAACAATATAATGAAACCACATCGATATCTTCCTTAGTATAAAGACTATTGCAATCTCATATGTATTATATTTATATATAAATTGTTTTTATTCAATAAAATCAAATATTTCTTAACTCAATTTTAACTTTATACACTTTCAAAATTCATATATATTATTTTTAAAATTCAAATATCGAATCTACCAATATATCTCTGTTTACGATATTTTCTTTCTTAATTATATATATATCAATTACACTTACAAGATAACTTTAAAATGTGTATTCTTACTTATTTTATCATTTTTTGAAGTTTTTTCAAGCATTTCTATTAATTTTAAATAATTTTCACTCCACCGATATTTGTGAAAAAATATCCACCGATATTTCCGATATATCCGTAAAATCGAAGTACCGATATATCCGTAAAAACCGATATTTCAATCCTTGACCACGACTCACAGCAAGGCTAAGAACTAAACGGACTGTAGTAGGCTTCACCACAGGACTGAAAGTGTCATGATAGTCAATTCCTGGTCACTAATGAAAACCTTCCGTAGCCAAGCGTGCTTTGTGCCTATCAACAGAACCATTAGAGTGACATTTAGTTTGAAAAATCCACTCACATCTAACTATATTGTGACTAGAATCTGATGAGACAAGCTTCCATGTCCCAATTCGAACAAGAGCATCATATTCTTCAGACATGGCCCGACGCCATTTTAGATCTTTGAGAGCTTGGGTCACAGTGGTTGATTCTACATCACAAGGGTGAATGAGTTGTGTGAAGAGATTAAGTTTTTGGATTGGTTTTCGAATGTTGTTTTTAGCTCTAGTGGTCATTGAATGTATGAGTGGTGGCCGTGAAGTTGTGTTATGGACAGGGATAGATGTGTTTGGTTGGGTGTTGGGTGTTGGGTGAAAGCATGGAGGTGGTTGGTTGAATAGTAGACTCATGTGAAATGTGTGGGGTTGTGTTGGTAGCAGAGAACGAAACACCACATGAGGGCTGTCCTTGAGGTTGAACCGCAGATGGTGTGTTGAATGTCCCGGTGGAAGCCTGGTTGGTTGGAACTGTGATGATGGGAGAAATCCATGTGGAGACAGTGTCGGGTTGTGGATAGGCAGATGGCATGAATAAAGTAAGAGAGGGGAAAAAAGACTCAACAAATTTGACATGACGAGAGACATACATTCTAGATATGGGAGGATGATAGCACAGATAAGCACTTTGAGTAAGAGAATAACCGAGAAAAATACAAGGCTTGGAACAAGACTCAAGTTTGTGAGATGAATAAGGATGTAACCATGGGTAGCACAAACAATCGAAAATCCTAAGTTTAGAGTAGTTTGGGGGAGAGCCAAAAATGTTGTCATAGGGAGATGATAGATTTAGTGTGGGAGTGGGCATACGATTTATTAGGTAAACAGCAGTGGCAAAAACATGAGTCCAAAACGTTAAAGGAAGTGATGCATGAGAGAGGAGAGTGAGACCTATTTCGACAATGTGACGATGACGTCTTTCAGAGTACCCATTGTGTTCAGGAGTGTGTGGTGGAGTAGTAAGGTGAGTGATCCCATGGGTAGCAAGAAAAGTTCGAAGAGCCAAGTATTCACCACCATTATCGGAATAAAGTGTATGAATTTTCTTCTGAAAGTGTGTTTCCACAATGGCTTTAAATCTGATAAACACGTCTTTAACTTCAAATTTCTATTGAAGGGGATAAAACCAAATGTATTTAGTGAAGTGATCAACAAATATGGCATAATATTTAAAACCATTATGGGAGATAACAGGGGAAGTCCACACATCAGAGAAAATAATTTCAAGTGGTTGAGAGGAGACAATAGTAGATGTAGAGAAAGGTAATTTATGGCTTTTATTGTAGTTACAAGCATTACACAAAAAAATCAGAGATAAGAGAGGAAGACAAGTCTAACTGATAATTCGAAACAATGTGTTTTAAAATGGGAAAAGTAGGATGACCTAATCTATGATGCCACTCAAAGGAAGAAGTTTTGACACTAGAAAAGGCTACTAATGGAGCTGTTGGGGAAGAAGAAACCGGCCATTCATACACCCCATCCTTCATGTGACCCTTCAAAATGATTGCCCCCTTGCGAAGTTCTTTCACATGAAAAGAGGATGGTAAGAATTCAACAGAGACATTGTTAGATGTACAAAATTGAGAAATGGAAATTAGATTATTTCTCATGTTAGGGACACACAAAACACTGTCTAGTTTAAATGATGTGTTATGAGTGGTAAAAGATGTAGAACCAGTGTGAGTTATAGGAAGACTTGATCCATCACCAATCATAATGTCATCGGAACCAGTGTGGAGAGATAGATTACTCAGGTCAATAGTGACATGATGAGAAACACCACTGTCCAGCAGCCATTGTGGAGTGGTGGGAGTAGTGTTCGCTGCAAAATGAGCTCGAGGTTGCCATGGTGTCAAAGTGATGTTCATTGGTGCAACTGGAGTTGTATTGGGTTGATTTGGCACCAAGAGAAAAGAGGGACATCTCTTGGCAGTGTGCCCCTGTATTCCACATATCTGGCAATAACCAAGATAAGGTCAAGAATGAGGTCATTGGCTACGAGAAGAGTTTTGTCCAGCATTAGGAAACACGAGGGAGCGATTGTTGGTATTAGGTGAAGAACGTCAATCTGTTCAGTTGTTACCAAAGTGTGTTGATGGACGCAAATTATTGTTGGTATTACCAGAGTTGAAAGATGGACGCCAACTTGTAGTGTTACGATTTGCAGGATTTGCTGAGGCCGGAAAATGAGAGGGTTCAGATTTTGCACCTTGAAGAAACGCTTCAAAATTTAGAAGCTTTTCGTGGAGCTCATCGAACATGATCATGGTATCGCGGGCTTGAACTACACATATAAGCTATTTAGAGTCATCCCCAAGACCATCAAGAATTTTGTCTGTGAGGTCATCTTCATTCATTGGTGCCCCAAGAATAGCAAGTTCATCAACCCGACATTTCACCAATTGAAGAAACTCTGTAACAGTTTGAGACCCCTTGGTTAGATTTTTAATTTGATTCTTTACCTGCTTGATGCGCCCTCGAGATGGCTTGGCATATGTGTTTGCTAGGATCAACCAAGCTTCTACTGATGTTTTGGCTCTAGCAATGAACGGGATAATTGTGGGAGAAAGAAATCCAACTAAAGCATTAAGGATCAGTTGGTCTTATCGAATCTAGGTATTGTGAGCAAGATTTGGTACAGTGGTGTTGTTTTGAGTGACAGTGGAGGGTGGACAAGGTTTGGATCCATCTATATATCCTAAGAGGTCATAGCCGACAAAGAGAGTGTGGAATTGAAGTTTCCAGGAGATGTAATTGGTTGTGGTGAGTTTGAGTGAGGCTTGGGAAGAGATATTGGTGGATATGAGAGATGTGTTTGGTTCATTTGTGTTTTGAATAACAAGTGGAGAGTTGGAATTATTGGTTGTTGTCATGGTACTGGTGGCTGGAGAAGAGAACAACAACAATTAAATGCTCTGATACCATATAATAATGAGAGAAATAGAAGAACAGAGGAACAGAGGAGAGGGAATATGCCATGGTCAGCTTCTCATTAAAATAGCAGATATAAATACAAAAGATTGTAATAGATTGGAAACGTATCCCTAAAGATAAGTGTACAACTGTAACTTAAAATACAAATTCAAAAATTAAACAAACTAAAGCAGTTACAACAATTTATGAGAAGGAATCGAGAGACATCTTTAATACTAAGTATAAAAAATTGTAACCAAGTTAATGTTATAAATCATGTTACTAAGGTACTATGGTATGAAAAATATAATCAAGATATTAGGCACAAAAAATATTATCTAAGTGTGAATAATGTGATTAAAATATTAAGGTAAAAAAATATGATCTAGTTACGAATGATATAACCAAGTTACAAAACATGTAAACAAAATGTTAGCGTATAAAAAATATGATTGAGGTGCACATAACCAATTTATGAAAAATATGACTAAAATATAGAATATATTGACTAAGTATACTAAGGTTGTAAAGTATGATCAAGATACCAAGGCATACAAAATATGATCTACATAGGAATAATGTGACCAAGTTACAAAATATGTGACTAATGTATGAAAAATGTTACTAAGATATGAAAAATGTGAGTAAGGTATCAAGATACAGAAAAAAAAAATGATCTAGGTATAAATAATTTGATCAAATTATAAACAACATAACTAAGATATAAAATGTGACTAAGGTACTAAAATACAAAAAAAAAATATATATAGCCAAGGTAATAAGGTATAAAAAAAAATGTTCTAGGTATAAATATTAATGTAACTAGGATAGAAAGAACATGACCTAGTTACTAAATTAGAAAAGAATGACATAGGTACAAGATATGAAAAAAGCGACTTCAATGTTACCTAGATGCAACAAATGTTAGTAGTGTAAAAAAAATTACTAAGATATGAACAGTATGAATAAAGTACAAAGATACAGATAATACAACTTAAGTACAAAGAAGAAGACTTGGAGTACAAAAATTGTGATTAAGGTACAAAAATATGACCTAAGTATTAGGATATGAAAAATATAAGTACAAAAATGTGACTTAAGCATGAAGAATATAATCAATATATATAAGTGATTGAAATATGAAAAATATATCTTTAAGGAATTAAAAATGCGACAATAGTATTTATGTATAAAATTTGCAATATGAATACAAAAAGTATAAACAAAGTATATAGATATAAAGATTATTAAAAATATATTATGGTATTTTCTTGACATATTAATATTAATATTTGCACAAAATAAATAAAAGAATATCACATCAAATTAACAAGACCTTCAACTTGAGTATATTTTTTTCATCACCAAAATGAAATTTATCTTTAGCATACTGTGGACCCCGTATTTCGGCTCATGCATTTCCCACTCGATGGCGAGCTCAATTTTTATTTGAAAAATGATTTTATTTATTCAAAAATGACTTGGAGTCGCCATTTATTTTTGTTTTATTTTTAAAGGGTAGACAAAATAAGAAAGAAAAGCCTAAGTGTGACTCCTTATTTGGAAAAGGTGGTCTATGAAAAAACCGGATCGGGCTCGGGGTTCAGGTTACTTATTAGGAAGGTACTGTAAAGACCGTAGCACCCCTCTAAGTCCCTAAATTCGGGTCTCTACTAATGAGATGAAACTGGTGTGGCAATTGATGAGGAAATCAATGAATACCCGGAACTATCATACACATATGAGAATCAGAACACTCAATAAAGAACGACCGAAGCAAGAGCGAGGTATACCTTGGCATCAAACAATCAATGCGCTATCAAGAAATAGGGTTAGTACACAATTAAATAATAATCTCATGCATGTCATAGAGCAGAATGAATCAATCATGTATGATAATCAAATCAATCAATCATAAAATCTCATATGTTGGGCCCCCACTAAAGTCCAATTTTATTTTTGCATGAATCAATTTCGTAAATTTCATCACTAGGAATTATGAGAATAAATTCATGCTTATTTTAAAACCTTTTTAAAAAAACATGGAAAACGTAAGAATGACTTGCCGAAGAGAAAATGGCAACCAATTTTATTGAAAGAAAACAGGTTTTTGAACCTAAAAATAATAATAATAATAATAATAATAATAATAATAATAAAATTCTAAGGATGAAGAAAAAGAACATGGAGTTGGGATTATTAAAAAAAAACGAAATCCGAAAATTTAATTGAAGAAAAGGATTTGGAAAAAATTATTGTTAAAAAGTTAGAGATGGTGAAATGGGAAATGGCACTTGGGTCAAAGGTGGCCAAACAGAGGTGGTCTTGGATTGCCTAAATAGTCACCTGATTAGACAATGGTATTGTGGGGTTCTGCTTGCTATTATGATTCCAAATGAATCATGATCTTAATCTGGATACCAAAGATGCCCTATTTGAGGAGTCTGCTTCTTAGTTGAGTCAATATATCTCCCAACAGATTGATTGAAAGAGATCAGTTACTCATCTGTAAACGTTACTGACTGGGCATGCTAAACACAAAGCTTTTCATTCACAACAAATCAGAAGAACCCCTATAGACAATTCCCTGATCCTTCTTCCCATCTTATGGAGGTCATTCTGAGTCTGGATGGCAATGATGGTAATTTCTATGCGCATTGAAATTACTCCAACTTCAATGCTTGAACCTTTGTTCTCAGCAAGCTTCCAGACTAACACCTCAATAAGCCCCGTGAATATGTTGCCATCATCTGTAAACCATCGCTTTTTGTTCATCTGTGCCACCATGTTTCTGGTGATTTGGATAATGCCCAGTGAGAGATGTCAAGAGCCAATTTGCAGAAAGCAGCCCGTGTTGGAAAATTTTTATATGGGCTAACATTAATTGAATAATTTGTATTTGCAAAAACGGGTTAATGGATAGTTTATTCTATAATGAGCCCAATTAACTAGTGATCACATTTTGGATTGGGTTTTGCATCTTTTGAGTAGAAGCTCTGTTGAGTGGCAAGTGTAAGCTACGGGTCTCATTGAAGCCCATTATGGGAGGGCCCAATGAGAATCCAATTTGAGTTATGCTAAGTCCCCTCTCTAATCTAGATAAAAAGGGTTTTTCTGTTTTCCCATAGAGTCACCATAGCTATTATCAAGATCATAGAGAGGAAGACTTGGTTGCAACAATCAATCACGGTTTTTTTTTTTTTTTTTATCATGGCTCAAACAGGTATGTTCTTTATAGTGATTTCCTATTGTTAGTATCCTTTAATCATGTATGATTAATCTATGTGATTATGTAAATTATTTTACATGTGGTATCAGAGCCAGATTTACATGATTTAGGATCTACATTTAGAAATCGAAAATAAAATTTTTAGTTTCTTATTTTATTTTCTTTTCGAAGCCAAATCTGTGATCCATGAATGTGCATGTTTTTTTTTTTTAGTTTCTTTTGATTGTAAAACTTTAGGCCTTCTTTTCCTCTTGTCACAAGCTTCAAATTGATATATCATATGTGCAATTTCGTTGTTTAAATTGGGAGTAATTAAGTTTTAAAATTTTTGGAATTTTCTTATTTAAAGATTCAAGAAAAATTTTATTTGTTCAAATTATTGTGTTTTACTCAAATTAAACTATTAGATTTTGTTGTTTACATATATTATAGTTGATATGTAGCATCAATTTCGGTTTTTTGGCTCAATTTGGTGAAAATTGAAAATTCGAAAATATGGGTATGAACCCTAGAAAATTCGTTTTATTTTGTAATAAAAAAATTGAGCAAGATTGAGAAGTTTTTTTTGTTTAATTAATTGTTGTAGAGAGATTTCTTATTTTGTTAAGGTAAAAATACATGTAAAATGAGGCCGAAATAGGTGTTAAAATAAAGTTTTTCAATCTTGGCTATGGAGGTATGAAAAACCGAATTTTGTTAATCAATTATGGAGATCTTTAAGTTGTTTTTTTTTATGATTAAATGTCCTAGAATTGTTAAAAACAACCTAAAGTTTAAAACCCCTCAAGATCTCGATCAAAAAAACCTTTTTTTTTTCAATTGTTTGTAATCCGGGTTGCAACCGGGTCATTGACCCGTATTGCAGAATTTTGGACCCAATGCTGGAGGTTGAAGATGACCTCCAGCACATGCCACACGTGCCACATGTGCCACACGTTCCTCATTCGCGGGTCAAGTGTGTGAGGCGCGTGTAACCTTATCCGGTGTCCGTTTTGAGCCCTGTTTTTTCCTGTGCGCTTGTTTTTTTGTAATCTATTTTTCTAGATATATTATTTTATTTTTTGGGGGTCAAAAATATTTATTAAATAATTATTACTTATTTTTGTGATTTAATTAGCTTAAAATTATTTTTTGGTATAATTTTTTGTTGAGAATTTACCAGAAATTATGCTAATATATATGGAATAAGAGTGTAGTACTCACTCTCTCTAGATTGAAACTTTTTCAAGCATACTCTCCTACTTGGTCTAAATCACATAAACTAGTTAAATAATTAGTTTAAAGTGTAATAAAAAAAATTGTTGTTCAAATTCTTGCAACTATAATTTATCATATGCATATATATCGCTAATATGCACTATTGTTGTTGGGCAATTTTTTTAAATTTACCCAATTTTGGAACGTTGCATGTGAATTGTTGAGGTTATTTCACCAAAGTGATTTAACCATCAAAATTTGCAAGTTTATGAGTTCCTATTTTGTTGATGGGGAAAATTTTAGATTAATTTGTATAATCGTCTACCCAAATGGGGTTATTGTGCAAATTAATTTAACAACATGAGGATATTGAATGAGATAAATAATTTGATAAATTTATTTGCCCAAAGGAAATAAATTTTAATGAATTATTTGTTGATCTTCATGCTTAGAGAATAGTTGTTTATTGTGGACTCTGCCCAAAGGGGAGTTTATGATAATACAATTGATTCTTGTATTGTATTGCTTATGCTTATTTAAACATTTTACCTATTGCCCATAATTGATCTAGTTGCAAAATTTTGTCAATCAGTTTCCTTTGCTGTGAACAACAATAATGCTACAATTGAAATTCTAAGTGGCTCGAACTATAAGAGATGAAGATCAGACATAGAGTTTGTTTTAGGAATGATGGATATTGTGATTTATTGTGACAATAATGCAGCTGTGTTCTACTCTAAAAACAATAAGATTAGTACGTGTTCTAAGCATATGGAAATCAAGTACCTTATAGTCAAGGACTTAGTGAAGAAAGGAGATATTGTGATTGAGCACATAAGAACTGAGTCCATGCTAGCTGATCCTCTAACCAAAGGTTTAAAGCCCATAACGGTCAAGGAACATGTTGTGAATATGGGTGTCATTATGTCTTTTGATTCTTTGGTTTAGTGGGAGCTTTTGTGATTTCCCTTATTTCAATTATTGTTTTATGTAAACATTGATCATTATTGTTCTGCGACTTGCAAAATTAAAATCATTTTATTATGATCATCATAATTAAGTATTATATTATAGCTTGTCATAATTGAATTACATACAACATGGTATCTTGAGATATTGAACCTTAAGAATTACAGTTGTATACTATTGGATGTCACAAATACCACTATTTTGAGATTTTGTGGTGCATTGTTGGTGACATATGACTTGTTAAAGTCAAGCAATTTCATATTGTTTAGAAATTGCAGCAATTTCATTTTGTTGAGAAATTGCAATTACA
The DNA here is from genome assembly GCA_037355405.1 of Vitis amurensis. Classification (NCBI taxonomy): domain Eukaryota; kingdom Viridiplantae; phylum Streptophyta; class Magnoliopsida; order Vitales; family Vitaceae; genus Vitis; species Vitis amurensis. The sequence goes on from CM074684.1 coordinate 12,611,899, forward strand.
ATTTCATTTTGCTGGTAAATTGTAATGAGGATTGATAAGAAACAATGCATATAGATGATGATCACATGTTGGTATTGATTTCTTACTACACTACTGAGTTTACGATCCATGTCGATATGGTTATAAATATTCGTGACTATAAGGGGCATTATGTTTGTTGAGATTAACATATAGACCATTATAGTCCAATATTAAGACCATGTTGGACAGGATAAGTTTAACAAGATGCTACTTATAGACTATCATTTCTTTCAAAAAAAAAAAAAAAAAAAAGGTGTGGCCACACAAAATAAACTTTTCTGTACTTAACCCGAGAGTCTTATTTTCAAAATGAATTTAATGAATCCTCAAAAACAATTAATGTAGCCCAAGTGGGAGAATGTTGGAAAATTTTTATATGGGTTAACATTAATTGAATAATTTGTATTTGCAAAAACGGGTTAATGGATAGTCTATTCTATAATGAGCCTAATTAACTAGTGATCACATTTTGGATTGGGTTTTGCATTTTTTGAGTAGAAGTTCAGTTGAGTGGCAAGTGTAGGCTATGGATCTCATTGAAGCCCATTATGGGAGGGCCCAATGAGAATCCAATTTGAGTTATGCTAAGTCCCCTCTCTAATCTAAATAAAAAAGGTTTATCTGTTTTCTCATAGGACTACCATAACTATTATCAAGATCATAAAGAGGAAGACTTGGTTGTAACAATCAATCATGGTTTTTTTTTTTTATCATGACTCAACAGGTATGTTTTTTATAGTGATTTTCTATTATTAACATCTTTTAATCATGTATGATTAATCTATATGTAAATTATTTTACGGATTCTTGATAAATATACAGCAATTACAAAAATTAATATTTAAAATACCATAGATTGGAAAATAATTCCAATTCTACGGCACTTTTGAACACGTAGGATAACACGTAGGATAACCCATTTCCTCAGCCCGTTTTCTTCTTTTCTTCTCTACTTCAAAAATCATTTTGTCCTCTGCCCCAAACTCATTTTCCCGCACGCCGATTAGGGAGGGGAGATCCTTACCTCAACACCAATAGGAAGGAACTGAAGTGGAGATCTGAGAGATCATTGCTCCTGGTTTTTTCTGTAAGTTTTGTGGTTATATTTGGTGGTGTGGTTGTGTTTGGTCACCGAGAAAGTGTGGGAAAGTTGAAAAAAAATAAAGTTTTCATTTTTTTTTTTACAATGAAACAGAGTAGACTAAAAATTATGGAGAAAGTTTTCATTTTTTTTTTTTTTGTGGTTCGGTTTGTTGTGATTCTGTTTGGTTGCCAAGAAAGTATGGGAAAGTTGAAAAAAAATAAAGTTTTCATTTTTTTTTTACAATGAAACCGAGTAGACTAAAAATTATGGAGAAAGTTTTCATTTTTTTGTGGTTCAAGTTGTTGTGATTTTGTTTGGTTGCCAAGAAAGTGTGGGAAAATTGAGAATTTTGTTTCCATTTTTTTTTCAGCCAGCTCGGACACAATATTTGATCCAATTTTTTTTTTTTTTATATAAAAAAACTATTTGGTAATCTGATAATGATTTGCGGGGAAAGGTTGTGTTTTTCACTGGCTCAAAAATCGTGGATTTAGGGTTTGTGAAATTTAAATCCAATGGCACAAAAGCAAAGGGACCCCTAGAACACTCTCCGAGAAAGCACAAAGAGCAAAAAAACAAAAGCATTTTTTTTTTTTTCGTTGGGGGTTTTGCAAGAAGAGAAACAAAGCAATTCTTCTATCTACCCACTCACATTGTGAGATACATGAAGTCTAATTCCTATACCACGAAGCTTTCTCGAGCATTTTTAAGTAAAAATATTTTGGATATTTATAGTATGATCGAAGAGAATTCTGTTTTCTCTTTGTCTCGCATCATCATAATCTGAAGCTTTCCCTTGGTTTGAGAGGTCTCATTGATTATGTATTGCCTAGAAGCACCGGGTGTAGAAGTTATCCATGCTAAATCTAGCTTGTGCTTTCGATAGTTCTAGCCTTCTACCAGGTTGGCGCTTTGTGATAATTCTTCATCTACCCTTGAGTATTTTTTGATTTGAGTGTTTTCTTGACTATGGAAAAATAATTTGTGTTTTCAACTTGACAATTTATTATTTTATTTTATATTTTTTACTATATGTTGAGTTTCGTAACTCTGCTATTGGAAGTTGTCCACTTTATTATTTTATTTTATGTTTTTGACTATGTGTTGAGTTTCATAACCTCATATTGGAAATTTGCTAGGAACCCTTAATTCTATCTTTCATTTGCCTATGAAATAAAAAAAACAACTGGAAGTTAATCCACTTTGGTTCTGTTGATAAATTTAAATTTATGGAAGGAATAAAAACGCACTCTCCTTTAAGAGGCAAGATGCAATCCGAGGAAATATCTGCCTCCTGAAGGGTGAAAACTAATGTGGTTTTGGGAATTTGTGGAAGTGGACCAAGTCATCCCTCGTTGAGTCACACTATCGAGCGTGCTTTACAACTTAATGTTCGGGACTGAAAAGGCCTTAACACATGATTTTCTCAATGAAAAAGTTAGCGTGTATATTGGGGATTGTTCCTTGTCGTTGATAGACTTTGTGGATTAGTTAGACTCTTTGTAGGGTGTGGTTGCTGGTTTTTGTGCCTTCTCATAATTTTTTTTTGGCCTTTTGGCTGCTTTGTATGTGTTGTGCATACCTTCTTGTTTTTTTTTTTTTGTTTGATACAATCTTTACTTTCCTATATAAAAAAATGATTTTCTGCTTTGAAAAATTGGAGGATGAAATAAATGGTTGCACATGCTTACATAACAAAATGGTTCAGCTTTTCCTCCCGTACTCTGGTTTTAGGTTTTGTTGGTTGCCCTTTGGTGATAATGACATATTATGGTTATCTTCGGAGAAGACACATCAAGAAGAGGTTTCTAATTAATATGTATAAAAAAAGGGAAAAAATGAAGAAAGGTTGAAATTTCTCTGCCAGGGAAAAAAACCAAAAAACCCTCCCATTCCCTTCAGCCACTTGCATTGTGTTAGAATGGAATTTGCTATAGTCTAAGAATCCTTTTTCGGCATATCTTCTGGTGTATGTTTTGGTTGTGCAATTCCGTTCTTGTTACATTGGTTGTTATGGTTGTTTGGTTTATACTCTTTCATTCAGGGAGCACATTAGAGGTTTGTTTGGATCTTGAAAAGTATGAGGGGAAATAAAGGCGTTGAAAACATCTTGAGGAATGAATCACTCTCAATTAGTGTTTGGTATTTTTTTTTTCTTCCTGTCATCCTTTAACATCCAAGCAGATCCTTGTAAACCAAAACTTGCTCATTTTCTCTCCTGCTTGGAGAGGTGAATAATTCAGTAATTGTAACTTGAGTTAGGTGCATCAAACAATCGTCAAAAGAAACATCACAATTTTGTTGTGGAATTGGAGTAAAAGTAGCTCGTTGTTATAGCCCTGTATTCCCTTATTTTTGCTTTGTTTCTCTTCTTGTGAAAGAGAGGTGAGGAGAAATTTCTTCATGGATATACTCTCTTTTTATTTGTTAAAATTAAAAATAATTATTATATCTTTTTATTTGTTAAAATTAAAAATAATTATTTGTTTCATTGCTTTCAATTGTTGCTTTCAGGTGATTGTTTCATTCTTCTATGAGTGAATTATTTTCTATACGAATCCTTGGTTCTTTTGTTTAATAATTTATTAATTCCTTGATAATCCACATACTTCAGTTGAAGGAATAAAGTCAAGGTGATATCTATAGTATGGTTTAGATTTGGATAAGATTGAATTTGTTTTCATCCGGCTAGATTAATTTTAAAATCTATTTAATATTAAAATTATGATATATTATAAAATAAATGATGATAAATATATAAAATTTTAATATATCAATAATATTAAAAACACTATGAATAAAATTATGATATATTTTTACTAATCAATTAAGCGAAAAATTTAATTTCAATTATAAAATAGTTATAATTAATTTGCTATTTAAAGTATTTTTTTTTTAATATTGTATTTATATCATAACTTTTGATATATATTTCTTTAGTGCATATCATATATCATATGGTAAGTTTGCCTTAGTGGAGCTAGGGATGCATGTTGAGCCTTTTGTTGGGGGTTCAAATCCTCTTAATAATAGCAAAAAAAACTCAATTTTGATTTAAAATCTATTTAATATTAAAATTATGATATATTTTTACTAATCAACTAAATGAAAATTTTAATTTCAATTATAAAATAGTTATAATTAATTTGTTATTTAAAGTGTTTTTTTAATATTGTGTTTATATTCTAACTTTAAATATATATTTCTTTAGTGCATATCATATATCATAGGGCGAGTTTGCCCTAGTGGAGTTGGGATGCATGCCTAACCTTTTGTTAGGGGTTCAAATCCCCTCAACAACACCAAAAAAAGCTCAATTTTGAGTGTTAACCACCAATATAAAATATAAATTTGATATTATTTATAATAAAAAATATAAATTTGATAAGTGTACATTGATTAATTTTAAAATCTATTTAATATTAAAATTATGATATATTTTTACTAATAAATTAAATAAAAATTTTAATTTTAATTATAAAATAGTTATAATTAATTTGTTATTTAAGGTGTTTTTTTTAATATTGTACTTATATCCTAACTTTTGATATATATTTCTTTAGTACATATCATATATCATAGGACAACTTTGTCCTAGTGGAGATGGGGATGCATGTTGAACCTTTTGTTGGGGGTTCAAATCCCCTCAACAACAGCGAAAAAAGCTCAATTTTGAACGTTAACCACCGATATAAAATATATCAAAAGTATAAATGTACTCAATATATTATAAAATTAAATGATGATAAATGTATAAATTTTTATATATCAATAATATTAAAAATACTATGAATAAAATTATGATATATTTTTACTAATCAATTAAATGAAAATTTTAATTTCAATTATAAAATAGTTATAATTAATTTGCTATTTAAAGTATTTTTTTTAATATTGTATTTATATTATAACTTTTGATATATATTTCTTTAGTACATATCATATATCATAGGGCAACTTTGTCCTAGTGGAGATGGGGATGCAGGTTGAACCTTTTGTTGGGGGTTCAAATCCCCTCAACAAGAAAAAAACTCAATTTTGATTTAAAATATATTTAATATTAAAATTATGATATATTTTTACTAATCAATTAAATGAAAAATTTAATTTCAATTATAAAATAGTTATAATTAATTTGTTATTTAAAGTGCTTTTTGAGGGTTCAAATCCCCTCAAAAGCTCAATTTTGAGTGTTAATTATGATATATTATAAAATAAATGATGATAAACGGATAAATTTTTAATATACTAATAATATTAAAAACAATATGGATAAAATTATGATATAATTTTACTAATCAATTAAATGAAAATTTTAATTTCAATTATAAAATAGTTATAATTAATTTGTTATTTCAAGCATTTTTTTAATATTGTATTTATATCCTAACTTTTGATATATATTTCTTTAGTGCATATCATATATCATAGGGCAAGTTTGCCCTAGTGGAGGTAGGGATGCATGTTGAAATAATATCTTTTTTTGAGCATGGATATACTATCTTTTTATTTGTTAAAATTAAATAATTTATTTTGTATAAAATGAATACATTAAATTGAATATGATAAATTAAAATAAATTTAATTTGATTCAGACTTACATATATTTTATTTGATTCTTTTTAGGTACATGAATGGATAGTTTGCTTACAATTGTGTGTTACAAGGATGGTGAAATAATTGATGGCCCAAATGGGGTGTGTTACAATTGTCCTCCTAAAAAAGGTGTTTTAGTGAACAATTTGATCAAATATGATGAGTTGAAGGATAAGTTGTGTCATGTTATGTCGATTGATCGCGCTGATACCATGTTATCCATGATATTTCGTATATCAATTCTTATGTCGATTGGAAATGGGAACATTAACTATATACAATTACCAATTAAAGATGATGATGATGTAAGGTTAATGTTTCATGTTGTAGCACAAATCCCACCATCGAATACTATTGAAATGTATTTGCAGACACGTCCAAGGGATCATTCATCTGAGTTAAGTCCATCATTTGATCAAGAAATTATGGGTCATGATGTGGAAATACCTGCAAAGGGGCATTCGGCAGTGCAGATTGATGAAATGGATGAGAATTTAGCACACAATGACGAAATGGGGGGGAATTTGGCAGTAGTAACTCAGTCAGTCATGGGAGCGACAAACAATTATGTTGACATCCCATTTACAAATGAAAATGATGATGTGGAATTTTATGATGAGGACGAGATTAATGAGATGCATTATGATGATGAACCTCCAACAAATAAGGTTTCTTCAGATGATGGTGAGCATATTATGCCTTCCCCAATGTTCAAACAATTGAATTGGGATGCAATAAATAGCATGACTGCTAAGCCTCTCACACCACGTACTGGATTGTGGAATGAATCCAATGAGTTGTTTAAAGGATTGAGATTTGAGAGTAAAGAAGACTTGCAATATGCTGTAAAACGTTATGCAATATGTCGGAATCAACATTTGGTGGTTTGTGAATCAGAACCACAATTGTGGGCAGTGAGATGTAAGAAGTGGCAAGAAGGATGTAATTGGAGGCTTCGTGCATGTCGTCGTAAAAGCCATGGAATGTTTGAGATAACCAAGTACACAGGTCCTCATACTTGTGTTTACCCTAAATTATCACAAGACCACTCTCAATTGGACTCTACATTGATTGCAAGAGAGATCCAAAATGTAGTTCAGAGGGATCACACTACCTCTATTGCTACATTACACCAGATAGTGAAGGATAAATTTGGATATGATGTCCATTATAGGAGAATTTGGGAAGCTAAGAGAAAAGCAATGCTTAGAGTTTTTGGTGATTGGGATGAATCTTATCAAGCATTGCCGAAGTGGATGAACATCCTTCAGCTAACTAATCCTGGAACAAAGGTTGTTTGGAAGACAATACCTTTAGGAGGGATTTCTGGGAACGTGCGGTTTATGCGTGTTTTTTGGGCATTTGGGGCAAGTGTTGAAGGGTTTAAACATTGCAGACCAATTATACAAATTGATGGTACATTCCTATATGGAAAATACATGGGGAAGCTTTTAATTGCTACTTCAATTGATGGAAATGGTCATGTATTCCCCCTTGCGTTTGCAATTGTTGAGGAAGAATCACAGGATAGTTGGTCTTGGTTTCTTATTGCATTGAGGCATCACGTCACTCAAAGAGAAGGGATATGCTTAATTTCAGATCGCCATGCAGGAATAAATGCTGCTGTTAGAAATCCATCGGTTGGATGGAGCCCCCTCATGCGCAACATCGATACTGTCTTAGGCATGTAGTGAGCAATTTTAATGACAAATTTAAGAATAAGGTCTTAAAAGAGTTGGCGTATAGAGCTGGATGTCAACATCAACCGCGGAAGTATGAGAGATACATGGAGGAGTTAAAACGATTGGATGAAAAAAGTGTGGCTTGGTTTTCAAAGTTAGACACTCAAAAGTGGACTCAAGCATATGATCTAGGATATCGGTATGGGTGGATGACCACAAATATTGCTGAGTGCATTAATGGGGTGCTTAAGGGAGCGCGAATGTTACCTATCACTGCACTTGTTCAATTAACTTTTTATCGATGTGTGTCATACTTTGAGACTCGTAGAGCAGAGATACGTGCTAGAATGGCAGTTGGAGATGTGTACACTGCGTATGCAATTGAAAAATTTAGAAGAGCCGAGGCCAAAGCTAGTGGACACACTGTCACCATTTTCCATCGAATTCATGAAACATTTGAAGTAATCACTGCTCTCCATGGGTTTCATATGGATAAAGGACGTAACAAACAAGTGGTTAAGCTTAATGAAGGTACATGTAGTTGTAATAAGTGGCAATCATTTAGCATTCCATGCTCACATGTGCTAGCTGTTTCTGCTTATATGAGGATTGATAGTTGGCAATTAGTTGAAAAATACTATAGGTTGGATGCCTATGCCAGTTGTTACGCTCCTGAATTTAATCTCATTCCTCATGAATCTTATTGGCCGTATCCTGATTTTCCTATTGTCCACCCTGACCCAACTTCAATGAGGGATAAGGGGCGTCCTAGATCATCAAGGATAAGGAATGAAATGGATTTGAAGGAACCAAGCGTTAGGATTCGATGTGGTTTATGTAAAATAGCAGGCCATAATCGTCGCAACTGTCCCACAAAAGATGGAGGGCAATCCTCTAACCCCCTTCCTCATGACAATTAAAGTATGAAAGATTATCCATTTTGATAATATGATATTTTTATGTAATGTCTCAGTAAATTTGTAATCATACTAATGATAACAAGAATTAATGGTTATTTGGTATATGTAGGTATCACCGCACGATGGAGCCGGGACCCTTGGATCCGACAGGTTCTACATAGACAGGCCACACATAGGTCATCTGCAGCATGGACAAGTGTTGACTCGAAGGAGCTTCATTGTAGACGACGTGAGGCGATCTTCCATCGCACCAGTGTACTAGATGGACGTATTATTCCTTTGTTGCAGCAGGCAGGCTTCTATGGTGTTGCACGCTTAGGATTCATTTCCTTAGATTGGCATCTTATTACTGCATTTGTTGAGAGATGGCGACCTGAGACTCATACCTTCCACTTACCTCAGGGGGAGTGCACGATTACACTACAGGATATTGCCATGTTGATTGGACTACCAGTAGATGGAGATGTAGCTACCGGTAGCACATGTTTAGATTGGAGGCGTGTATGTTATTCTCTATTAGGACTCACTCCTGGAGATACAGACATAGATGGCCAGCGCCTTCATCTTACATGGTTGAGTCAGAGCTTCCCTACTTTGGCACCAGATGCTGATGAGGAGTCTATTCGGCGTTATACTAGGGCTTATATCTTACAGCTCATTGGAGGTTTTCTATTTTCAGGAAAGTCTAGTGATAAGGTGCATCTTATGTTTTTACCCCTTCTAGAGGATTTTGAGGTTGCTGGTAGGTATAGTTGGGGTAGTGCCTGTTTAGCTTGGCTTTATCGACAGTTGTGTCGAGCCTCTCATATTGATACACATGATATATCTGGCCCACTGATTTTGCTCCAGTTATGGGTATGGGAGAGGTTCCCATTTATTGCACCTCATCGTTTACGTATAGCTCCACATGATGACCAGCTGCCTCCACCTCCATTGGCCATTCGGTATATATTATAAAATTACGACAAATTTTACTATTATGAGGATACATGCATAAACTTAAATTCTAACATTTTTTATTTATTTAACTATGCTTTGTTATTTTAATTTTATAGGTGGAGAGATGAGTTTCGGACTACTTCGATTAGCATGCACGTCTTAGCTCAAGTATAGGCACCATCTTGATCGACTTACAGCAGATCAGGTGATAAAAGTGTGATTCATTTCTTATACTTGTGTCTCTAAACAAATTCTAAACCACTGATTATATCTAACGTTTCTTGGGTACAGATTATATGGCAGCCTTATGTTGATGACATGAATGTTGGTCTTCCTGATTATTGTACTGCTGGGAAAGATATATGGTGCACTATCTCACCTTTGATATGTTTCCACATAATTGAATGGCATAGACCTGATCGAGTATTGCGGCAGTTTGGTTTTCGTCAAGGGATTCCTCAACCATGTGATAATGAGTCAATCTTACACAAATGTGATTTGAGAGGTAGACATGATGTTGATTGAACTACTCGACATGGAGACTACATTCGACGTTGGAGCTCTAGGCGTGAGCATATTGCTAGAGGCGAGATGACTATAGGTTCATTAGGGTATCATGATCCATACATGGTGTGGTATCGCTCCATTACTATTCGGTTTCTTACTCGGACTGGGTCCTTCCACGAGCTATTGGTAATTTTCATGTTTTATCTTTTTATTAAAGTTTATTTTATTGACTTACAGACTACCAGCATACACCAGATATATGATATTGCACCTCCAGATGATTTTCGCATTCGCAGGCTATGTACTACTGTATTAGAGGCCATACATGAGATGGATCGCTTAGATGCTCCATTTAGTGTTGATGCTACTACACAGCTCCAACCTCCATCAGGAGATGTACGACCTACACGACGAGGGCCTCGTACGAGGGAGATTAGGCATACACCAGCTGTTGCCCGAGTGCGACCATCGACTGACATTAGTCCACCACCTCATCAGCAGCCTACATCATCCATTACTCGATCAGGAGGTGTACGGACTAGAGGGGGAGGGCCTCATACGAGGAGTAGTCCACCACCTCATCAGCAGCCGATATCATCCATCACTCGATCAGGAGGTGTACGGACTAGGGGAGGAGGACCTCATACGAGGAGTAGTCCACCACTTCATCAGCAGCCGATATCACCCATTACTCGATCAGGAGGTGTACGGACTAGGGGAGGAGGGCCTCATACGAGGAGTAGTCCACCACCTCATCAGCAGCCGATATCACCCATTACTCGATCAGGAGGTGTACGGACTAGAGGCCGAGGGGCTCATACGAGAGGGACTAGGCATACGTCTGTTCTTAGAGATGCACCATCGACTGATATTAGCCTGCCACCTATTCAGGAGACTCCTATTACACCTATGGAGGTGCCATCCACTCCACCTGTAGTACCACTTGTTGCATCATCACCACCATCGATAGAGGCTACATTGGTTCATGAGGAGTTAGTTCATATAGCAAATGATGATCAACAAGGACAAAAGACTAATCGTGGTCGAGGACATGGTCGAGGACGTGGTAGGAGACGTGGTCGTGGAGCTCATGGAGGGTTACATGTTAGCCCCATAGAGCCATTACTGGAGCATGCACATCATAGACGTCCACTACGGAAGAGGAAGGCTCCTTCGTGCGGTACACATTGAGGATGTTACTACATATGACTTATATTTTGGATACTATTAGTATTTTGCATATCATTATTTTGGACACATACTCTAGATGTATGTTTTTACTTGTTATATTTTGGATTAACTAACTTTTTATTAATGTAAGTTCTATAGTATTCTATCTATTTTGGACTTATTTTACACAAAATAGTATTGTTACTATTTTGGAAAGGTGTTGATTTTGATATTTGGTTTACTTGTTTTCATTGGTTTTGGATTGAATGTCAAAATACTGATTATAATGTATACAGGTGATAAACTTTAAACATTTGGTTGTACAGTAGGTAATACTAATTAAGAGATAGAATTTTTTTTTTCTTTTGTGGAAGGTGTCTTTTCAAGAGACACCTTCAGCATAAATTCGAAATTTTCTACTGTGTATGGAAATTGTGGAAAGTGTCTCTTGAAGAGACACCTTTAGTATAATTTTATTTTTTGGGAATTGTAGAATGTCCCTTTTCAAAATTCGAAATTTTCACTGAAAAATTGTTGAAAGTGTCTCTTGAAGAGACACTTTAAGTATAAAGCAAATTTTTTTACAAATAATGAAAATTGTGGAAAGTGTCTCTTGAAGAGACACCTTTAGTATAATTTTATTTTTTGGGAATTGTAGAATGTCCCTTTTCAAAATTCAAAATTTTCACTGAAAAATTGTTGAAAGTGTCTCTTGAAGAGACACTTTCAGTATAAACCCAATTTTTTAAAAATTATGAAAGGCGTCCGAATATAATTCCATTTTTTTGTAATTATGGAAGGTGTCTCTTCAAGAGACACTTTCAGCATAAATTCAAAATTTTCCACTGTTTGAATGGAAATTGTGGAAAGTGTCTTTTGAACAAGCACTTTCAGTATAAACCCAATATTTTTAAAATTGTAGAAGGTATCAAGAGACACATTTCACAATTCCCAAAAAATGGAATTATATTGAAGGTGTCTCTTAAAGAGACACCTTCTATTATTTTAAAAAAATTGGGTTTATACTGAAAGTGTCTCTTGAAGAGACACTTTCCACAATTTTCATACACTAAAGAGAGATATCTTTAGCTTTAAAATCATTTCCACAAATAAAATACATATTGGATTTTGTGGAATTGTGTAAAGTGTCTTTCCAAGAGACACATTTAGTATAAATCTAATTTTTTGGAATTCTAGAAGGTGTCTCTTAAAGAGACACCTTTGGTATAAATTAAAATTTTTAGGAATTGTAGAAAGTGTCTCTTCAAGAGACATCTTTAGCTTTAAAATCAAATTTATAAGACATTCAAATTTTTGAGGAAAGTATCCCTTCAAGAGACACCTTTAATGAATATTGGATTTTTTGCCACGTGGAAAGTGTCTCTGCAAGAGACACCTTTAATACATATTGGATTTTTTGCCACGTAGAAAGTGTTTTTTCAAGAGGCACCTTTAATGTAAATCAAATTTTCTGAAATTGTAGAAGGTGTCTCTTGAAGATACACCTTTAGCTTAAATTCAATTTTTTCATGATTTTGAAAATTGTGGAAGGTGTCTCTTCAAAAGACACCTTCCACGTGGTCAAAATTGCCGTAAATCTATCAATATTTTCAAAACTACCATTTTTTAATTATAATTTTTTAAAATTGTCGCAAAAGTTAAAAAAGCCTATTATTTTACGGTCCGCTAGGTAATTCTACACGGAAAAGAGACATGTGCTCTTCATTCGCATTGGTGGGTGACGTCATTTCTGTGCACGTCTGCCAAGTCCACTTGCCGAGATTAAACAAAAACTAGTGCCCAGGAAGTGACTATTAATTGATTGCTTGCACTAACAGCCACAGCTGCCTTTGAGGCCTATGACGTTATAGGGACACTTGGAACAGCCTCAGACCCTGGATGAAGGAACCTTGGACATGACATCATAAGGGAATAAACGACAGCCTCTGTGTTTTATCATTTCTTTCTCATCAATTTTCACTTCTTGCAAAGTGGACTTCGGTCATTTCATGGTAACGTTTTATCAACGAATTCTTCTCTTCCTGCTCATGTCAAATTGCTGGACGGACTTACAGAAGACCCGCGTTCGGAGGACACCATGTATAACCTTCCTAAATTGCATTCATCCCCACCTCAGCCATCACAGCTGGAGTACCAAAATCAAATTTTCCAACTGCTAGTCAAACAATAGAGACTTCCAACTTGTGATACATGAAACAACTCAGATCCTCAATTTCTTCTTACTGCAGGGGCATGAAGGATGGGCATATAGGTTATAGTGGCCATGCATAAGGGGAATATTGGTAATATGACAAGGAGATGGGGTGGTGGATAGGGTATAGTGATGGGCAAAATGAATTGGAGATATGAGTAGCGGGTTTGAGGGGTAGTAAAGGATGGAGGTACGGTATTATGGATTAAGGTTGTGGGTAGATGGATATGGGGGGACCATTGAAGGTGATGGTGTGCATGTAATCAGTGAGACGGATGATGGGAAATAATGGGAAGTGGGTTTGGTAGTCATGAAAAATAGGTTTCAAGGGAAAGCTTTGGAAGGATGTTAGGGGGTCATGCATATGCAGAGGATTGAAAAGAAATGAATAGGGAATGAATGGTGGGGTGAGTGATGGAAATTAGTGAGATTAATGGGTATTATGTGAAGGTGACGAAAATGGGATGAATATGCATGCACGTGGCGAGTACGGGAAAGAGAATGGGTATAAAAATGAAGAAAAATGAGATGGAAATGGCTATGCATGAAAGAGAGGATGATTAAAAATGAAGGGAATATGGGTGAGATGGATAGGTGAGTCAAATGGGTTTGAGAATAGGTATGACGGGATATATAAAAGAAAGAAAGATGAATGTGGCTAGATATAGGAATTCATGCACATGAGAAATGAGGCTAAATGTGTAGGGAAAGGATGATGGGGGGTGGGTATGAGCATGAAAGGTTGTTGGGAAATGGGTATAGGAAAAGGATAGCATGAATGGGGGTGGCTGCATGTGTTGAAGATGAGAACGACACCAGGTGGGAGTGGTGGTCATATCATTGCTTAGGTTCTTCTGATCGCGAAGGCCTTCTTGATGATTGAACGGGTGGAACATATTTTTACCTGTTACATCTCATTCAACATCCAGTGGAAATTTGGCTGATTAACCATGGTTTAGGAATATCTCTCAAACTCTGAGGTAAAGCTCATTGTCATGATCCGGCTAAATCCCATAACCAAGCTATGTGTCACAGCAATGATCAGCTACGGCCACAGAGTGTCTACCAAGTAAATGTTTGAGATAAGATGAGTGTTTAAGGCTCTTAATACTCTCTTCAACGCAAAAATTGCAGCTCACTCAGCCAGGGGAAAGTATACTGCCAAAACCAACTCTTGGGAGAGTGATTGGTACGAATGGAGGAGTCAACAGGTGGTTTTGCTGATGAGATTCCTTCTCTTAGGACCAAAGCTGATGTGGAGGATTGAATAAGAGTAGCAGAATGGAACCAGTCTCTGTAGTGCATAGAGCTCAATGATATGGGATCGTCATTTGACATCAAGTCCCTCCTACAAGGTACAGAACCCTGTCTTAGTAGCCCAACTCCTTATGTAGACTTCGTGAATACCTCTAACAGGATATCTTGTAAAGTGTGACGAGAAACTCATAGTATAAGATCCTCCTGTTCCATTCCTTGAAATCTGGACTAGAGCAGAGGAACTTGAAGAATGATTTAGCTTGAATTTGACAATTTTCCAGTTATCACCGGGTTCAACTTTTCCATAACATCCTTCTTCTCTGTTAACACTCTTAGCTAAACATCCAACCTATGCTCTCAAAGTGCTAGCGTCTCATATCTGATGACTAGGCAACAACCTTGCCCTTGTTGAGGCTCAAATATATATCCAGAATCATCAACAGCTGAAAGATAGCATTAATGCCTTGCTATGACAGTCATTATTTCCGAGTAGAGCGACCAAGCAACTCCATGAGCAAGACAACATTATCTACTCGAATCCAGAAAACGGGCTCATATGAAAACCAATGACCATACCAACCAAACCCTTATTTCCGGTCCAAATAAGTTCGAGTGACAATCGTCTTCCAGATTAGGAGCAGCCAAAGTTTTCTCAAAGGATGATACACAGTCCAAGGCATTTTCACGGTTAAACACATGTGAGCACAAAAGTATAGGAAATGAAATAGCTAAAACAGAGCAAGAATGAAGGACTCAAGAAATTATCAGTCAAAACAATCGTCCCATGGGTGATGAACGAAATACCAACTGGTGGGATGAACAGTCAGCTTTTCTGTATTTAATCAAACATCAAGCTCAAAGAAAGTAAACCAATAACCCAGTCATTTGAGAGAGAAAACAGAGAAACCAGAGGAAGAACAAAGTATGACAGATTTAATAACAAAACCCATCAAACTATGCTTAAGATCGATGATGCCAAGTGTGGAAAACCAAGAAATGCAAAGTGAAAATGCTCATAATGGTCATACCTGAGTTCTCAAGCGAAGATAATATGGCTTGCTTTCCGCTCAAACTCTTTTCGGACACCTCTGGTTTTCTCCTCAAGGAACCAGCCTGCAACCTCAAGCTAAAAGACACTCCTCAAAAATCTCTCACCCCCCAAGCTTGTTCTCCAGGCTCAAGAATAACTCTTCTCCCTTTTCTACAGCTAAAGGAATCCCCCCAAGAAAAAGAATGCCCTCCAAAAAAAAAATCTCTCCACTCTCTCTACTTGCTACCTTCCTCAGCTGAAAGAAACTTCTCCCCTTTCCCTCAAAACCCAGCAACCAAAAATCATCTCCTCCCCTCTCTCGTCTGTCTTTTCTTTTTTCTAGAAAAGGATCTCTCCCCTAAAATATCTTCCAGCCAACCTCAAAAATCACCTCCACCTCTCTCTGGCTTCCTACCCAAGCTAGCCTCCTGCTCAAAATATCTCCTAACAAACACGTCCCAAAACGCACCACCCTCCTGCAGAATCTCCTCTCTCCTACGCTCCTGCTAACAGACCTCAATGCAAAAGGCAACTCCTTCCAGAATGTTCCTTCCACGTGTCATCTTCGTATTCGTCTCCCAAAAAAAAAGGTTGATTCTCTTATGGCCACTAATGTGACACGTGGCTCACTAGGGTAATGACACCTGGCAAAATGGGCTGCAGAAAATGCATGAAAGTGAGGCCCCAAAATGGGGGTCTACACATACTTATTAAGTTATAAAAATTTTCAATTTTTCATTATTCTTACAAAACAATTTAATAAGGAAGATTAATAAATTAATTTATATGCTTGGCATAATTTATTTAATTTTGATAAGTATTAAATATAATATATTTAATCATTTTTTATCTTAATTTATTGTCTTGTTTATCAAATTATAAAATTATATAAATATTCTTATAAAAGATAATAATTGATTAATTAAAATTTGTAAAAAGAAATTACTTTTAAGATGTTGTAGACCCCCATTGAGAGGCAGCTGATGGTTTCTTTTTTTTTTTTTTTTTTTCCTTTTTATATATATATATATTTTTCTGACCACCCAAAAAACGAGGGCTGCTTTGGGCGGCCATGGGATGTGACCAGGCTAGCTGGTGATAGCCACTGGAGGGGACGTGTAGCAGGAGGATGGCTGGCTTGCTGAGGAAGACACGAACAGAGGAATGAAAAAGCAGAGATAGAAAAAAAGAGCGGGGACAGGAGGAGCAAGGGTCAGGGGGAAGGAGCTGGAAGCCTAGCTGGTCTTGCTGGTAGAGAGTCCACTTACAGGTACGAATCTCATGTCTTTCACCTTCCATTATTCTCCTATCCTTCATGACATTTTCTTAGTTCTAGTCCAAAACCATAATCTGCTTGCTTTGGTTAAATTTAGTCCTCTGCATGCTTTGTTCTTCATATGCTACTTGATTGAGAGTGATTTAATTCTTCATAGTTTTCCTACGTGTTTCTGAATCACATTTTCGGATCTCGTTTTCATCTGATTCTTCCCACCCGTTCATTGGATGCTTCATTTTATTTCTTTTTTTTTTTATGCTTGCTCTCTTTTTGTTTATACTCTGTTCTCGATAGTCATCCGTATCCTCCAGGGGAAGGGCTTTGGCCAGCATGAGCCTTTTGGTTTTCATATTGGGTACGGTTCCTAGGCTCCGGATGATGGAATGATTCCGTGGAGTGAGCTTTCAGCACCAAGACCCGAGTGGGACGTGATAGCGGGCTGTTCTGAGAATGGTCAGTTCTGCTAAACTGTATTTTAGCGACTTCGATGTCCTGGTACACTCACTGGCCGATGGACATGCGGGAGGCGGAGATGGTCATGCCGTCGGAAACACGTGGGACAAGCTGATGCGGCTGAACGCGGCGATGACGATTTCGCTGGAGTGCCAATACCGGACTGGAGGGAGAGGTCTTTCTGAAGGGGCTGCTGGAACCATAGCTTCAACCGGAGCGTATCTGATGCAATCCCCGCGTACTCTGCCGCACATCAGTCTTCTTCTTAGCGGAGTCAGGCGTGGAGCCGGTGTTGGAGGAGTACCCGCGCATCAGGAGGCGTCTCTGAATCCTCCCCATAGGAACCCCAAAGCCATGCACGCAAGCCCCTCCCCCGCGGTTCCTGTTCGCCCACACCACCGGCAGCCCTCCACTTCCCAACCAGTCCGGCCACCTCCCTATGCTTATTTTTTATTTTTATTTTTTATTTTTGCTGGGTGAATGACGCGAGTAGGAGCTTTTCTGTTGCCTTCCTAGCGCCGCCGGAGGACTTTAAAGGCCGTTCCCATGGGCTAAATCCCACTGGCAGCTACTCCGCCGTCTCAAAGCCGCCACCCTTTCCCTCTCATCTATGTCGCTGATGGTGGAGACCTCATCTGAGGGTGACGCCCAGCTGGAGTTGGCTGCCTTGGGCTTGCCCATGCATGGCAGTGGACTTGGGCTTAAGTTGGAACCCAAGCTCTGATGGTGATGGTGTTTTGGGTTTGCTCTTGGTGACAGTTTTGGGCCTGGTTGGAGCCCAAGCCCAGTTGCATCGATGAAGGGCCTCATGCCCCTTGTGCTATTCACTCTCATGGCCCATACCCATTTCAGGACAGCCCATTTGGCCACTTCATTTCTAAATAATTATTTTTAAAAGAACTAATTTAGTAATTTATTAAGTCACTCATTCATTTTTATTTTTATCTTATTTCATTTTCACCAATTTAGTTAACTCAAACTTAAAGACAATTAAAAGATAAATTATTATTACTGATCATTTCTTTATCTCGAAATTCATATTATTCAATTCCGTTAGTTTAAACATTGTGGTTGTTAATTATTATTATTACTTCATATGTGTCGGTTTATCATCTTTTAAACAATAATCTCATTCCTTAAAGTTAAATTCTAATCCTTGAAAAATCCCATATCCTAATCTAATCTTTCAATAACCTATTTCAATCCCATTTTCATCAATTAAGAATTATCACCATATATTATCTAGCTACTCAAAGTCTAAAGCTTTCAAAGAAATCATGTGTCTTAACTTAATTCTTCAACAATTAGTTCAAATCCCATTATCATCCACTAGGGTTAGTACCCCATATTTATCTACTAATTTAAAATCCAACCATTCAGAAATCCGATGTCCTAACTTAATTTTTAAACTCCTAAAAATTCCACTACCCTTTTCATCCCATTTTAAATTATTATTTTCGTCAATTAGTATTATCATCGTATATTAGTTTATTTATCCAAAATCCAACCCTTTAAAAAGATCCAATGTTATAATTTAATTTTCAATCCTAAAATTATACTATTTGTCTAAATGTTATTTTCTTTAATTTGAATTAGTATCCTATATTCATTTATTTATTTAAAGTCTAATCCTTCGAAAATCCCATGTTTTAACTTAATTTTCCAGTAATTCGTTTAAACATTGCTTTCGTCAATTAGAATCATCATCCCATATGTATTTAGTAATTTAATTTTTCTATAATTCGTTTAGATCTTATGTTCGTCAATTGGAATTATTATCCTATATATTCATTTATTCATTTATACCCATCCTTCAAAAATCTCATGCTTTAATTTAATTCTTCAAGTACTTGTTTAAATCTTATTTTCATAAATTGAATCGTCACCCCGTATTATTAGTTGTTCGAATTCTGATCCATTAAAAAAAATTTCGTGCCGTAATTTAATTCTTTAAATACTCGTTTAAATCTTATGTCCATCAAAGGGAATTGTTATCTCATACATTCCTTTATTTATCTAGCCTAACCCTTCAAAAATCCCATATTTTTAATTTAATTCTTCAAATGCTTGTTTAAATCATATTTTCATAAACCGAATTATTATCCCATGTTTATTTAGTTATTTAAAATCTAATCCTTCAAAAATCCCTTATCTTAATTTAGTTTCTCAGTAATTCGTTTAGATCTTATTTTCATCAATTAGGATTATTATCTCGTATTCGTCTATTTATTTAAAACCTAGTTCTGCAAAAATCTCTTGTCTTAACTCAATTTTTCAACCCTAAAAATTCTACAGTTCGTCTAAATTATACCCTCATCAATTAGAATCATTATTTCCATATCTATTCAAAGTCCAATCTTCCGAAAACCCCATGCTTTAATTAAAACTTCAATCCCAAAAATTATACTATCCATCTTTATTCGTCTAAATATTATTCTCGTTAATTAGTATTATAATCCCATACTTACCTATTTATTCAAAGTCATATCCTTTAAAAATCTAACGCCCTAATTTGAATTTCCAATTAGAAAAATCCCATTAACTTATTCGTTTGAACATTATTTTTGTTAATAAGTATCGTTATTCCATATTCGTTCATTTATTTATTTCAATCATTAAAATTCAACTCTTCAAAACCGGATTTCCAAATCTAACCTTCAGACTAAAAAAATTCCATCATTCACTTTTATTCATTTAAATATCATCCTTGTTATCATTATTATAAATTTCAACGTTTGCTTGTTCCTTTCTTCTAAAAATTCCAATAATTAGACTTCAATTATTCAAAGGCCCGACTTACGAATTTTAATTTTCAAAATCCCACTATTCACTATTCATCTGCCCAAAGATCGTTTTGATTAATCAGTAACATTACTCCATACTTACTCATTTATTTCCCTTAAAAATTTCAATCATTAGAGTCTAATTCTTCAAAATTCCGATTCCTAAATTTAACTATTTGAAATTCTAATTGTCCTATCTCCGAATTTAATTTCCAGTTTTCCATGCTCCAATTCTCGTATTTACCCCGCTACGTATTGTTATCATTATTAGTATCATCTTATTCATTATTTCTATAAATTCTACCTTTGAATGATTTCTAAGATTTCCAATTTTTACACATCAACTTTCATAATTTCCACGTCTCAAATAACTTACGATTCTGATCCCTTTTGAAGTTTAACTCCCGTAACCCCGATCTTCGTAACTTAATTTTTCTTAAAAATCCCGAACTTTCAAATAACTCTTCAAAATCCCAATTTTCTTTCAAATTTAATTTCTAAAAGTTCTCATTCTTACATTTAATTCCTAAGAATCCAATTTTCGAATAATTTATAAGATTCCGATTCTCAAATGAATTTCAAAAATCCAGTTTTCCTTCGAACAATTTTAATCCCTGTTTAGTGATGTATGAGATATGTTTTGTGCTCTATATGGTATACTAACCCTTTCTATTGATAGCGCATGGTGGCTCATTGCCCAGGTATGTACCCATTTTCCCCTCTAATCGTTGTCTATGCATGTCTCGATTCTCATGTATGCATGATCATTCAGGATATTCATTGACTTACTCATCAATTGCCACGTCAGCTTCATTTTATTAGTAGAGACCCGACTTTAGGGACTTAGAGGGGTGCTACGGTCTTCACCGTACCTTCCCGATAAGTAACCTGACCCCCGAGCCCGATCCGGTTTTTCGTAGATCACATTTTCCAAAACCAGGAGTCGCACTTAGGGTTTTCTTTCTTATTTTGTTTACCCTTTTAAAAATAAAACAAAAATAAGTGGCGACTCCAAGTCATTTTTCCTAATCAATAAAATCAATTTTTCAAATTAAAAATCGAGCTCGCCATCGAGTGGGAAACGCATGAGCCGAAATGCGGGGTCCACAGATGTATATAGCCCAACTCTTGATTAATACGTAACTATAAATTATTGATGCAAAGTTTGACCATTTTTATAATTTCTTTAAAAAATTTTGCATTTAAAATATTAAAATCGATTTATACTTTAAATTTTTAAATAATTTTTAGAAATTTTTAAGTCTTTAAGAATTATTGTATATTATGTGTGACTTATTTTTGCATTTTTATTTTTGAAAATAGAAAACAAGAAGTGGATTTAAACAATATCTTGATTTTATTTTTCTCAACTTCTTAATGGATTATTAAATAACACAAAATTATAATTTTGTATTTTTTCTTTATTTTCCATTTTTCTCTCCATTTTTGCTTCTTCGAATTTTCCAATAATCAAACACAAACTTGAGCATCTTGTTCTCCTACATGGTTTAAGACGGTTTTGTGAGAATTTGTTTTCATTTTATTTTTTTAAATGTCATTCTTTAGGTTATAAAGTAAGGTATTTTATTATTTAATATTTTATGTTGGGTGAGGAAGTAGTCAAAAGTTGACGAGAAAGTAGAAAAAGTACCCAATCTCCAACCATTTTTGTAAGGTAGCATCCACTTTCCTTTCTTCCTTGTTGTGTTGAGAATAGCCTATTTTATTTGAAATGATAATTAGTAAAGAATGACTTATTTGATTCACATTACTACAACAAAATATTTTCAATGAAGCCTGTTTTGAATCCACCCGCAAGAGGTGGTGAAGCCAACAATTTAGCTCGGAGGTGGGAGAGGGCCAACCTTTGAAATAAATATGGTCTTACCCCAATGGTTCAGACTTGTCATTATTATGGGGTAGGGTGTGTCGCGAGTGTGAATGCTTCTCTTTTATCGTTTGTAGATAGTTATTGCTTTTTCTATTTATCTCTTCTTTCTTTACAACTCAACACCAAAATAATGAATATTCTTCTTTCACTTTCAGTTTTTTCTAGAATGTAAACATTGATGGAAAATAACCCTTATATCTACATTATACATTTATTTATTTTCAATCTCTTAGCTTTTACATATTCTAAGATCTATCTAGTTTCACCATTAAACTTTTTCTTTTGAAAAATGTTTCTTTCACCATCTTACTTTATCATAGTTTTATCACCTTCTATGTAGATATAAAATAAAGATTAAAATTTACCTTTTATTTCTATCTATATATATCCACTTTTTTTCCCCTTTAACCATCACTTCATCATATTTTTGGTTTATAAAAAAACACAATGAGTCGTAGCTTAACTAATATGCCTTCAAAGTTCAATTTGTTAATGTGATTATAACTGAAAATTAAAAATAGATTCAAAGTAAATAAATTATTTTATAGACTTTTTCAAACTTACTTAACTTATTTTCCTCAATTATATATATATATATATATATATATATATATATATATATTAAATAACTTTAAAATGCATAATTTTTTAACTAATTTAATTATATTTCATTTTTTTCGTATTTTTTATAGTTAAACTATTTTCCTTAGGCTATATTTGGTTCCCGGAAAGTATAAAGGAAAGGAAAAAAATACTGAGAAAAATGATTTTTTCATGTTTGATTTCACCATAAAATTGTTTAAAGAAAATTAAATATAATTAAAATTAATTAGAAATTTATACATTTTAAAATTATTTAATCTTTATATAATTAAGGAAATTAAGTGAAATGAGTTTGAAGAAATATATAAAAATAATTTATTGATTTTGAATCTATTTTTTATTTTTCTTCATTTTTCTTTCTTCTATTTCTTCTCTCTATTTTCTTTTTCTTATATTTTCCCTCGAATTTTCCAAGTACTAAACATAGCATTAATATTTTTTTTCTTCACTTCTTTCTGAATACCAAATAAGTCTAAGGAAGAAATTTAGTATATCATGATGGAGAAGAGGAAAAGAAGTAGCATTTGCAATAAAGATAGAATTCCAGAGTTTAATATAAAATCAATAATACGAATGATAAATTTTGCTTGCAGATTGGAACCCCATGGAGTCAATATTACTAATAGAGAAGGCTTGAAAATTAACAACTTGGGCAAAGAGGAAAAATAAAATAAAATACAATGTTGTCAAATTTGTCAAGTAGTTGAAGAAATTAAAACGATTGGATCAAATGAGATTTGAAATATTTAATGAAATAATATAAGTCTAGGTATAAGTATGATATGTAAAAGAATACATAAATATAAAAATAATTCAGTTTTAAAAAGAATAAGAATTTTAGATAATGAATAGTTTGAAATTGTGCGATGTAGAATGAGAGAACTTGCCCATACACAAATAGCTAAAAAAAACAATATATATATCGGAGGATTTTAATAGCAATTAACTTATAGTTGATTTAACAATGATTTTAAGAAGCGTTTTTAACCTAAAAAATATTTTTGAGAAAAAAAAATTAGGTGTTTGACAAAATTTATGAAACGCTTTTAATAGTGGTAGCCATAATTCCCATGATGCAAAAAAATTATAAACTAGATATAACTTATAGCCTAACAATTTTTTAAACCTATCTTCGTATCATTCATTGAAAATGCCTATTTTAAATACTATTTTCTGTTTTAGAAACTGCAAACATTTAATAACTAAAACAAATAAAATGGACATGATCGTGTTTTCATATAACAAATTAAAAATTAATAAAATTTCCTTAAATAAAATTCACAATATTTATTTTCACAAGGCCTTAATAGATCTTATTTTGATTAATTTCTAGAAGCCTATCCTTAAACTTGTCACAGATAAACCCATTTCTTCCTTAACAAATTAATGTAATTGTGCCCAATCCAATATTCAAACATATATACATAATGGTTTGTTTCATGATCAAAACCTGATAACAGGCAATGAGTTTATTACAACGGAAACACATGGATCATTATTTGACCTGGATTCATCAAGAAAATTCAGTGGAATGATAAAAAAAAAAAAAAATTATTTGTCTGATCTCTTGGGAGCATTATAGTAGACTTCTTCCAGCATTAGATGCGCTCTTTTGGACTGGGGGAGTCAGGCTTGCACTGCATCAATTATCAAAACCATGCATTTAGGGATTACATCCCATGGTAGTTATGGAAGCAAGAACATTAATAATTAATGGTTTTAAAAAAAATCATAAAAGTAGACAGAATATTTTATGTTGTGTGTACTAATGAAGAAGCAATTCAATTACCACTCTGGAGGGCATGCAGCTAGAGCGATGTCATCATCAGTGGTTAACCCCAAACCTCTCGGATGTGAGATATTTTGGACCGATCTTTCCCTCTCACCTTATCGTAACGATCTTGCAGAGTAGGAGAGAGGAGGATATTCACTTCCTGTAGTGGAGTTATCTGGAGCAGGCGCTCGGGCAGGCTTTCCAGCTTGGGGCATCCAACTGTGGTCAGGGAGTGGAGACATGGCATTACTGACCTCCCTTCTTCATCATCTTCTTCTTTTACTTCCCACTTCTCCCACTCTTCCATATCATTAAAACGGAGGTGCTTCAGCTTTGGGAATGCAGTTGTTGAAGAAGATCCCAAAAACTCACCACCCACGTATTTCACTCTCTTCATATGCTCTATTATCAGGCTTTCAAGGAGAGGTAGTTCCCCCAATGGAGGCAAACATGTAACCTGTGTGCGCAATACACAATTTCAAGCTTTTTCAATTGGGCCAACGATGAGGCCGCTATCCAACCTGGGAACTCGGTGGCGGCATCGTAACGACTTATTTTTAAAGACTTCAAGTTTTGATGAGGTCAGAGCTTCAGCCACACCTTTTGAAGCAAATGAGGCAAACCACCAAAAACCCGTTAGTTCCAAATGATGGAGGTGTTTCTTCTTCTTCACCCCGCTTCACAACCTCCTCTCGCATCTTTCACATTATCTAGCCGACTTATCACAAGACCTCCCCCGAGGTCGTTCAAGTTTTTCAGTTCTCCTATTTTGCATACACCAATTATACGAAGCTCAGTTAATGTCCGAAGTGAGGTCAATCTCCCGATTCCTTTTGGCAAACTCAATGATGTATTCTCAAATTCAAGATGTCTCAGGTTAATCAGTTTTCTCATCCCCTGAGGTAGTTTTATGAGCTGCCAACAAGAAAAAACATTTAAAGTTTGCAAATTGTATAGATCACAAATTGTTTCGGGTAATTCCTTCAAACTGTCATTATGTGACAGATTAAGGTACCTCAGATGTATCAATTTCCCCAAGTTCCTCGGCAGTTCCCCAAAAAAAACATTCCCACTCAAGTCTAATGCCCTAAGGCATAAATTAGGTGGGAGTCGAGCAGTGTCTGGATTGACCACACCTGTAGCCAACAATGTGTGCAGATATTTCAAATTATGGATAGTGCTAGCAAATCCAACACTTTCTGTGCTAATTAAGGTTGCATGACGAGCCTTTTGGAAGGAGGAAGCCATCCTCACTTCCTTTTCATCATCAATCTCCAGAATGAAGCATTCATTCTTGGTCAAAGATTGGGCAAGATCATGCACTATATCATGCATCTTGCACGATATTATGTCGCCCTCATCATCTCTATTACAATCTTGGAAAAGTGACCGTGACACCAAGTCTTCAAAGTAGTCTCCACCTGTTTTCTCCATCTCTATACTTTCTCTAGAATTGAGATAGCTATTTGCCATCCACAACTTAATCAATGTATCTTTCCTAATGATTTGATCTTTTGGGAAGACAGCACAATATGAGAAGCAAGCGTTTAACAAATAGGGATAAATCATAATAACTCAACAATAAAGGAGTGGAAAGATGTTTCTCAATCACATCAAGTTGCCATATTTCATTATTCAAAATACTCTCCCAATCTTCTTTATTATCTTTTAAGCGCATGAGACTCCCTAAAACTTTTGCAAAGAAGAGGCAAGCCCCTACACTTGTCCTGCTATTTTCCCGCCAATGTTTTCTAGTTCTTCAACTTTTTCTCTACTCCTTCCGTAAAAGGCTATGTTACTGAACAATGACCAACATTTCTCCTTGGACAATTCTCCCAAGGGGTGCTTGTACGTGGTTCCCATCATTGTAGAAACGTTTTCGTTTCGTGTGGTCACCAAAATTCTACTTCCCGGTGCCCCACCCTTGAGAGAACTCTCTACTTGTTCCCACAATTCATAGTTTTCAGTCCAAACATCATCTAGCACGAGTAGGAACTTCTTTTCTGCAATAAGTGTGCAAATTTTTTGTTGTACAGCTTCCAGATCATGGAAACCAGAAGACTCTTTCTTGAGGGCTTCAAGAATAGCCCTAGAAATCCTCACTGGGTCAAAAGGATCAGACACACAGACCCACATCCTTTCATGGAAATAGGACTTCACCTTTTCGTGGTTGTATGCTAATTGAGCAAGAGTTGTTTTGCCGATCCCTCCCATCCCAACTATGGAGACGATGTAGAGGGAGGAGCTTTCTTGGCAACTCCCACCCAACAGCTTGCCTATTATAATGTTTATATCTCGCATCCCGACCGCAGAATCAAGCTAACATCAATTACGTAAATCGGTTATACGTCTATGTCGTTGCTTTGGATGGTACTACTTGACACAAAATTGAACTGATTTCTCTCATTTGCAATGGCATTTAGTTGTTTTTTTATGTCCTTAATCTGAAGAGCAATATCATGGCGCAAAGAAACCTGTTTGAAGCAAACACAAGGGGAGGGAAGGCAGGGAACTTATCTTGGGCTTAGGGATGCCGGGGTTTTCACCGCAATCTGTAATTTGAGAAGAGCAATGTTCCACCCATCCACCACGTCATCCATCCGGTAGGAGATGTCCTTGAGCCTTTCTAACCAAACTTTTACAAGTTCATCTCGTGAACTGTCTCTTCTCTCGCATCTCCAAGAACAGCTCGATGCTCGGAGTGTGCTTTTTAGGTTGTCCACCTCGCTTTGACACCCACCACCACAGTGTAACTTGTTGACGAATCTGTTGTTCCAAGATCAAGCCAATCGCTCCAAAGACGATAGAAACAAGAGCATCCGCCATAAGGGTTGATGAATTAGGTGGGGTTGATGAATCAAAGAAAATGGACAGATGCAACTAAGATCAATGGAGAGAAAGGATGTGGAGCTTTGGCGAGCTTAATTATGTTCCCTTTAATAGAATGGAAGAGAGGTATAAATGGATTACTTAAAAATGGCATTTCTATATGACAAGATATGCTGATCTTCTTCATCACTTCTTCCCTTTCTTTTCCTTCTCAAGAGAAACCTCCAAATCCAATGCCCAAATCTGCATGGAAAAGCATTTCTTGCCTCTTTGGAATGGCATTGCCTGTTACACAAGTTTTGGACAAAGGCTAAGCATCTTACTGGATAGATTTTATATTCCAATCTTGCACTGCACTTTGTCCAAAACATTTCTCCACTTTAATTGAGGTACGAATCCACTTTCAATTCTATTCTAGAAAAGGCTAAGCTGATTTCTAGTGTTTATATATATATATCCTTACAAATAATAAGTCTCTTAGAAAATTTTAAACATCACTATAAAGAATTTATAAGAATTTATTTGGTCACAACCACAAAAACTATTATCACAAATATAATTAAAAAAAAATTACCCTAATATTGTTGTTATTTAATTATTTGTACTAACTCTGACATTACATTTGTTTTAAAAATCGGATAAGACCAATCAATCAAATCATTGACCAAACCTCAGTCCTATTCAGTTCAATTAATTGGATCAGAATGGGGTCAAAATGGCATTGAAACAGAGTGAAACTGACAGTACAACCGCTAAACTGGTGAGTCGGCTTAGTAGTTCAGTTTAACCTTTTGTCATGTTTGTCCAAGTCATTGGATCTTTGTTTACAGACCCAATGTCCTATTAAATCTTATTTTTTATTCCTAATCCATAAGCCCATCAAATAGATGGACCATAGGAGAAACTCTTCCCAATTCGTTAAGCAAGTTGATTCATGTATGGTTGAATTGGCATATCACAGGGTGATAAAGGTAGCTGGAGTCACTTGATGTGGGATCAAGGAGCCCTTTTTTAAAGAGCTATAAAAGGAAATGCACAGTGCCCCGTTGAAATGTAACAACTTCGTATGAAAAAAACATTAAAATATTCCAAAAGTTAAAAATAAATATAAAAAAATTATGATTTATCTAATAGTATATGATAATAAATATCAAAATAATATAGATTAAACAACTAATAATTTTGAAAATAATAAAATATATTGCTATTAAAATCTAAACAACTTTAAATAATAAATCTTATTTATAAGAATAATTATATAATTATCCACTATTAAGAATTTATTTGGTTTCAATAACAAAAACATTATTGGAAAAAACAAGATAAAAAAGTTACCTTAAAATATGGTTAATAATGTGCGTCTCTTTTAAAATGGTTTTAGAATGATTAAATAAAATTTAGTTCGTCATTCTTTAACGTGTTTTACGCTTTACCCTTTTATATTCAAAATCAAATACTTTGCCTTTCAACTTGTTAAAGAACAACGCTTTGCATATATAAGGAATTGCTTTTTTTGCACTTAACCAAATACTTTGTCTTTCAACTTATTAAAGAACAATGCTTTCCCTAAGGAATTGCTTTTTTTTGCACTTTTGAACATTGGTTCAAATTTAGGTACCATCAACTTGAAATTAACAAATTTGAAGTGGAATTTCTTAGACACTTTCAAAATATGACGTTTATAGTTTTGTTTTTTTTTTATTTTAGAGAGATGTTCATATAACTTTATATATATATATACAAAAGATAAGATTTTGAATGTGAGAGGGCAGAATATAAAATATGTCAAAGATTGAATGGGTAAAGTATATTTAACCTAGTTTAAAATAATATTTCTTAGAAACAAGATATTTGTAGAAAATATCAAGTGGTTAGTATTCTTTTTCATGTTGTTAAAAATGTTAGTGATTTGATAATTAATAATGACAAAGAAAATAATATACATATTAACTTTTATTTTATTTTTTTTGCATTTTCCTTTGTTTTCTTATTTTAAATAAATTTTTTTTAAAAAAAATCATTTTCCTTTCCACACCATCCAAGCTCATCATATTAATTAACAAGTTCATCTATATCTTGTTATTTCCTACTTTCTAAGAAAGAAAAAAAAAATGGAAACTATGTTTGATAACTAAAAAATAGAAAATAGAAAAAGTCCTTGAGCCTTTCTAACCAAACTTTTACAAGTTCTTCTGTGAACTGTCTCTTCTCTGCATCTCCAAGAACAGCTCTGATGCTCTGGAGTGTGCTTTTTAGGTTGTCCACCTCGCTTTCGACACCCACCACCAGGTGTAACTTGTTGACGAATCTGTTGTTCCAAGATCAAGCCAATCGCTCCAAAGACGATAGAAACAAGAGCATCCGCCATAAGGGTTGATGAATTAGGTGGGGTTGATGAATCAAAGAAAATGGACAGATACAACTTAGATCAATGGAAAGAAAGGATGTGGAGCTTTGGCGAGCTTAATTATGTTCCCTTTAATAGAATGGAAGAGAGGTATGAATGGATTACTTAAAAATGGCATTTCTGTATGACAAGATATGCTGATCTTCTTCATCACTACTTTCCCTTTCTTTTCCTTCTCAAGAGAAACCTCTGAATCCAATGCCCAAATCTGCATGGAAAAGCATTTCTTGCCTCTTTGGAATGGCATTGCCTGTTTCACAAGTTTTGGACAAAGGCTAAGCATCTTACTGGATAGATTTTATATTCCAATCTTGCACTGCACTTTGTCCAAAACATTTCTCAACTTTAATTCAGGTACAAATCCACTTTCAATTCTATTCTAGAAAAGGCTAAGCTGATTTCTAGTTTATATATATATATATATTCTTACTAATAATAAGTCTCTTAGAAAATTTTAAACATCACTATAAAAGAATTTATAAGAATTTATTTGGTCACAACCTCAAAAACTATTATCAGAAATATAATTAAAATTTTTTTACCCTAATATTGTTGTTATTTGATGATTTGTACTAAGTTTGACATTACATTTTTAATAACTACAATCAAATCGCTTACCAAACCTCAATCCTGTTCAATTCAACTAATTAGATCAGAATGGGGTCAAAATGGCATTGAACTAGAGTCAAACTAACAGTGTACAACCACTAAACTGGCGAGTCGGCTTAGCGGTTTAGTTTAACCTTTTGTTATGTTTGTCCAACTCATTGGGATCTTTGTATACAGACCCAATGTCCTATTAAATCTTATTTTTTTTATCCCTAATCCATAAGCCCATCAAATAGATGGACCATAGGAGAAACTCTTCCCAATTCGTTAAGCAAGTTGACTCATGTTTGGTTGAATTGGCATATTTACAGGGTGATAAAGGTAGCTGGAGTCACTCGATGTGGAATCAAGGAGCCCTTTTTTAAAGAGCTATAAAAGGGAATGCACAGTGCCCGGTTGAAATGTAACAACTTTGTATGAAAAAAACATTAAAATATTCCAAAACTTAAAAATAAATATAAAAATTTATGATTTATCTAATAGTATATGATAATAAATATTAAAATAATATAGATAAAACAACTAATAATTTTGAAAATAATAAAATATGTAGCTATTAAAATCTAAATAACTTTAAATAATAAATCTTATTTATAAGAATAATTATAACTTAAATATATTTGTCCACTATTAAGAATTTATTTGGTTTCAATAACAAAAACATTATTGGAAAAAACATGATAAAAAATTACCTTAAAATATGGTTAATAATGTGCGTCTCTTTTAAAATGGTTTTAAAATGATTAAATAAAATTTACTACGTCATCCTTTAACATGTTTTACATTTTACCCTTTTATATTCAAAACCAAATACTTTGTCTTTCAACTTGTTAAAGAACAACTTTTTGCATAAGGAATTGCTTTTTTTGCTCTTTTGAACATTGGTTCAAATTTAGGTACCATCAACTTGAAACTAACAAATTTGAAGTGGAATTTCTTAGACACTTTCAAAATATGACATCTATAGTTTTGATTTTGTATTTTAGAGAGATGTTCATATAACTCTATATATATATATATATATAAATAATGTAAGATTTTGAATGTGAGAGGGCAGAATGTAAAATATGTCAAAGATTGAATAGGTAAAATATATTTAACCTAGTTTAAAATAATGTTTCTTAGAAACAAGATAGTTGTAGAAATTATCAAGTGACTAGTATTCTTTATCATGTTGTTAAAAATGTTAGTGATTTGATAATTAATTATGACAAAGAAAATAATACACATTAATTTTTTTTTTGCATTTTCCTTTGTTTTGCTTTTTAAATGAAAATTTAAAAAATAAAATAAAATCATTTTCCTTGCCGCACCATCCAAGCTCATCATATTAATTAACAAGTTCATCTATATCTTGTTATTTCCTACTTTCTAAGAAAAAAAAAAAGGGAAGGAAAATATGTTTGACAACTAGAAAATAGAAAATAATATATTTTTTGAAAACATATTTTAATTGTTTTTCACTTATTTTTTTAAAAAAATCATTTTAAAAAATAACAAGACAAATATGAAGAATAATTGAAAATAAAATATTATATATAAAATTTATTTTTAAAAATTATTTTAAATACATAAAATAAATTGAATATATTCTAATTTTTTAAACAAAATTTAATTCAAGAAAACAAGAAAAGAACTATTATTGGGAACTGTATGCAAAAAGTATTTTTTTTAATAACAGTTTTTGGAAACCTTCCTAAATAAACCGTAAGGTTCCATTTGATTTGGATTTTTTTTTTCATTTTTTTTTAGAATAATTTTTTTTTCCTAAAAAATGTATTTGATTAATAAAGTTAAAACCATTTTAAAAAATAAAATCTATAAAATATTATTTGATTTTAAATGAAATATAATTAAAATTTTATATCATATGCATGTCATGTGATAAATAAAGAAAATACTTATAGAGTAGTGTTAAGATAATATTTGATTTCAAATATTATATAATATCATATTTTATTCATTTGAATATTTTTTATATTTGTAATATTTATATTTCTTTATACCATGCATCTCACAAGGTTATTTACATAATTTATTTCCTTCTTTGTTTTCATCATCATCATCATCATCATCATCATCATAATTATTATTATTATTATTATTATTATTATTATTAAGAGAGAGAACTTTGCACAAATGTATTTCTAGAAATTTTCAAATTGCCTTGTACCTTCTTAAACTTAAAAGAATGATTTCAAAGGGAAAGAATAAAGACCAATCCTAATTGGTCCTTAGCTAAATCAACCAAAAGTATGTGATTGTCATCCTTGAATCAATATTAACTTAAAATATCAATGTGCTATAGAAATCCTCAAATTTTCCTTAAGTTCAAGTACCTTCTTAAACTTAAACAATGTTCTCAAAGCAAATGAGTCAAGATAAAGCCTAAGTGGCCCTTAGCTAAATCAATCAATAGTATGTAATTGTCATCCTTAAATCAAGATTTACTTAGAAGATCGATCAATCGATTATAACTTAGAAAAGTAATCAATTATAACTCAGAAAATCTATATATATATATAATATCGATGTGAATATATATGTGTATGTACATAAATATATATATATATATATATATATATATATATATATATATATATATATATATATATATATATATATATATATATATATGTACTCACATTTTTATTAATATAATTTTTTTTCTATCATTTTCAACGAAGGATTGTAATCACATTTTTATTAATACAATAGTTTAAAGAAGATGACAAAGGATTGTAGTCACATCTACTCATATCTTTATTAATATAATTTTCTTTGTTAGTATAAATTTCTATACTATTTTCTCATTTTTTTTGGTTCTTTAGAATAAAAAATTTGTGCATGCAAGTTTCTGGTACACCTATGGGATTATGTCTCTCATCTCTTTTGACCGAAATTCCTCCTTCCATCCCAAGTCGAGATAATGTGTTAAAAAAAACTAAGTCATACACATACTTTTCATCCAAAGTCAAGTTAATTCTTTCAAGGAAAAACCTAGTCATACACATACAAAGGGAATGGTAACAATAGCATCACCTCATGACTAAAGAATATTGCTAATAGTCTAGTGACATGTAGCAAGGCAAAGACAATAACAATTACTTTAACTTTAAACCAACATATGTTGATGCACTCTCATTCATCATTACTAGTTCAAGACTCTCTAGTTTTAAAGTTAAGTATTTTTTATATAAGGAAATTCATCATGATTAGTCATTGAAACCTCTAATCCTTAAACCAAAAAAGAAAATAAAAAAGAACTAACAATGGTATGATAGTTAAGTCATTTCCACATGGAACTTTAGATTAGCGGCAATTGAGGTAGTAAATTTTGGGGTGTGAATGTTGGTTAGAAGCTCAAAAAAGCGATTTTATACACAAAAGAGATAGAGAGAATTTAAAGAAAATAAAATTGAAGGAAAGCAAAATTTAAGAGTTGAGATTCGCTAAGATCACCACTCTTAGGTACAGCTTACGAACAAGGCTTTGAACCTATGCTTTTAGCTTTAGGATCAGGCCAAGGGTTTATACCCAAAAATGTTCCTACTTGAAATGAACGAGAACCACCCTAATAAGGTTCAACTCCTTCTGATTGCTCTCTTTTGGATCCTTGCAACTAAATGATTTACATGAGTTTCTTTTCATGTCAACAAGCTTGTGCATGGTTCAAAGAATCATTAAAATAGTACTCAGGCATGCTTCCAGGGTTACGTGATTCATGTCCCTCACAACCAATGTTGTATACACTTTTCTTCTCATGGTTACTTCTTTTGGTCACCATAATCATTAACAGAGATCAAATTCTTTAGAGCCATGTGCAAATAAACTATTAAATTGAGATATGGGAGACCTCAGCTCATCTCACCCATTGAAATGTTAAAGATTACCTAAACATGTTGAGAACTAAGAGAAGAACCAAAAACATGAATTTGCAAGATGAAACTGAAAACTAAAAAATAAGATTAATTGAAAAGACTAGAAAATTCATTAACTTGGAAATCAAGGAAAGGTTACAAAGTAAAAAAATGATTGCAACTAAGAACTAAAACTAATGTTAAGTTACTCCTACTCCTAAGAGAAAGAAAGATTATCTAACTTTTTTTTTATCTCTATCCTTTACTTCTACTTGTATATTCATAGTCCTTCTTTTAATCTCAATCTCCCCACATTCCAACTACTCCCATGCCAATTTGTCTAGATTTGCCTTTTGCCTATGTTGTGGATTTAGTCTTATGTCAGTGCAGTTAACCAATCATCATTCTTGATGTGTTAGCTTGAAGTTGGTGGTTGCATCTTTTTTTCTATGTAATCAACATGGGGTATGTTTTGGTAGTACAACTGAAGATTTTGAGGCATGAATGATTGTACTACTTTGGTAAGTGCGCCAATCATTAGAAAAATCGAGTGTGTAGCTCTTACAAAGTAAGGAACAGTATGTAGGTTTCAATGACATCCAAGGGTGCACTTTATTATTGGCGAGAGAACTGCATATTTCAAGTCTTTAGGAGGTGGATTGCTTTGGCATTTTGCTAGCTTAGGTGAAGGGTGCACAACTTCTTAGCTTAGCACAATTAAGAAGTGTGCAATTTGTGTTGCCTAAGTGGGATGAGCAATTTGGTCCAACACACATGAAAGGTGGATAAAAGAGCCCTTAAGCATTAGTCTTTAGGGTGCATACAAGAGGTGTGTTATGTGGTTGTTCACTAAAAAAGGAATGCAAAATTAAGTCTTATGCACCTTAAAGTACACAATCTATGTTTACTTCCTACATATGCACTTTTTCCCCTAAGAGTTCCCAAAAAGGCTCTGTTGCATAAAAAAAAATACCTTAAAGCTCATAAAATACTCACAAAATGCATAAAACACAATTTTCTAAGGTACTAACAACAAAACTAAACATTAGGTTAATTCTAAGTACCTCAGACATGCTAAATAGACTCTTTAAAGCCATCAAAGCAGTGAGTTTGAGTTCTCATCAATTACTTACAAAGGGGCATGATACATATTGGTCAATCATCACTCTAGTTTCCTTAAGGGCAATGAGACAAGTGTTAGATTCCTAGAAAAAAACATCCAAGCCTTGGATCTCTCTAAAGGATGCATGCATCTATAGATCCTAACCATATTAGAAACTAATATGTCTATTAAACTTATTTTAAGGTGAGAAATAACTAGAAATCACACCTCAGATTTAGATATTCCCAAATCCATTTTCCAATCTATGAAGAACAATCTCGAAGGCCTAGAGCCACCTGATAGTTCTTCCTTTGATCATGACAATGAAGAATGGTGGACTTCTCTCTAAAAAGATAAAGGATAGGTTTTTTTTTTCTCTCTCTAGAAGACATCAATGAATTAGAGTCTTTAAACCTAAACTCTAAGAGAGTTTATATAGACCTTCTTATGGGCTTACATGACTTAAGCTAGATTAACTCTAGCTCCAAGGAGTATATGTTAAATTTCCACTAAATAAAATGCTATGACCATAATCTTTTAAATCACATGTCCTTTGTGTTAGCCCAAGGGTTCTCCTATTCGGGTTTTGATGATAACAAACCATGGTTAAGTGACTAATTGGTTTAAATGTTTAAGAATCTCAGGTATAAACTCAAAAATTCATCAAATGACCAAATGAATACAAGATCGAGACGCTTGGAAGACTTGTGATAAGAGGAAACTAATGTAAGATGAATGCATGAGTGCACTTAGGATTTTCATACGTTTCATGCATCTTAGAAAACTCGGTTTATTCTTTAAAACTTCGATTTCATTAAAACCTGAGTTTCTAACTAATGTACCTTAGGCAAAATGTTTTATAATTGGCTTAATAATTTACCTAAAGACCTTGCCTAAGTGTTAAAAAAGAAAGGAATAAAAAAAATATAGGTTTTCGGGGCCAAAAAGGCTCAACCGGTTAAGGAAAGTCAAAAACCTTCTCTCTCTCCCAGTAGCCTTCTCTTCCCGGTCGAGGTGTTTCTCTTACCAGTCGAGGTCCGGTTGAGGCAACAGTAACCTGTCATGCATTAAATGCTCCAACGGCTAATGAACCGGTCGACCCCTAGCTCGACCGGACGAGATTACCTTTTACTGTTTTTGACTCCCGAGCTTAAGAACTTATAAATTGAGAGCTTCACTTCATTTATTAAAAAGAGAACACTTGCATTCAATAGCCTACCTACCCGTTCTTGATCAAAAAGCTCTCATTTCCTTTATAGTGCATTAAATCATCACTTACATATCCTATAGTGCACTCTTGTGTGTCACTAGCTTTGTCTTGTATTTGAGTCATCCTTAAGCTAGGTTGAGTGATTATATCTTGTAACAATCTGAGTGTTAAAGCCTTCAAGAGGGTTGAATCTTGAAGAGGTTGTGTAAGAGCCCATTGGAGCCAGAATCCAAGTGTAAGAAGATTGGAAGCTTGGCTGAAGCTTCAAGTTAGTGGAACCCTCACTCGATTAGGAGGTTGAAGAGAGTGGACGTATGCAAGGAAGTGTCGAACCACTATAAACCCAAGTTTGAATTCTCTAAACTCTATCTCTTTACTTTGCTTATATTGTGTTTGAATTTGTTGTGATTGAAAAGATTTTAAAAACCCAATTTCCCCCCCTTTTGGGTGTTTTTCTTAACTAAGCATAGCCTTTGTTTTCTCAATTGGTATTAGAGCTAGACCTCTTTTTTAAGACTTAATCGTCTAAGAGGAAATGGCTATTCCATCAAGCTCATCCCAAGCTGAAAATTTTTCAAGACATAGAGCTTCATTCTTTACGGGAACCGACTATCCTTATTGGAAAACTAGAATGACTTGGTATTTGCAATCTACTGATTTAGATGTATGGGATGTCATTGAAGATGACCCAACTTTTCCCACTAAACTAGTTGATGGAGTTTTGGTTCCAAAACCTAAGCAAGAATGGAATGAGCTTGATAGAAGAAACTTTCAATTAAATGCTAAAGCCGTTTTTACTTTGCAATGTGTTATGGATAGAAATGAATATAATAGAATATGTCAATGCAAATCGGCTAAAGAAATTTGGAGGTTGCTTGAAATAACTCATGAAGGAACTAATCAAGTGAAAGAGTCAAAAATCAATTTACTTGTTCATAACTATGAATTGTTTTCAATGAAAGAAACTGAGATTATTGTTGAGATGATTACTAGGTTCACTGACATTGTCAATGGTCTTGAAGCCTTGGGAAAAACCTACAAGGAATCTGAGAAGGTGATGAAGATATTGAGGTCTCTCCCATCAAAGTGGCATACCAAGGTCACTGCAATTCAAGAAGCAAAAGACTTGACTAAGCTATCTACGGAAGAGCTCATAGGGTCATTAATGACAAAAAAGCTACAAGAGGGTGAAGACAAAAAGAAGAAGAGCATAACCCTCAAAGCTACAACCAAGGAAGAAGAAGATGTTGAAGAAGAAAAGCCTAGTGATGAAGATGATGATTTAGCCCTCATCACAAGAAAGCTCAACAAATACATGAGAGGTGAAAGGTTTAGAGGAAGGAAATTCACCTCTAGAAGGGATCCTTCTAAAAAGGAATCTTCATCCCATGGTGACAAGGAGAAATGGAAAGAGAAAAGAGATTTGACATGCTTCAAGTACAAAAAACCGGGACACATTAAATATGATTGTCCTCTCTACAAAAGTGAAGCCAAGAGAAGAATGAAGAAGGCAATGATGGCCACTTGGAGTGAAAGTGAAGAATCCTCCAAAGAAGAAAATGAGAAGGAAGTGGCAAACATGTGCTTCATGGCAATAGATGATCTTGATGAGGTAAACTCTAACTTTAGTGATGAAGATATGCATGATGTTTTTGAAGAATTATATGAGGATTTTGAAAAACTTAGTTTGAAAAATAATTCTTTTAAAAAAAAACATTCAAGAACTTGAAAAGGAACTTGAAGAAGTAAAAGAAAAATTTTCAATTGATGAATTATCTAAAACTCATCTTGAAAAAGAAAATGAGATTTTGAGGAGTGAAAATGATATTTTGAAAAAGAAAAATGAATGGTTAACCTCCTCTCTTTCAATTTTCTCTTGTGGACAAAAATCTTTTGAAATGATCTTAGCTAGCAAAAAAATGTGTCTTTGACAAACAAGGGCTAGGATTCAAATCATCAAAAAATAAAAAATATTTTAAAAACTACTTTGTAAAAGAATCCGCAAGTGCAAGTCCTTCCACCACTTGCAACTTTTGTGAAAGAGGAGGGCACATTAGTAGTACATGTCCCTTAAGAAATGGTTCTCAAAAGAATGCAAATGCTAAAGCTAAAAAGGTTTGGGTTAAGAAATCCAAGGTCACTAACCCTCAAGGACCCAAAAAGATATGGGTACCTAAATCAACTTAAATTTTATTTTGTAGGGATCAAAGAAGGATAAGTGGTTCTTGGATAGTGGATGCTCAAGACACATGACTGGGGATGAATCCAAGTTTGTTTTCCTTACAAAGAGAAAGAGAGGATACGTTACCTTTGGAGACAATTCAAAAAGAAGGATCATTGGTCAAGGCAACATTGGTAATGGCACATCCTCTCTTATTGAAAGTGTTTTATTAGTTGATGGTTTAAAACATAATCTTTTGAGCATAAGTCAACTTTGTGACAAAGGTTTTAAAGTGATTTTTGAAGCATCTCATTGCATCATCAAAGATATTCAAAATGATAAAACCATCTTCATGGGCCATAGATGTGATAATGTTTATGCAATAAATATTTCAAAATATGATGGCCATGATAGATGCTTTTCAAGCATGCATGATCAAAGTTGGTTGTGGCATAGGAGGTTGGGACATGCTAACATGGACCTCATTTCCCAACTCAACAAAGATGAACTTGTTAGAAGCCTTCCCAAAATAAATTTTCAAAAAGACAAAGTTTGTGAAGCTTGTCAAATGGGAAAGCAAATCAAAAACTCTTTTAAAAACAAAAATTTCATTTCAACAACTAAGCCTCTTGAATTGTTGCATATGGATTTATTTGGTCCCTCTAGGACACCAAGACTTGGAGGAAAATCCTATGCTTTTGTTATTGTGGATGACTTCTCTAGATACACTTGGGTCTTATTTTTAAGTCAAAAGAATGAAGCCTTTTATGAGTTTTCAAAGTTTTGCAACAAGGTTCAAAATGAAAAAGGTTTTACAATTACTTGTATAAGAAGTGATCATGGGAGAGAATTTGAAAATATTGATTTTGAAGACTATTGCAATGAGCATGGTATTAACCACAACTTTTCGACTCCTAGAACTCAACAAAATGGGATAGTTGAAAGGAAAAATAGAACTCTTCAAGAAATGGCTAGAACCATGCTAAATGAAAACAATTTACCAAAATACTTTTGGGCCGAAGCGGTTAACACTTCTTGTTATGTTTTAAATAGAATTTTATTAAGGCATATTCTTAAAAACCTCCCTATGAGCTTTGGAAAAACAAGAAACCCAACATTAGCTATTTTAAAGTCTTTGGGTGCAAATGCTTTATATTAAACACCAAAGACAATCTTGAAAAAATTGATGCAAAATCAGATGTTGGATTTTTTCTTGGTTACTCAACTTCAAGTAAAGCCTTTAGAGTTTTTAACAAAAAAACCATGGTAGTTGAGGAGTCCATCCATGTTATTTTTTATGAATCTAACAATTCTCTCTAAGAAAGAGAGAACTTTGATGATGATTTAGGCTTGGAGACTTCCATGGGAAAATTACAAATTGAAGATAGAAGGCAACAAGAAGAAGTTGTAGAGGATCCCAAGAAAGAAGAATCACCTTTGGCACTACCTTATCCTCAACAAGTGCAAGGTGAATCAAGCCAAGACCTCCCTAAAGATTGGAAGTTTGTCATCAACCACCTACAAGATCAAATTATAGGTAATCCATCTAGTGGGGTAAAAACTAGATCATCCCTTAGAAATATTTGCAATAATCTTGCTTTTATCTCTCAAATTGAACCTAAAAATATAAAAGATGCTCTAGTTGATGAAAATTGGATGATTGTCATGCAAGAAAAGTTAAACCAATTTGAAAGAAGTGAAGTATGGGAATTAGTGCCAAGACCTCAAAATCAAAGTGTTATTGGAACTAAATGGGTCTTTAGAAACAAAATGGATGAAAATGGCATAATTATAAGGAACAAAGCAAGATTGGTAGCCCAAGGATTTAATCAAGAAGAATGGATAGATTATGAAGAAACCTTTGCTCCCGTAGCTAGATTGGAAGCCATTAGGATGCTACTTTCCTTTGCATGTTTTAAAGACTTTGTTTTATATCAAATGAATGTGAAAAGTGTCTTCTTAAATGGCTTTATAAATGAAGAGGTATATGTTGAACAACCACCCAGTTTTCAAAGTTTTAACTTTCCTAATCATGTTTTTAGACTTAAAAAGACACTTTATGGTTTGAAACAAGCACCTAGAGCATGGTATGAAAGGTTGAGTAAATTTCTTTTGAAAAAGGGTTTTAAAATGGGAAAAATTGACACAACTCTTTTTATAAAAACCAAAGAAAATGACATGCTCTTAGTACAAATATACGTTGATGATATTATTTTTGGAGCTACTAATGTCTCTCTTTGTGAAGAATTCTCTAAATGCATGCATAGTGAGTTTGAAATGAGCATGATGGGAGAACTTAACTTCTTCCTTGGACTTCAAATCAAGCAACTAAAGGAAGGAACCTTCATCAATCAAGCAAAGTATATAAGAGATCTCCTCAAAAGGTTCAATATGGACGAAGCCAAAACAATGAAGACTCCAATGAGTTCATCCATCAAGCTTGACATGGATGAGAAAGGTAAGCCCGTCAACTCAACTATGTATAGAGGCATGATAGGTTCTTTGCTATATTTGACCACTAGTAGACCCGACATCATGTATAGTGTTTGCTTGTGTGCTAGATTTCAATCTTATCTTAAGGAATCTCATTTAAGTGCTATAAAATGAATTCTTAGATATTTAAAAGGGACTATGGACATAGACCTATGGTATCCTAAGGGTGATAACTTTGAATTAATTGGATACTCGAATGCCGACTTTGCCGGTTGTAAAATTGAGAGGAAAAGCACTAGTGGCACTTGTCATTTCCTAGGACACTCACTTGTTTCATGGCATAATAAGAAGCAAAATTCGGTAGCTTTGTCTACGGCTGAAGCCGAATACATAGCAGCCGGTTTATGTTGTGCACAAATCCTTTGGATGAAACAAACACTTAGTGATTTCAATTGGATTTTTTAGCATGTTCCTATAAAATGTGATAACACTAGTGCCATAAACATTTCAAAAAATCCGGGACAACACTCTAGGACTAAGCATATAGAGATAAGACATCATTTTCTTAGAGATTATGCACAAAAGGGTGACATTACACTTGAATTTGTAAGCACAAAATATCAACTTGCCGATATTTTTACAAAACCCCTAAGTGAAGAGCAATTTGTTGATATTAGAAGACAACTAGGGGTGATTTCTTTAGGATCAAATGATTGCTTGATGAATTCTTGTTGATATTACACTTGAATATACCCTATGATTGCGTGAAATTCATATCATATGCATCATATAGAAATAATCATAGGAAAGAGGTCAAATTTTGACCAAAAATCAAAATTCCCGTGGCATTGGACATAAAAAATTGGGGATTTCAACTGAAAATGGCAGGAAGAGGATCACGAGACAAGAAAATGCAACAAAATTTTGAAAAATTGACCGTTGAGCACAACCGTTGACTAGGCGATCGACCGGATCATCGGGGCTAGGAAATTAAAACCACCCCCCCCACGCGCGCTTCATTTCTCACCTTTTCTCCTCCATAGCTTGCCACCCCTTCACATCTCTGCTTTTAGAAGACCATTTTGGCCAGATTTCGGACCGATTGCAGGTTATGGACTTGATTTTGGGGTGCCTTGAGGTTAGGGTTTTGATTTGAAACCTAGGGTTTCAGCTTTTGGGAGTATTTCTTCTCTGCACCGCTTGCCTCAGGGTTGGTTCAGTTTCATCTCCGTGCGCCTAGGGCTTTGGGTTTGTGATTGCTCCTTCTCGTTTCATTTCATTCTCTCTTTTTGGACTCCTCCTTCTCCTTTCCATTCATTGGATGACACCAAGGCGAGATACGGGCACCTCCAGGGCTCAGGGCAAGCGCCCTGCTGAGCCATCTCAGCCCGAGCAAACGGAGACTCGCCGAAAGGCGAGGTATGACACGGTCCTCTTCAGTTCGATTGAAGACTATCAACGCTACAAGAAAAAGTTCGCCTAGAGGAAAGTCATCCCAAGGAGAAGTGTCAATTTCTCCCAACTTCAGCACTTCAGGTTTGAGGGACTTTTCAGTCGGATGGGATGGCTGCAGGTTGTGACGATTTCTGAGCCGATCTTCCCGACTCTGGTGCGGGCTTTTTATTCCCGGGCGACCTATGGGCTTGGAGGACCCGTATTGTCCACTGTGAGGGGAGTTGAGATCAGATTGAGTCCCAAGAGTATCTGCCGCATTCTCGACATCCCTTCGGTTGGACTCCGAGTGTATGAGGCCAATGCTAGCCCACTATGCTGGGATTCTAGCCTAAAGAGGCTATTCAGAGATTGTGCGGACTCACAGATGCCTAGGGGATGGGCAAACCATCGGCACACAGCCTGACCATGCCTAGCCGAGTCCTTCACCACATGATATGCTCCATTTTATTGCCACGTGGAGGACATCAAGACGAGGTCTCCTACCTTGAGGCTTTTATTATGGACTCGATCTTGACCGAGAAACGGATTCACGTGGGATATTTGATTATGATGCATATGATTTCCTGCGTTAAGAGCACGACACGAGTACTCCCCTACGGCCGCTTCCTTACCCGAGTATTCAAGGATGTCGGGGTCGACTTGAGTAGAGAGACGGATTTCGAGGCCCCCACGAGCTATGACACGTATGATGAGCAGTCTTTGGGGCACATGAAGTTCGAGAAGGTACCCGATAGCTCCTGGGTTAGGAAAGCTGAGCGACAGGCCCAAGGACAGGATCAAATGCATCCCGGAGTAGAGGAGGAGGCCGAGATCAGAGAGATGGAGGATGGGTTAGACCCTCAGAGGGACTTTGAGCAGAGAGAGCCCGAGCTTGACATTCCGCCTCCACCTCAGTTAGAGGGCATTCATGTTGAGGCTACCTTCTCAGAGCCTATGATGACTGAGCCGTCTTTCACAACAGGACCATCATCTCAGGCACCTCACGCTCCTGATCATGCGCCTTGGATGGATGTCTCCGCTTAGATCAGCTCCCTTGGGACTCGTATGAAGGAGCTTGCCTTAGTCCATGACTCTCGCTTCTACTCTATAGAGAAGCACATGGATCAGTATCAGACTGGAGTCACTTCTCGGTTTGATCACTTCCAGCAGTGATTTGAGCGCATAGAGGAGCATATGGATCAGGAGCAGGCTACATTCAAGCATCTCTAGCAGAGCATTGATCGTATTGAGAGTCGTCAGGCGATTCAGAATGAGGAGATGATGGCTTACCTCCACTCTGTGTTTCCTCCTCCACCCCCTCAGCCTTGAGACTATCTAGACATCCCCCTTCGTTTCTTTTTTATGTTGCCAAATGGGAAGAAATTTATAGGATCTAGGAGACCCTCATGCATGCCATTGTCATCATAGTCATATCTATCTTGTTTGTACATGTGAGGTTTCGTTTCCATATATATATGATATGACATTTTTATGATCCTTTGTTCATTTTCGTGTTTTACATTGCTTCCTATTAAAAATCGTTTGATTGATCCATGATTGGTTTGAGGAGGAGATTTTTTTTCTCTTCTCAAGGTTTGTCATCATCAA
Source organism: Vitis amurensis (assembly GCA_037355405.1). Taxonomy (NCBI): domain Eukaryota; kingdom Viridiplantae; phylum Streptophyta; class Magnoliopsida; order Vitales; family Vitaceae; genus Vitis; species Vitis amurensis. The sequence continues at coordinate 12,655,750 of CM074684.1, forward strand.
AAAGGGGGAGATTGTTAGCCCAAGGGTTCTCCTAATCGGGTTTTGATGATAACAAACCATGGTTAAGTGACTAATTGGTTTAAATGTTTAAGAATTTCAGGTATAAACTCGAAAATTCATCAAAGGACCAAATGGATACAAGATCGAGACGCTTGGAAGACTTGTGATCAGAGGAAACTAATGTAAGATGAATGCATGAGTGCACTTAGGATTTTCATACGTTTCATGCATCTTAGAAAACTCGGTTTATTCTTTAAAACTTCGATTTCATTAAAACCCGAGTTTCTAACTAATGTACCTTAGGCAAAATGTTTTATAATTGGCTTAATAATTTACCTAAAGACCTTGCCTAAGTGTTAGAAAAGAAAGGAATAAAAAAAATAGGTTTTCGGGGCTAAAAGGGCTTAACCGGTCGAGACTATGGCCAACCGGTTCAACCGGTTGAGGAACCGGTCGACCGGTTGTGGTCGTTCGGTCGAGGACAAGTCGAGGAAGTGATTGGAGCCAAAATATGTGCTCTAATGGCACATATTCGATATGATTTGTGCACCAAAGGACATTCAAATCACCCAACTTGACCTAAATCAATGCTAAGGCCCTAGCCATGAGTTTAATCTATACTTTGGAGATTTATCTTAGGTTCAAGGGAAGAAAATTGTGCAAACTGAATGACTTTAGATTTTGAAATATCAAGAAAGGGCTAAATGAGGAAATAAGTAAGTCAAGACTCATTGAACGTAAGGAAAGGCAAAACAAGGATATCATGAGGTTGGAGGATGATAAATGACCATTATGGAGTAAGAAAGAAGGCAAGAAAGCATGGGAAATGAGGCATGAAGCAAGATTTAGTTGCATGGAAATTTAGAACTCAAAAATCTGATGGCATTATATACTCTAACTTTGAGGACAAATTTGGAGCACTTTCTAGAGTCCATTATATACATACTATATATCGTTTCGAAGCTCAGGAAGTCAAGAGTCCAACACTTCAAACAGTTTGCAAATCGGAGCTGAAATGAAGAAGTTATGGTCATTTGAAGACAACTGCACCAAGCTAGAGGGTCATTTCGAAATGGTTAGGAAACCTATAGGGACAATGGGTAAATTATTATAACAATGAGATTGATTATTGGTTGGGTGACAATTTATCATTTTTTGTATCCTATCCTTGTGAGTTTGTTTAGGGAATGATACGGTAGGTTATTACTTGATACTAGTGATTCTTGATAATTCTTGATCATTAGTTATCCTCACCTTACCTACCGTTATTTGCCCCTAAACAAAGCTATAAGGAGTAGGAATGGTTAAAAAGCCAAATCTTAAATTGATAATCAATCTCATTCATTTGATGGTTTTAGGAATCTGTTTTAAAAAAGAAAAATTAGGTTTCGGATGCAATTTTGAGTTATAGAACTCAACTTGATCGCGAGTGGCCAAGGATCCCAAAACCCTAAGATCATATTACTTAAAATACCCTTGTTTTCTCTAATTTCTATACCCTAGGTTGGATTGTGGAAAACCCCAAACTTGAATCAATTGAATTTAAAATCAATATTCATTTTTTTCTTATTAATTTAACTTCTTTTACTTAGTTTCACATTATTCACATATTGTTTTTCACTTAAGGATATAAACAAAAATAATTCATTTATTATAGTATTGACAATTTTCATAAGCCAGTCCTTGAGAACGATACCCGGAATACTACAAAAGTCGTAGTGACTCTTTCTCTAGTTTTTCTTGACCAGAGTTACTACGTAAAAAGGCTAAGTATTTTGGTACAATTGAGAAATTTCGGTCAAGAAGGTCAAAAACCTTCTCTATCTTCCAGTAGCCTTCTCTTCCCGATCGAGGTGTTTCTCTTATCGGTCGAGGTCCAGTTGAGGCAACGGTAACCTGTCATGCATTAAATGCTCCAACGGCTAGTGAACTGGTCGACCCCTAGCTCGATCGGACGAGGTTACCTTTTGCTGTTTTTGACTCCCGAGCTTAAGAACTTATAAATTGAGAGCTCCACTTCATTTATTAAAAAGAGAACACTTGCATTCAATAGCCTACCTACCTGTTCTTAATCAAAAAGCTCTCATTTCCTTTATAGTGCATTAAATCACCACTTACATATCCTTTAGTGCACTCTTGTGTGTCACTAGCTTTGTCTTGTATTTGAGCCATCCTTAAGCTAGGTTGAGTGATTATATCTTGTAACAATCTGAGTGTTAAAGTCTTCAAGAGGGTTGAATCTTGAAGAGGTTGTGTAAGAGCCCATTGGAGCCGGAATCCAAGTGTAAGAAGATTGGAAGCTTGGTTGAAGCTTCAAGTTAGTGGAACTCTCACTCGGTTAGGAGGTTGAGGAGAGTGGACGTATGCAAGGAAGTGTCGAACCACTATAAACCCAAGTTTGAATTCTCTAAACTCTATCTCTTTACTTTGCTTATATTGTGTTTGAATTTGTTGTGATTGAAAAGATTTTAAAAACCCAATTCACCCCCCCCCCCTTTTGGGTGTTTTTCTTAACTAAGCATAACCTTTGTTTTCTCACTTTGGATTATGCAAGGACATAGTATCTCAATCCATGATATATCATGGTGCCTCTATTGAGAATACTTATTTCCATCGACCTTCATCAGTAGCGACCCAATACCATAGGGATATATGACCACTTTAAGGTCTCACCCATAGGTCAAAGTCTCCTGTTAACTTTGGCACAAGTTCAATATCCTCTCAAGGTTGAGAGTTCATGTATTATAGTAGCTTAGTAAATCATGACAATTGATAGTCTTACGTCATGATTCACCGTAGGTCCTATCTAGTGTGACACAATGGCCAAGACAAGTCATGATCCCTCCAATTGGGAGGTAAAGTAATATAATCTCAAATGGATTGCTCAAATCCATGAACCAACTATGGACAACTCATCACTCTACAAGGAACCCATGACTTAGGTCTTCTATGTAATTCCTAATGCACCTAAGTCCTGTATAATGCAATTGATATGGGGCATGTATGCTCAAATAGTCCAATCAATGCATAATGGGATAATAAAATAAAAAACTAGAAGCATAAATAAATAAATTTATAAATGAATCTTTATCTATTACATCATGTCATGATTTCTAGGGCTCAATACCAATAGTTGTAACCACTCGATAGCCTTACATCATGACTCAACATAGGTTATGTCAAATGTGTAACCGTACACACTAGTGCACTCACCATGAGAGCCTCATCCCTATGGCCAAGACAAGTTATCCCTCAAATTAGGAGGTAGTCCATTATAGTCTCTATCGGATTAGCCAAACCAATGAACCGACTATGAACTATTTTTCATCTTGCAAGGAACCCATAACTTATATCATATGTGCAACTCTTGATGCATCCAAGTCATGTATAATATAAATTATATGAGTCTAAATGCTCAAATTAATATCAATGCATACAATAAATAGATAAAGTGGAAGCTCAAGTCTAACTTTGTTACATCATGTCTTACTTTTTAAGGCTCTATCCCAACATATATGACAAGTCAGGTCTAATGTGGGTTAGATAGATCAATTTTCCCACTATTCTTTGTTATCTCTCTTTGTTAATTGGAATTTGATGAGAATATATGGACATGTCATGATTTATCTCAATGGAAATATCTACAGGATTGCAATCGAAGTTACCACTTTCAACAAAGAGATCTAATGTATACTTTTTTTATGAAAAGAAAAGTCCTTGCTTGGACTCAATGCGCAAGAAGTATTTTAGAGCACCCAATTCTTTCATTTCAAATTCCTTAGCCAGATAGCTCTAAAGCTTCACTATTTTTCTAGAGTTACTACTTGCAACAACCATGTGATCAACATAAATAATAAGCATTATAATGTCATCACCATTTCTCTTATTATTTAGAGTGTGATCTACCATAGCTTGTTTAAAACCATACTCTTTTTCATCGAGTACTTCAACTTTCCAAACCATACCCTTAGTGGTTGCTTTAACCCATATAAAGCCTTTTTTAGTTTGCATACCTTGCCTCCTTTTGGTGTAAACCTTGGAGGGGGGTCCATGTATGCCTTTATCTAACATAGCACCATGGAGAAAGGCATTCTTCACATCAAACTGTGGTGATGTCCAATTCAAATTGACCATAAGAGAGAATATGACTAACAGTGTTCATCTTAGTCACAAGGGCAAAGTCTCTTGATAATTAATTCCATAAGTTTGAGTATGTCCCTTTGCAACCAATCAAGCTTTGTACCTATCAATTGTCCCATCTAACTTGTACTTTACTGAAAACAGTCATTTAATTCCCACTATATTTTTTTCCTAAGGGAGCTCAACCATCTCCCAAGTAGAATTCTTTTAGAAAGACTTCATTTCTTCTACCATAGCAAACTTCTATATAGGATCTTCAAAGACCCCCTAAAAATGACTAGAAATAAACACAAAGGACAACTAAAGAGCAAAAGCAAGGTGAGTCTTAGATAGATGACAATAAGAGACGAAATTAAAATAAGATAGACAACATTAAAGGATGATTTTAAGAAACCCAACCTATCAAGTTCTTTACCATCATGAGAGGATATCTCATACCTTGATTTCCAACTCGTGGATTCAAGGTAGAAGTTTTAGAAGTTACAGGTGAAGGAACATGTACCTTAGGATTAGTCTTGATGGAAGAGTCATTTAATGATATGGTAGTATCATTAATAGGAGTATTGGAACCTTGAAAAGGTACAGCATTAGCATCTTTGTTCTTCCTTGTATAACCTTATTAGAATAATTTGTTTGGTCTTTCACACTTTCTTTCCTCATATTCAAACTCAGTTGTCATATGGTTGGAAGCATCTAAAGACTCTCCCTTATGCAAATCAGTTGAATCCTTCCCCTGACCTAAAATCCATAATCTCTTCTCTTCTAACCATAACCTTTCCTCTTCCTTACTATTAATCTCCCTTTAAAGAGGAACTAGAAACACATTCCCACAAAAATAATACTCCAGTTTTCAGAAGTTGACATCCGTGGAGACATAGTATTTTCTTGTAAGAGGATGAAAGCATTTATAACCCTTTTAAGAATTAGAGTAACCAAGAAAGACACATTTAAGAGCATGAGGATCAAGCTTATCCCTTTTGATGAGAGTGTATATAAGCATAACATAAATAACCACAAACTTTAAGACAAAGATTCAAAGTAGAAGAAATAGGGTGAAATCGTGATAACATTCACAAAGGACTTTGATAATCAATGACATGAGCAGGCATTTGATTGAGGAGAAATACAACACTCTTGATAACCTTAGCCTAGAAACGTTTTGGGACACGCATAGTAAAGCATAAAGCTTAGGCCACCTCTAGAATGTGTTGATGTTTACGCTCTACTATGTTGTTCTATTATGGTGTGTATGTACACATTGTATAGTGGAGATTCCATTTTCTTTGAATAAATCAACAAGGGATTGAATCAAAAACTCACAACCATTGTTAGAGTGAAAGACTAAGACCTAAGTATTAAATTGTCTAGCAAACATTTTGGAAAATTGAGGAATAATATGTAGAACATCATTCTTAGACTTAAGCAAATATACCCAGCTCAATCTAGTAGAATCATCAATAAAAGATACAAAGTATATATGACTAGAAATAGAAGAAGTAGAAAATTACCTTACACATTTGTAAAAACACGGTAAAAGGAATTGGACTTTTATTGAGACTTATTTTGAAAGGTACACAATGATTTTCAGCATAAATGCATTGTTCACACCTTAAACTAGAAACTAAAATATTTCAAAACAACTAAGGAAATAAACATTCCAAATAAGAAAAAGATGGGTGGTCTAATCAACAATGCCATAAAAAATAAAAAATAAAAAAAAATTAAAAAAAAAATCTTTTCTCTATCAGACATCTCTTTTGCTACTTGAAAAACACGATTAGATTCAAATTTTATCTTGCCCCCTCTAAGTAGTAAAGACTTTCCCATTCCTTACCAATCCCAATCGTTATATTCGTAAGATTGTACTAAAACACACAATGAGTAGAATGAAAGGTTACAAAATAATTAAAATGTTTGGAAATCTTGCCAATGGAAAGAAGACTATTAGAGAGACTAGACGCAAGTAAGACAGAGGACATGGATAGTATGAGAGAAAGTGAGACATTCCTGGCTCCTGAAATTAGCATAGGAGTTCCATTAGCAACCTGAACAAACTTAACAAGTGGGAGCATTAAAGAGTCAAGAAAAGAAGAATTACTAGTCATATGATCAATGGCCCTTGAATCAATATCCAAGTGTTAAAGGCAAGAGAAATAAAGGTCAAACCAAAATTACCTTCTTGAGAAGATAATCGAGAAACCTCATAATCAAAAGTTGGAGGAGTAGCTTCGATAAGGGAAACCTGAGTAGATTTCTTGTTCTTCTTTTAAGTTTTCTTAAGCTTGTAATACTTTGGATAATTATGCTTCTTCTAAAAACATCTACCAATGTTTAGTGTTATTTGCAATGAGTTTAGAAGCAAGAAGAAGAGTCGGTAGAAGGAGTAAAACATATTGGTCATGTGTTATTCTTATGGACAACCATTGTAGAAACCTTAGAGTGATCTTATGTTCCCATGGTGACCTACCTCTACACTTCACGATAGACTAGTGAATAGGCTTCCTCTAGACTTAGTAAAGGAGAGTTGACTGAAACATAACCGCTAACTTGATTCAAATTGTGATCAAGACCTGTAAGAAATATATAAACCCGATCCTTAGCAATGTGCTTCTTTTGTTTCTCAATATTAGTTACACACATCATATCATTGGGCCTTCGATAATCAAGTTCCATGAATATTGAGTTTAACTCATTGTAGTATTCTACAAAGGGGCGACCACCTTGGTGTGATTGAAAATATTTTTTCATCAGTTCATATACTTGAGAAGAATTCAAAGACATCAAGATAACTTCTCTTGACTGTGTCCCAAACCCCCTTAGCCTTTCCAAATTGCACAAAGTGTGATATCAACTTGTTAGTCATGGAATTGATGAGCCAAGACTTAACTTGATCATTTTTGGCCTCCCATTCATCATAGTTTGGGTCATCCTCTACAAGTGCAATCTTCCTTTCTATGATATAACCCTTCTTCTTTCTACCAATAATATGTATCTCTAAAATTTGAGACCAAACAAAATAATTAGAACCATCCAACTTAATAGAAATTGTTGGAGAGGTAGTCTCATGAATGTTCACCATGGATGACCTTTTGTTGTAAAAAACACTCAAATTTGTTTTTGCAAACATGCATGATATGGTAACGAAGAGGGTGAAAAAAATTATGGAAGAAGAGTCAGCTAGGCAATAGCGGAAATTCCCTACTCCAACTCTGATACCAACTTGATAAAGTATTGAATACTTTTTCAATATATCTCAAGGGTATTTATACAAGATGCACAAGATTATTTTAGGATTGCCAACTATGCATAATAATAAACAACTATACAAAAAAGATACAATTGTATGAATCAAAATTGTGTAATATACATTAACTCATAGTTATATAATATACGCTAACTCACAGCTATATATGCTAACTCAATCTCACCACTTTTTTTTCTAATATTTGTAAGTTAATAATAAGAAAAAAGATTATTCAAAAGGTAAAATCATCCTTTCATAAGTAGAGCCCTCCATTGACATTTTGGATATTTTCCCTTTCTTTTTCATTTCTTTCTTTCAAAAACTACTACTTTTCCTAATCCATGTCCTCTCCAAGCCATTGTCCCCGTTGACATTGTCTCACCAATTGCCACTAAAAATCACTATTTTTACCTTACATTCTCTCTGGTCTCTGCATATGTAATGGTCCGCACCCAACCATGTAGATATTGTCCGCTTTTTGCCCAAGGGAGCCCTCACAGCTTTAAAACGCGTCTACTTGGTTAAGAGGAGTCTCTACATATATAGCGTCAGGAACATTCTCTCTTATCCAATGTGGGACATCACAAACACCTCCTCATACAGACACAACATCCTCATTGTGTCCCATGGGATTGTGGGGCCAAACAGACAAACACCCCTTATGGGGTCAAACAAACCCACACACCGAGGTCGGGGATCAGCTCTGATACCATTTGTAATGGCTCGCACCCAATCATGTAGATATTGTCCACTTTTTGCCCAAGGGGGCCCTCACAGCTTTAAAATGCGTCTACTTGGTTAAGAGGAGTCCCTACATATATAGCACCAAGAACATTCTCCCCTATCCGATGTGGGACATCACAGCATAACCCTCTTATCTTCTACACATAACCCTGTCAAAACCCCATTTGTTTTTCTCTAATATCCTAAGTGCACCTACACAATGCTTAGGTATAATTATAATCTAAAATTTAAAACAAACCTTGAAAGGATTGGCCAACGAAAGGAGTAAAAATTGTATTTTGAAGATGGAAAGGGAAGTCACTCTCACTATTTGCCTTTTCTAGTTTCCTTCTCTTTTCCTTCCATTAAAGCTAAAAAGAAGGAAGTTGGACCAACACCACCCTCATTTACATATCAATTCATCCATTTTACCATTCTATTAATCGGATAATAAGTTAGTAGTTCTAGCATAGTGTCACATTGTTCTTAAATGACCCCTTACGTGAGTAGATATAGTTCAATAGAACTTTCTAGTCATAAAGGTAAATTGCTTATATCCTCAATAAACTCAGCAACCTTCAATAGTTTAGTGAGGCTCCTCTAAAGGTAGGTGAAAGTGTTATGAACCCTCATTTGGCCAGGCGCTAAGCACTAGGACCAATGAATCCTAGTAAAGTGGTCTTATATGATAAAAGCTCAACTTATTGCTCCTTATTCATCTCTAACTTTTGCAACTTTATATGTCTTGAGTTATTCAAGTACTGTATAGGTTGATTAAGAAACATTTAATGTCAGCTCTCACCAAAATGGTAAACACAACAAGTTAATTCATGATATGAAAATATCGGTTTTTACAAATATACCAATTGAAGGATTTTACAAATATATTGAAAAATATCAACAAAAATTTTGACAAAAAATATCGATATAACAAAAATTGATCAAAACTCGTAAAAACATTTAGAAAAACTTCAAAGTGATAAAGAAACAATAATACATATATTGAAATCGCTTTGTTGAATAAATTAATACATGTATAATATAAGTTGTGATATTCAGCAACAATATCATGTGTATTGATAAGAAATATGAATTTTCTAAATGTACATTTAATATTAATTTACATTAAGTATTTAATTTAATTAAATGGCATGTCAATAATTTATAAATATTACACTATAATGGTTTCTTTTAGTACTAAAATGAATATCAATGTAATTCCACAACACTATTGAATGAAGGAATCTTATCTCGGTGAGACAATAATACATATATTAAAATTATTTTATTAAATAAATTAATATATGAATATTTATATGTGTGATTTAATACTAAAATGATTATATATCTACTTTACATATATATGTGTGATTATTTTTCTAATTAAAAATATTTATAATTTTATTTACATATTTATATATTTTTGGCATTCAACTCATGATTTTTGGATTTTCAATTGTAAATTAAATGGAATTTCAAAATAAGATAATTAAATTAATTTGTTTATTAAAATTTTATTTTTCATAAATGCATGCAAAATTTACGTGTCAATATACTATATTATATAATATGTAGGGTAGGAAGTTAAACATGGGCATGGTTACCCAAGTGAATGGAAGCTAACTTTTCACCGAGAAGAACAAGGTTGAATCGAAAAAAAAAACGATAAATCAGGAAAAAAAAATCCAAAAATGATTGGAAATTTCAACCATTCGATACATCCCATAATATTTTCTACAGGGGTCCACCAAAACCTGAAATATCGATAATATTTTGCCAAGTTTTGATGGCATTTTGTCATTGATCACAGACGAAAAATTTCTATGTGTCTACCATTTCAATCTATCTTTCTTTTATTTTTTATTTTATCTCTATTACTTTTTTTTAAATATCATAAACATAATCCTTATATTTATTTTTATTTTTATTTTTATTTTTGATTTCTCAATTACTTATGTGAAATTCATATTTATTATAACTTTCTCCAATAGGTGTTGATTTTTTTAATATTTGGTAATTGACAATTTTTTTTTATTGGTCAGGACAAAGGAGTTTTTTATTTGACTAATGCTAAAAGTAAAAACTAAAAAATAAAAATAAAATTTAAGAGTGTGTTTGCCCATATTTTCTAAAACTTATTTTTAAGTTAAAAAACTGAACGGATCTATATTTTCCTTTTATTTTAAAAAAATTAATGAAAAAAACTTCTATTTGATTCTCAAAAAATTATTTTTTATTTCACTTTATTTTTAAAAAACAATAAACAGTGTTAAAAAAATTTCAAAACAATTTTTTTGTTTTTATCAATAAATCACAGGGTCAAACAGGCCGGGCATACACTTGAGCATGGGGGACAATTTTTATTGCCACAGTAAGTCAAACCCTACCAAAACTCTTAAACAAACTTCTAGATCTTTATAATTATTAATTTTTATCTAGAAAATAGAATATTTGAGTTACACAAATTTTGCATACTCTTGTCAATTTTTCTTTATATATAATTTTTCTCTTTTTTTTTTTCAAATTATTGAATTTATTACATCTCAAATTTTGTAACTGTTCTTACTAAGACTTTAACCATATTATTTCCATGTTTTTGTCTATAACTAAAATTTGTGGGGATTAATTGATTGAAACTAAGACCTTAGTTTGGGATGGTTTCATACATTTAAAAGGTAATATTGGTCTTATAAAAGTTTGTTTATCAAAATAAAATTTCTATTTGAAATATCATTTTCCTAGACTTTCATATTAAAATCTTTTTTTACAATCATAAACTCTTCGAACAAAATTAACCAAACACATGTAAAAACTCTTAATAAACCTAAAAAATAGCTTTTGACTTCTTAAAATACTAACTTATCATCTACAAAAAAGTGCTATCAACAAAAGAGCTTATGATTAACACTCACATTTATCATTTGGATCTGCATATTTTACCATGGGCTCAAGCTTAATCATGTTTGTAAGAGCATATAGATTTCACTTGCTCTAGCTAGTTTTCCACCCATTCCAACTGGCAAAAGGTCAACTTTATGTGAACTTAAAAGGTGTTGATTTCACCGTACAAAAGGAACTTGAATTTCAGTACTGAGACTAGATGGCACTCTCCAGCTTGGGTGAGACCCACCTATGGTTGCTCTACTCTAGGGGCCATTGTGCTCACCTGATCAATCAAAGATCATCAAACAAATACATTTATCCTTGTCACGCATTTTAACTTCGCCTTGAATATTTAAGACCCCGGCTGAATATCAAAACAGAGTTTCAGATTTGGAGCTTCTAGACATGGAAGGAACAAGGGTGAAGACCTTAAGCCACACTGGCAAGACAAAACAGGGGGAGAAAAAGTGGAGTTGTTCATAGAACGTATAATTACAATTCCAAAAACAGAGAGTTGATACCATATCTGGATGCCCCTTGAAATTGAATTTTGCTATCAACTGGTGGCAGTTCATAAAAAGAGGAGAGGACTGAAAGGAAATCCAAGTAATGTACATTTCAGGCATGACTCCGTTCGATGCATAAAACAGCATTACTATTCAATAATTGAAGCAAAATGTTAACAAAGAAGAGAGAAGAAAGACTTCCTCAAAGAAATTTCTTTTTAAAAAAGAAAAAATATTTCACTATTAATTCTTCTACAGCATTTACCTCAAGCAGAACCTTACCCCAATAAGTTAGATCTACATCAACAGATTTCAATCCTTGAGTAAATTACATATCCTGAAAATCTGCACAAGAAATATCAAGACACCCATGAATAAGAAAAAATAAATAAAAAAGAGGAAAGAAAGAAAATGCAAAAAAAAGAGTCAAAGGTGGTTTTAGGAAATTTGGACTGCTGATAACCCGGCCAGGAAGAGTATGTTGGTTCAACTGCTGACACAAACTGGATGACTTCACAAAACCATTCACATGTTTGATAAACCTTTTTAAGCCATCATTTCGAATGGGAGCAGTGTATACTTCCACTAAATTTACGAACCACCCAATTTGGTGTTGAATCAACATGGCGAGGAGTTCAATTAATGGAGAAACTAGATGGGTTTGTCCACGCTTAAATAATCGTTTTTAAGAAACATTGCAGCCAGTCAGGCAAAAGCATACCTAAATTTAGAGTGCCAGTAAGCCAAGCATGTAAAAGAACTTGTGCTCTGGCCGCCGTTTGATCATCTTTGGGGTTGATCTGAACCTGAAGGTCCAACTGAAGGTGTAGCTGGCACACTACTAGCTGATCCATTCTCAACAGGTGGTGGCACACCCCATTTGCCTTCGGATTCAAGGGGCTCAAAAACACACACTCCACCATCAGATAATCCCAATGCAAACTGATTTGGCTCTTGTGGATGTGCCGCAATCACAAGGGGGTGTACATTAGAATTGCTGCAGACAGAAAATTTTTAGTGGGAATCAACGACAGAAATCACACATGCTGGAGGTAGAGAGCTTGATTCTCTCATAACAAAATGGACTACATAATTGCAGGGACAGGATATTGACAATAATTGCACATTCTTTTATGTAGAATGGACCTATTATTTGATATCCCATAATCAAGGATCTCAGACTGAAGCAATATAGTTTAAGAACAAGAACAAGAAGCAGCAAGTTCAATAAATTTGGAGTCCATAATCCAGGAGCCACCAACAATTAGTGGATGGTGTCTCACATTGGCAGAGAAAACTCATTAGCAACTCGCAGGATATATATTTTATTTGAACATATTATACGGTAAAGAATTTATCATTTTGGTGCACATTCAAGATTCAAAAAGAAAAATAGAAACAAAAATCTCTATCATCAGTGCTAAAAGCAAGCTCATAAGAGTGTCACAGAGGAATATCATATGTCACAAGATAAGCTTCACACAAGTGCTTCTCAACCAGGGAAGAACATGAAATAAAGACACTTGTGAAAAGACAACAAAAAAAAAAAGCACTAGTTTGAATTTATTTTAAAATTTAGTTTCACTTCCTTGTCACATGTTTCTATATGTATATGCCAGGGCTGTGTTAATGTGACTTATAATATACACCAACTTCTAGATGGATGCAGACATGTACCAGCAGCAATCAACAAAGAGCTTCCCTATACAAAATGGAGCACCTAGGCAAGATTCATATAAATGCTTTACAGTTTTACTTGTAATTACCATGTTTTAAATGGATGCATGCTTCATTGGAATTCAATTGTCATCTTGTCCATGGGATGTGGGTGTTTCTATGTTGTACCCATGGAGGAAAAAATCGCGAAATATCGGCGAAATATCGCCGATAAATCGTGTATCGGACGGCGGCGACACGGCATATGGAGGAGAAAAATCGAAGGAGGAAATTTCGCCAAAAATCGCCAATTAATCGGCGATAAATCGGTGATATATCGCCGGATCTCGATAAATCGGCGATTTTATGCAAAAATCGCCTGTGGCCGCTGGAAATCGCCGATAAATCGGCTATAAATCGGCGATAAATCGCCGATTTTTTTTTCATGACTTGCAGGCAAAGGTTGTTTTTCAGCCTGGCTCAAAAATCGTGGATTTAGGGTTCGTGAAATTTAAATCCAATGGGACAAAAGCAAAGCGACCCTAGAACGGATCGAGAAACACAGGAGAAAAAAAATAGCATTTTTTTTGGTTTTCCTTGAGGGTTTTGCATGGATTTTCTCGGAAATCAAACGAGGATGAATTTTCTCGGAAATCAAACGAGGATGAATTTTCCCTGAAATCGAATGGGGGATGGATTTTCTTGGGAATCAAACAGGGGTTGCAAAAAAAAAAAAAAAAAAAAAGTAATAAATGATTAGATTAGAACTGCGAGGATTGAGAGTGAAAGAGGAAATTGGGGCCGATTCTCTCGTCCGAGGGCGCACTTCACCAAGGGCTTTTTGATGCCCGAGTGAGAGAAGCGGGTCTTCAGCAAAGGGCTTTTCGGATGGGTGGCCTTTTGATTTTTTAAAAATTTAGTAGAGATAAAAAAAAAAAAAAAAATGGAAACAAATCATGACTCCATGGTGATGGTCCAAAGTGAATTTGGATGTGATCCAACGATCCAAAGTAACCCATGCGATAATATATACAAATTATTGGTATTTAATGAAATCAAGTTAATATATATAAATTATTTATATTTAATAAAATCAAATTTTTTATGAAGCTTGATAATAAATACGTAATTATAAAATTCATATTTTTTATTGACCCACATAATATAATTACATATAATATCGTAAATCATATAATATATATATCAAATTATTTAACAAAATAAATTTAAATTATCTATTATACTTCTAATTACATTGTTATGAGGTTTTTTTTTTTACATTTTTATGAGTTTTGATCAATTTTTTGCCTATCAAAATTTTTTTTCCAAAATATCCGTCGATATTTCTCCGATATATCCGTAAAATCAAGTTACCGATATATCCGTGATTACCGATATTTTCATCCTTGGTTGTACCAACATAATTATAATTGAAACAAACCAACTTAAAAGCATTTTATCAAGATAAAGGAGATTTTTCAAATAAATCCCACCTGGCCCACAGAGCAAAGTAAATACCTGACACTGGCAGGAAGGTAAGCAGTAGGATTAATACGACATCGTAGCCTGAGATTTGCAGCACTGAACACACAGACAGTTGCATCTAATAAAATAAAATACAATTAGATTTGAAATATTTAATGAAATAATATAAGGCTAGGTTTAAGTATGATATGTGAAAGAATATATAAATATAAAAATAATTCATATTTAAAAAGAATAAGATGAGTAGTTTGAAATTATGCCTATGTAGAATGAGCGAACTCGCCTATATATATATATAGAGAGAGAGATGATTTTAGGAAACGTTTCTAACCTAAAAAATATTTTTGAAAAAAAATTAGGTGTTTAACAAAATTTTTGAAACACTTTTAAAAATTTTAAAAACCATTTGTACTATTGAAAAAATTACTTACAATTTTTTTAGTGAAACACTTTAAATGCGTTTGGGAGTGATTTTACAAAGCGTTTTTAGTATTGTTAATACTTGAATGATAAAAATTTTCAAGTATTAGAAATATTAAAAACGTTTCCTAGAATTACTATCAAATGGATTCGGAATAAATAATTCTCCTAAAAAACACTTTTAAGAAAAAATACTTCAAGTAAAGACACTTTAAGTAAAAACATCGTCAAACATACTTTTAATTTCATGGATAATTAAGAGAGAAGTTGGATGAGAATAATCCAATAAGATAAATATTTCAATAAAATTAATCAATTTGAAAGTGTGTTATTCCAAATTTATAAAGAACTATGATTTTAATAGTGGTGGCCATAATTCCCATGATGCAAAAAAGTTTATTTTAAATATTGTTTTCTGTTTTAAAAACTGCAAACATGTAAATGAACATGATCCTGTTTTCATGTAAAAAAAAATTAAAAATTAATAAAATTTTCTTAAATAAAATTCGCAATATTTATTTTCACAAGGCCTTAATAGATCTTATTTTTATTAATTTCTGAAAACCTATCCTTAAACTTGTCGCAGATAAACCCATTTCATCCTTAACAAATTAATGTAATTGTGCCCAATCCAATATTCAAACATGTATACATAATGGTTTGTTTCATGATCAAAACCTGATAACAGGCAATGAATTTGGATATTATAGTACACATGAATCATAATTTGACATGGATTCATCAGAAAATTCAGTGGAATGA
This sequence comes from Vitis amurensis, assembly GCA_037355405.1. Lineage (NCBI taxonomy): Eukaryota > Viridiplantae > Streptophyta > Magnoliopsida > Vitales > Vitaceae > Vitis > Vitis amurensis. The sequence goes on from CM074684.1 coordinate 12,671,569, forward strand.
TAAAAAAAAATTATTTGTCTGATCTCTTGGGAGCATGATAGTAGACTTCTTCCAGCATGAGATGCTCTTTTGGACTGGGGGAGTCAGGCTTCCACTGCATCAATTATCAAAACCATGCATTTAGGGATCACATCCCATGGTAGTTATGGAAGCAACAACATTAATAATTAATGGTTTTAAAAAAATCATAAAAGTAGACAGAATATTGTATGTCGTGTGTACTAGTGAAGAAGCAATTCAATTACCACTCTGGAGGGCATGCAGCTAGAGCGATGTCATCATCAGTGGTTAACACAAAACGATTCGGATGTGAGATATTTTGGACCGATCATTCCCTGTCTCCTTATGGTAACGATCTTGCAGAGTAGGAGAGCGGAGGATATTCACTTTCTGTAGTGCAGTAATCTGGAGCAGGCGCTCGGGCAGGCTTTCCAGCTTGGGGCATTTATCTGTGGTCAAGGAGTGGAGATGTGGCATTACTGACCTCCGTTCTTCTTCATCATCTTCTTCTTTTACTTCCCACTTCTCCCACTCTTCCATATCATTAAAACGGAGGTGCTTCAGCTTTGGGAATGCAGTTGTTGAAGATCCCAAAAACTCACCACCCACGTATTTCAGTCTCTTCATATGCTCTATTATCAGGCTTTCAAGGAGAGGTAGTTCCCCCAATGGAGGCAAATATGTAACCTGTGAGCAATGCATAATTTGAAGCTTTTTCAATTGGGCCAACGATGAGGCCGCTATCCAACTGGGGAACTCGGTGGCAGCACAGTAATTACTTATTTTTAAAGACTTCAAGTTTTGATGAGGCTGTAGAGCTTCAGCCACACCTTTTGAGGCAGCTGAGCCAAACCACCCAAAACCCGTTAGTTCCAAATGATGGAGGTGTTTCTTATTCTTCAATTCTGCTTCGCCAGCCTCCTCTGCATCTTTCACATCACCTATCCCATTTATCACAAGACCTCCCCTGAGGCTGTTTAAGTTTTTCAGTTCTCCTATTTTGCATACACCAATTATAAGAAACTCAGTTAATGTCCGAAGTGAGGTCAATCTCCCGATTCCTTTTGGCAACATCAATACTCTACTGCCTTCCCATTCAAGATGTCTCAGGTTAATTAGTTTTCTCATCCCCTGAGGTAGTCTGAGGAATCTTCCAGAATTAGAAGCTCGCAAATCAGAAAGAATTAAAGTTTGCAAATTATATAGATCACAAATTGTTTCTGGCAATTCCCCGCCAATGAAACTATTTGATAGATTAAGGAACCTCAGATGTATCAATTTCCCCAAGTTCCTCGGCAGTTCCACAATTAACCCATGCCCACTCAAGTCTAATGCCCTAAGGCATACCAAATGTTTGAATAAATTAGGTCGGGGTTGAGCAGTACTGTTCAAATTGACCACACGTCCAACAAACAATGTGTGCAGATATTTCAAATTATGGATAGTGCTAGGAAATCCAGCCCATGGTGTGCTAATTAAGGTTGCATGACGAGCCTTTTGGAAGGAGGAAGCCATCCTCACTTCCTTTTCATCATCAAACTCCAGAATGAAGCATTCATTCTTGGTCAAAGATTGGGCAAGATCATGCACTATATCATGCATCTTGCACGATATTATGTTGCCCTCATCATCTCTACGAAAATCTTGGAAAAGTGACCGTGACACCAAGTCTTCAAAGTAGTCTCCACCTGTTTTCTCCATCTCTATGCTTCCTCTAGAATTGAGATAGCTATTTGCCATCCACAACTTGATCAATCTATCTTTACTAATGATTTGATCTTTTGGGAAGACAACGACAATATGAGAAGCAGCGTTTAACAATGAGGGGATAAATCATAATAACTCAACAATAAAGGAGTGGAAAGATGTTTCTCAATCACTTCAAGTTGCCATATTTCATTATTCAATATACTCTCCCAATCTTCTTTATTATCTTTTAAGCGCGTGAGACTCCCTAAAACTTTTTGCAAGCAAGAGGCAAGCCCCTACACTTGTCCTGCTATTTTCCTGCCAATGTTTTCTAGTTCTTCAACTTTTTCTCTACTCCTTCCACAAAAGGCTATGTTACTGAACAATGACCAACATTGCCCCTCGGACAATTGTCGTAAGGGGTGCTTGTACGTGGTTCCCATCATGGTAGAAACGTCATCTTTTCGTGTGGTCACCAAAATTCTACTTCCATTGCCCCGCCTTGAGAGAACTCTCTACTTTTTCCCACAATTCATAGTTTTCAGTCCAAACATCATCTAGCACGAGTAGGAACTTCTTATAGGCAATAAGTGTGCAAATTTTTTTGTTGTACATCTTCCAGCTCATGGAAACCACAAGACTCTTTCTCGGAGGGCTTCAAGAATAGCCCTAGAAATCGTCACTTGGGTCAAAAGGATCAGACACACACTCCACATCCTTTCATGGAAATAGGCCTTCACCCTATCGTCATTGTATGCTAATTGAGCAAGAGTTGTTTTGCCGATCCCTCCCATCCCAACTATGGAGATGATGTAGAGGGAGGAGCTTTCTTGGGAACTCCCACCCAACAGCTTGTCTATTACAACGTCTATATCTCGCATCCCGACCGCAGAATCAAGCTAACATCAATTACGTAACTGGTCATACGTCTATGTGGTTGCTTTGGATGGTACTTGCTTGACACAAAATTGAACTGATTTCTCTCATTTGCAATGGCATCTAGTTCTTTTCTTATGTCCTTAATCTTAATACCAATATCACAACAGCAAAAGAACTTGTTTGAAGCAAACACAAGGGGAGGGAAGGCGGGAACTTATCTTGAGCTTAGGGATGCAAGGGTTTTCAGCCCCAATCTGTAATTTGAGAAGAGCGGTGTTCCACCCATCCACCACGTCATCCATCTGGTAGGAGATGTCCTTGAGCCTTTCTAACCAAACTTTTACAAGTTCTTCGCTGAACTGTCTCTTCTCTGCGTCTGCAAGAACAGCTCTGATGCTCTGGAGTGTGCTTTTTAGGTTGTCCACCTCGCTTCGACACCCACCACCAGGTGTAACTTGTTGTTCCAAGACTCAAGCCAATCGCTCCAAAGCACGATAGAAACAAGAGCATCCGCCATAAGGGTTGATGAATAAGGTGGGGTTGATGAATCAAAGTAATGGACAGATACAACTAAGATCGATGGAGAGAAAGGATGTGGAGCTTTAGCGAGCTTAATTATGTTCCCTTTAATAGAATGGAAGAGAGGTATGAACGGATTACTTTAGTAATTAGTTCAAAGTCTCCATTCACCATGCTTGATAAATTTAACAAAATAATTCATATTTCTTATTAAATATGTATAATTCATTTTTCACAAGGAGCAACTTATTAGTGCAACCATCAAATTAATAGGAAATGCTACCAATTTAAAAAGAGTAATCCACCACCCTAATAATAATTCATACACTATCACATGTCACATGTCAAGAAATAAAAAATAAAAAATAGATTAAAATTTGATAAATTATTTTTATTTTCTAGTTCAAGCTCATTTTACTTATTTGAATAAAAAAAATTAAAGATTTATAATAAAATCATATTTAAAATTTTATTTTTTTAAACTCTTTATTCCCTATTTAAACAACTAATAGATATTTATTGATATATATATATATATATATATATATATAAGACTTCAAATTACCTTTGGAAATGTCCAAAATCTAAATTAGTTGTTTCACCAATGAATTCTATGCCCCAAATCTTGAATGGAACATATATATATTGTTTCACCGATGAATTCTATGCCCCAAATCTTGAATGAAACATATATATGATGAATTCTATGTCATCATCATATTTTAATGATAAATTCTGATCATCACATGTCATCTGAATATAATAAAAAGTGTCCAACGTCCCACTAGCCTCAATAATACATCACATTTTAATGATAAATTCAGATCATCACATGTCATCTTAATCTCATCTTCACGCGTGTGCAGTCAAATATTTTTGGCTTTCAAGATGAGCTGCGAAACTATAGATTAAGTTGGATTAATTATTACAAATTGCCATTACTTATATTAGATTATAAAATTTGGTCACGGTAGAGGGTAGTTGGATGTTAAACTATAATTAAGTTATTCCAAGTTGCAATTAATATTATAGATTATTACATTTGGTTGATGTTTGCTAATGATAATTAAGTTTGTCTTTGACCATCTAGGTGTAGAGTAGTTGGTTGTGCTACCTTAAAATAAGTATGATTAAATTATATTAAAATATATAACTAATTATTTTAGCTTATATATAATTTTAATATTTAGTTAAACTTGTTTCATTGAGAAAAATGTGTGATTCTAATAGAAATAGAGACAAATCTCCATTTTTTTACTTACCCTCTAATGTACTTTAGTTCATTAGTCAATTTTCTATTCTTTTATCATTTCTTGTAAACTTTTTGAAACTTGTCGTGAAATTTAATAAAAAATATATATAATATTTATAATAGGAGAAAGACTTCTATAACTAATATAGCTTTCTTAAGAGGATTTATAATTTTTTTTTTCCAAAATGTAGTGAAATAATTTTCTAATTTCTACTTTCTTTTCATAATTATGTGAGACATGAATGTTAAGGTAGCAAAATTTTAAAACGGTTGGTTAAATTCATTAATTCATTATTGTTCTTCCTATTTCAAGCTTTGAAAAGAGTTAAAGATGCCCATCACCTAATTAAAGTAATTTTATCTTATTGAAGACAATTGTGATAGAGACAATCTAATGTGCCAAGTGAAGAGTTTGATAATTTTGTTGTGTCAATGGAAGGTTCACTATAAAAAAAATGAAAAAAAAATATAAAAACAAAGAAATCCACATGTAAAGATACATGAGGTTTTAAAATTGTTCAATCAATCATGTTTATCTCCACAGATAAGAGATAACATTTCATTATACAATAGATTACAAATGATAGAAATAGATGCAACTATTGGGTCTCGAAACATGCCACTTTTTCTCATCATTGTATCTCCACCTTGAATTACGAGCCCTTTCACTTCACTAGGTATGTCTCGCTCTTCCTTACATCTACATTTTAATGAGTCTTTTTGCGCTATGAGCATCTCTCGCTCTTCCTCACATCTCTATTTAACACGTACAACCCTCATAATCTCATTAAACATTTTTTCTTCATGACTTGTAATATTTATAAAGATATTCCTACTAGTTTTCCTTATTCTATTAAGAAATCTAATTACAATTATATATAAACTTAAGAAATATTTTATATAATGTTTCTTTTACAAAAAGAAATATATTCAAAATAGGAATTTAAATTAACATGTTTGGTTAAATCATTCATTTATTCATTATTGTTCTTTCTATTTCAAGTTTTAGAAAGCTTTAAAGATGGTCAACACCTAATTAAAGTAATTTTATCTTATTGAAGAAATTTGTGATAGAAACAATTTGATGTGTCAAGGGAAAAGTTTGATAATTTTGTTGTGTCAATAGAAGCTTTAGTATAAATAAATAGAAGAATATAAAAATAAAGCAATCCACGTATAAAGGTACATGAGGTTTCAAAGTTATTCGACCAATCATGCCTACCTCCACAGATGAGAAAGAACATTCCACTATACAATAGATTATAGAGGACAAAAATAGATGCAATTATTGGGTTTTGAAACATGCCACTTTTCCTTACTCTTTGTATCTTCACCTTGAACCACAAGCCTTTTTGCTCCACTAAGAGTGTCTCACTCTTCATCCCATCTACATCTTGGTGAGTCCTCTTACTCCATGGGCATCTCTTGCTCTTTCTCACATCTTTATTTAGCACGTATAGCTCTCACAAGCTCATCTCTCTATCATAACTTTTTCTTTCATGACCTATAATATTTATAGAGATATATTCCTACTAACTTTCCTTATTATATAAGAAATCTAATTACAATCACATATAAACTTAAGAAATATTTTATATAATATTCCTTTTACAAAAAGAAATATATTCCAAATAGGAATTTAAATTAATATGTTTAGTTAAATCATTCAATTTACCAAATGCCCTCTTATTACATTGAAAGGATTGTTTAGAACTATGAAATAGAAAAATATAAATAAATAAATAAATAAAGAAAATAAAATGAGAGGAGAGTGTAAATTACCCTTCAATTGTTGTAATTAGGGATGCAATGGAAAAAAAAAAAAAAAAGCTAGATTTAAGTAGCATGATAGTATTTTGCTTTTGGAGCCAACATTTATCTTTGACTTTAGGGGTATCAGATACCTTATGCCAATCTTCTCCAATGTCCTCGTCATAGTATTGTTGTAGAATATTAGAATATGAGATGACTAATTCCTATAGTGGTTTCTGTTGAAACCATTTTATAAAAGAGACACATAGAGGAGGAAAGAAAATAATTTTATTAATATGGTGATATTTTTAAACTTCACCTGATACAAGCCTTTTATAGGCAAAACCATCAACAGAAATAGAAATACTAAAAAATAGGAATAGAAAGATAACCAGTCACTCTAAACGTGCTGCAACGACCTCCCTAAGACTCGAACAATTCCTAATTTATTGAAAAACTAAACAGAGGCATATTTTTGACACAAAAACAAACTTGACTTGTTCAATACATCCTCTCAGCCACATGCTGATGTTGATAACTTTAACACTCTCCCTCAACATCAGCTTCCAAATTAAATCTTTACCATACCGAGCTGATGACAAAAGCTTTCAAACTTGCTACCACTCAAACCTTTTGTGAATAAGTCTGCAACTTGGTCTTCTGACTTAATCTGCTTCAGCTCAACCTCTTCTTCTAGGACCTTTTCCCTGATAAAATGATAATGCACTTCCACATGTTTTGTTCTTGCATGAAAGACTGGATTCTCCGCCAAACGAACTGCCGACTGGTTGTCATAGTACAATGGAACTGCATAGTCCACTAGTTGATGTAGATCATTCATCAGCCGTATAAGCCACGTACTTTCTTGAGCTGCCATTGATGTTGCTCGGTACTCTGCCTCCGTTGTTTGATTCATGCCCAATTGGTGTCTCAGCTGATTCGTGTCCAGCTGGTGCTCCTTGGATGAGGGAGTAATCAACAAAATTTATAACCTATTACACCATATACTAGGGTAGCAAAGAAAAAGCTACTATAGCATAGCGGCTCTAGGATCGTTCACGGGAAGGGTTTCCAAATTACAAATGATACCAATTCAAAGTGAATTGGTCTTGTTTCATTTCAAGGTTAGCTTAAGAAATAAAACACAAATTTTGATTGGTAAAGATTTAGATTTAAACTAACTGCAAAGCAAGTAATGGAATTACTTAGGAGGAAAAACATTCCTTGGAGGGTTAGGTTCACTGGGGTGGTTCCTCATGCAAAAGACATAGCTCCGGTCACTTGGTTCATTTCCTCGCGTTAGAGATTCAACATATAGTCAATTCTCTAACTAGTGTTGTACAGATACATCCTTTAAATAGATTTCAGCTTTAATTCTCTCACTGATGCAACTTGCAACGGTTCGAGCCTCTCACTAGCACTTACCATTCAAGATGATCTTTAACCTTGGACTTTCCTTCACAAGCTCGCAAGAGATAATTAATGGATGTCTCCTTGGAGTCCAAAAGCTTACCAAGTGTTGGCAATTCCAGAAAATCCTACCTTCAAGTCACCTCCCAGAGGCTCGCAAGGGGTAAACTAGTGCAACTCCATGGTTGGAGATCACTTGCCTTACCAAGTGTTGGCCCAGGTGACTTCAAGGCGTTTTAAGTTAACTAAAAACATAGAAATCACTAAAGGATTTCACTTCCTCTTCATTAATGGCTGAAACCACAAAGCTTTGCATTCTTGCACTTGGAACCTTCCCCGGCAACCTTAGCTTCAAGGAACTAAAGGTTTAGTTACTCATTCTCTAGGGAAAATTCCTTAAAGAGTTCATAACTTAGAAAAAGATGAAAAATACAAAGTGAGAAGGTAAGACAAAACAAAGGGCCTGAACTTTACTTGCTTTCAAACTTACAAAAAGGGTTCCTCCTCAAGAACAGGCTCTCGAGGGGTATTTATATGAACATCATACAAAACTAATTATTACATGGATATTTACTCTTTTTTCCTAACTTAAAAGCTAAGGAATCTCGTAATTGGTGGCTTACAAGGAGAATTTTGGGATTTAGACAACAAAAATCTGATGAAAAATATCTCCCAATGTCGGTAGCAAATATCGGGACGCACTAAGGACCATTTCGCAAGAGAAAATGATGTCTGCGAGATTTCGCAGACACTCAAAAAGGGCTGCGAAATCACTTCGCAGCAAAAGACTAATCTCGCAGCGCTGCGAAGTTGGCTTTTAGTTTGCGGCTCTCAGCTTCCAACTTGTCGCATATATCGGGCAACTTCAGGAGGAAATCCTCAACACGTACAAAAAGGCTGCGAAATCATTTCGCAACAAAAGGGTGATTTCGCAACACTTTGCAAAATGCTTCTTTTAGCTTAGAGTGATTGACTTATAATGGCTGCAACTTCTTCGTTTCAACTCCGAATTGCGCACCGTTTGAAGCATTGGATTGTTGACTTCCTGAGCTTTGAAATGGTATATAGCATGTAGAAAATGGACTTCGGGAAGTGCTCAAAAAGTGGCTGACACGACTGTCATCAAGAATAGGCTTCATGGCAGATTCTCTTTGCTTCTTCTCCTTGCATTCTGGATTTACTCATGGCAAAGGACTTCCAAGCTTTGGTTCTTCATGTTTGTGAGCTTCCAATTGCTTTGCCCAAGATTCCTCATAACTTTCCTCAATCTCGGATTGCTTTGGTGATCAAAAAGGCTATCAAAACACCAAAACTTAACACATATTGATTAGAAGTGCTTGCAAAGGTCCTTAATATGTTAATTGGGTTAAAAGGCAATAACTACTACTCAAAAGTTTTTAAAAGAGTTAATTACAAGCTATGAAATAGCACATTTTGAGTAGTAATCATTGTTGACAGAGATACTGTCGGTTGTCTCTTGCTACACCAAGAAATTGCTCCTGATCCAAGCATAAACACATACCCGGTAGTTGATCTACGGGTGTCGTGATCTCCTGCATAATCAGCATCACAGTAGCCAACTAGCTTGCAATCTTCACCTTTCTTGTACCACAGACCATAATCAATTGTACCCTTTACATGTCTCAAAATTCGTCGAACTGCTTCCAAATGAGGCTTCTTTGGATTTTGCATGTATTGACTCATCACACCAACTGCATAAGAGATATCGGGTCTAGTTAAAGTTAAGTAAAGCAAACTACCCACCAATTGTCAATACATTCTTACATCTTTCAAGTCTTTGCCTTCGTGTTCACACATCTTGGCATTTGGTTCCATTGGTGTTGAGATCGGCTTACATTCGAGCATCCTGAACTTTTTCAACAAATCTTTGGCATATTTTTTTTTACAGAGAAATATCCCTTCGTGTGTACGATCCACCTCTAGCCCAAGAAAGTGCTTAAGTTGTCCAAGTTCTTTCATCTCGAAACGAACTAACAAGTTCTCCTTTGTTCGACAAATTTCTTCAACATCATCTCCAGTGATGATTAGATCATGTACGTATACAAGTACGATAGCTAACTTTCCTCCATTAGCTTTGACAAACAAGCTAGAATCTGCAGGTGTTACTGAATACCCACTTTGAGTTAGAAAGTCAGCAATCTTACCATACCATGCTCTGGGTGCTTGTTTCAATCCGTAGAGTGCCTTTCGCAGCTTACATACATATTCAGGATGACCTTGACTCTAAAAGCCCATCGGTTGATTCATATAGATCTCCCGATCCAACTCTCCATGCAAGAATGCATTCTTAAAAACTTTATAAATATTATAATTATATTTAGTCTCTAAAGTTTAAGAAAGAATATTTTATTTTGAATGATTATTTTAGTTTCTATTTTTGAGTTACAAATCTTAGAAGGTTCCTATATTTTATTATTAGGAGTTTCTATTTTATTGAGTGTGAATATCTATAAATAAGGTTATATAATATTTAAACAAAAGAGAGAGTGGTGGAATACAATAAATTTTAATTCTCCAAAATTTTATCTTCTTTATAATTGTTTATGTTTCTCTATCAACCCTATTATTTAAAAAAAAATGCTATTAAAGCCATACGAAAAAATGAAAAGTGGGATATATGTGTTTCAAATCCCTTAACTCAACAAAAAAAATTACAACAATTGGAATATCAAGATAAACGCTTTGCTTGGTTTACAAGATGCATGGGGTTTGTAGAGAAAGACTACAAAGAGCCACAAGATGAAACCACTCTATCCTCAAATCAAAGGGATTTTTCAAAATAAATGATGAAGAGAGACAAGAAAGCTTTCTTCATTATCTATCAAGCAATGGATGAAGGTTATTTTGAGAAGATTTCAAGTGCAATCACCTCCAAGGAAGTCTAAGAGATATTACAAGATGCATACAAGGAAGTTGATAAGGTATGAAAAGTTTGTCTTCAAACTCTTAGAAGAGAATTCGAAGGTTTAAATATAAAATAATTAGAAGCAATCTCCAATTATTTTTCTAAAGTATTGACTACTATGAATTTATTAAAAAGAAATGGTGAGAGTTTAAATAATACTCGTGCAATTACAAAAAGATACTTCAACTAGATTTGAAGTTTGATTATATTGTTGTGGTTGTTGAAGAATCTAAAGATTTAGATTCTATGACCATTGATCAACTTATTAGATCGTTGCAAGCCTATGAAGAGATATTAAAAAGGAATAATCAAGAAAAATTAGAACAAGTTCTTCAGAAAAACTTTCATTAAAAGACATTGAAGAAAATTTTAATGAAAGGAGTCAAAATAATTGTGGGCATGATCATGGATGTGACTAAGGCAATAGAGGAAGAGGTAGTTTCAATTCATCAAAAATGAAAAAAACCCAAACTCATATTCCTCAAGAGATCATGGAAGATGACACAACTCAAGGCAAAGTAAAAGAGGAATGTGAGTATTTAGCTAGATTGGCAATTCTGGACAAAATTCCTAAGTGTCTCATAATTCAGTTTTTTTCCAAATCCTTCTTTGCATTACTTTCCTAATGAAGATCAAGTTGTTATATTTTCTAAGAGACCAAGGTATGTGGTTGAGGTTGGAGTTTGAAGAAATTGAATCAGCCATGTTTTTTTTTCTTGAAATATTTATTATTTTTTTTAGGAGTTAGGGAGGCTTATGAAGCATTTTTTCTTTTTCTTTTTACTAAGTGTTTAATTATCTTGTTCTAGGATCAATCCAGCTTTAGGTTAAATCAATCTTGGTTTCACTTTCTTGATATTATTTCATCTATTAGATTAAGGGTTTCTTTCAACTTTAAAAACTAAAAAAAAAAAAAAAAAAAAATAGCTTCTAAAAATAGAGAGAAAAATGTAAGGTTGCCCCTTATACTCTCTTGTCTTACTAAATTAAGGGTGTTTTATTGTCGAGAAAATCTCATTTTGTTCCTGATTTTCATGCAGTTTTCCAACAAGTTTTCTTGAGAAAAAAAATGGTTTGATTCTTTCTTTCATTCATCTCTCAATTTTTAATCTATTTGGGTTTGAGTGAAAACCCATTTTCTTCTTGATTGAGCTTCAAGAAGAGGCCGAGATCAAGCTCTGTGGATGCTAAGTATGTCTTGAAAGATGAAGGTATGCAACTTAAGTGAGATGCTGATCAAGTAGTCTGTGAAAGATTAAAGGATTTGACCTAGCTAAATCCTTGTACACTTTGCTTGTTCTTTATAATGGAATTTTTTATCGATGGCATGGTTTTTTATCTCTTCATAGATTTTCCACATAAATTCTAGTGTCACCGTCTCTCTTTTTCTCATTTTACTCCTTGATTTATTTTCAGTTTTAGTTTTCATTTATACTTGGGTATATAAGTTGAATGGAAGAACAATGGGTTGAAATAAGTGTAATTTTCTATAGATATCCTATATATATATATATATGAACCGTGTTATTGAGATTTGGTAGATATTGATTATATTGATTATTTTCTATATATATATTGATTATTTTGATATAGATATTTGGTAGAAATTGACATTTGTGTTATTGAGAAATTATTGTTATGAACTGTGTTGGAGAGTATTGAAGCATGCACATGTGACTTGTATTTGAAAATTGTTGGAAGAGTGTTGTTTGTCACAAGATGCTTCAAATGACTCTTCCCATGGGCTTATGTAGAGCCAAGGAAGAAAGACATTTGCACCATAGAGATGGGGGAGAACTTTAAAAAGGAGATCAAGAGGCAGTTCTACCTTGATGATGTGCCTTACCTAGCTAAGAAAAATATGAGGCGTCTCAAGCACATAGGCTCGATATGCGACTATGTCAAGGAATTTTCTTCGCTCATGCTTGAGATTCCTAACATGACTGAGGAGGAGGAGTTGCTATTCAACTTCATGGATAACTTGCAATGGTGGGTTGAGTAGGAATTAAGGCACCGAGGCGTTCAAGACTTATCCACTGCTATGGCAGTAGCAGAGTCTTTAACAGATTAAAAGAGGGAATACTTCTCCAAGGTTGAGTCTTTGGAGGATAACCACGCCACGGGTGGAGGAGATGAGGTTTCAAGGGACCATAATGCTCCTAGAATGGGATTAGGCAAGATGTCTATCGTCCAAGAAGGAAAGGGTAAGGTGAAAAGGAAGGAGTTTACGCCTAAAATAAAATGCTTCCCTGTGTGACGGTCCATATTGGTCACGGGATTGTCCAAAGAGGAAGGCACTCAGTGCCATGATTGAGAAGAGGGAACAGAAAGATGAAGCACATATGAGCTCGATGTAACTACTAGGTGCCTTCCAAGTCAACCCAAAGCCTAGTACGCCTAAGACATCCTTACTATCAGGGGTGCAAGTAAATGAGGTAAAAGGGGAACAAACTGAGGTAGCCTACTCACACATGGACAAGGTCACCAAAGGAAAGGTGAACTCGATGGGCAAGATATAGCAGCACTCCAAACATCGAAAGTGTAAGGGGTCTGCATCCATCCGAAGCCTCACGGGAAAAGGAGATGGAAAATATCCTGGTTGAACTGGTTACCAACAGACAAGGGGTCCCTCCTGTGATAGAGTATCTAGTCCGATGGAAATGACTACCTAAAAGGCAAGTAAGCTAGGAACATGTGGATGCCTTGAGAAGGTTCTGGAGACACATCAAGAGGTTTTAAGAAAAGGCAACGACGGGGACGTTGACAGCATAGGTGAAGGAGAGTGTCACAAGATGCTTCAAATAACCCTCCCCATAGGCTTATGTAGAGACCAAGAAGCTTCTGGAGACTTCTACACTTAGACATTGGAGAGAAGAGTGTGGAAGGTTCTAGAGATGCCTAGAGAAGTCCACACATCTCTACACTATGGTGGAAGGCATGAGAGGAGTCCAAGGCTTTCTAGAGAATTCTAGAGATCTCTTGTATATTCTTGTACATAGGCTTGTACATTGAATGGTGTAGGGTGTTCTAGAATATTCTTGATTTGTAAGGAACCCTCCAAGGTTCCAAAGAGTTCCATTGGTGCCTATAAATAGGTTAAGTCCTCATTTGGCCAAGGCACCACCCAAAAACCACCAAAATCACTTCCTAGCCAAGCAAGTGAGTTCCCAAAGCACTTGTAAAGCTTCCTTTGAGAAATAAAAGCTTCCATTCTTTAAGAGTTTCCTAGTACAAGTCGTGAGCATCTTAGCCTAATAAGTTAAGCATTGGGAGTAAGGCTAACTTAGCAAGATCAAGTGTCTTGACTTGTCTAAGTGCTGCACGAGCTTAGGAAAAAATTAAGTCCATGACATGTTGCATTCATACTTGCATGTGACTTTTAATATTTGTTGAAATGTACTTAAAGAGAAGAAAAATTGTGAGAAATTTTATGATTAGATAATGTGTTAGGGATCCTTTTGAATTGATTTAAAAAACACCTATTCACCCCACCCCCTACCCCCTCTTGGTGTAGTTTATCATTGAGATTCACCTTTAGGGAAGGTATGATAAATCCTAAATTTAATGTTAAAATTGCAACAAGTATGGTCATTATACTTATGAATGTAGAACTTCCATTAACAATTTGGAAGGATAAACCAACTATGTTGAAAAGAAAGATCAAGAAGAACATAGAATATTGTTAGCATATAAAAAAAGAAAGTAAAGAGAAAAACATATGGTATCTTGACACTAGAGCAACCAATCACATGTATGGCTTCAAAAACATGTTTGTTCATATAGTGGTCATGTTACTTTTGGAGATGCATCCAAAATTCTAGTCAAAGGGAAAGGTAAAATCCTAATTCTTTTAAAAAATGGAAATAATCAATTTATCTCAAATGTTTTACTATGTGCCCAACATGAAATAATATATTAAGTTTGAGTCAACTCTTAGAAAAAATCTATGATGTTCATATGAAAAATTAAGGTCTCTAAATAAAAGATCAATATGTCAATTTAATTGATAATATGCCTATGATAAGAAATAGAATGTTGTTGTTAAACATTCAAAATGTTGTAAAATGTCTAAAATCTTACATAAATGATTCCTCTTGGATTTGACACTTAAGATTTGAACATCTTAATTTTGGAGGATTGAAATTATTGAACAAAGAAAATATAGTGAGAGAATTGTTTTCTATAGATCATTAAGATCAATTATGTGAATGATGCCTACTTGGAAAACATTTCGAAATAATTTTCCAAAAGAAACAATTACAAGAGCAAAGAAGTCTCTAGAGTTTATTCATGTGGATGTATGTAGTGTTAGGATTAAAACACTCTAATCTTATTTTCTGAAAGCAATAATAAACTCATGCAAAAAATAAAGCATAAAAACACACGAAATTTATAGTGGTTCACTCTTAATTTGAGAGTTACATCCACTTGTAGCTGCTATAGATTTTCATTATGATGAAAAGAGAGTACAAGAGAATCCTAAAACACTTCACCATCTAGGTTTTTCTCTCTACGTTTTTCTTTTTCTTTCAACACCCTAAAAGAAATAAAACTCTCTCCAGGTTGGCTACCCTAAACATAATATAAATAAGATAACCAAATGAAACATGTAAAATCCCTAAAATACCCAAGCCTAAAATACCATTACTATTGGGATAATAATTAGGCTCCACACGTCTTAACAATCTCCCGCTTGGAGATTAATCCATCATCAACTATCTTCACCTGTAGTGGCTACGACTTCTCTATCTCAGCTAAGAAGTCCAATTGAAATTGTGCACAACTCTAGTTTCTCAATCATTGTGGTCTTTGTCAACATATCAACTGGATTTCAATTCCCCTAAATCTTCTCGAGTGTTAAAATTGTATCTTCCAAAGCTGATCTTATGAAGTGATACTAAACTTGTATGTGTTTTGTCCTAGCATGATAAATAGGATTCTTTGCTAGATGGATGGCACTCTGATTGTCACAATGTAACACATTTCGCTTATACTTGTGACCCAATTCTTCCAAAGAAGACTACAACCACATTAGGTCTTTGCTAGCCTCTGTCATTGCAACATACTCTGCCTTAATAGTAAAAAGTGCAACTATCTTCTACAACTTTGATACCCAACTGACTGTAGTACCACCTAGAGTATAATCATATCCTATAGTACTTTTTCTGCTATCTATATCACCAGCCATATCAATATCTACATACCCCTACAAACCTAAATCTAACTTCCTAAAACACAAAGTCGAGTCTATAGTGCCTCTCAAATACTTGAGAATCCACTTCACCCCCTTCTAGTGTTATTTTCCCGAATTACTCATATATATACTCACAACTCCCACTGCATGTGCTATATCCAATCCAGTACAAACCATAGCATACATAAGACCACTAATACATAAGACACTTTTGCCATGTAAACCCGTTCTTGTTCAATTGAGGGCGGCTGATCTTTAGATAGTCGGAAGTGACTAGCTAAAGGGGTACTCACAAGCTTCACTCCAACTCTATTGAATATGCTAAGGATCAAACCTTCTTCACATACTCTTCCTGCGATAGTTTCAAGACCTCTTTATCCCTAGTAATCCTCATTCTAAGGATTTATTTTGCAGCACATAAATCCTTCGTTGTAAACTCATCCAATAACTTCTTTTTAGTTTGTCAATCTCATGTATGCTAGCCCCCAAAATCCACATATCATCAACATATAACAATAAAATAGTATGAGAGCCATGAAACCTCTTGATATGGCAACAATGATCTACTTGACACCTCAAAAAACCATTATTGCTCATGAAGTTGTTGAACTTCTTATACCATTGTCTTGGAGCCTTTTTCAAGTCATATAGGCTCTTTTGTAGCTTACACACCATTTTATTTTTTCCCTAAACCTGAAACCCTTGTAGCTTATGCATGTAAATTTCTTATTCTAAATCACCATGAAGAAATGTCATTTTTACATCCATCTACTATAAGTGCAGATCTTTTTTTGTCATTAACCCAAGTATTGTTCTGATAATGGTTAGTTTGACCATTAGAGAGAAAATCTTTGTATAATCAATGCCTTCCTTTTGCTGAAAGTCTTTTACTACAAGTCTTGCTTTGTATCTCTTGCTACCATCATGTTCTTCCTTTATTCGATATACCCATTTATTTTGCAAATCTTTTTTCCCTTTTAGTAGTTCTGCCAATAGCCATGTTTGATTAGACATCAACGAATCCATGAAGTTGGCTACCCTAAACCAAATCACATGTGTAAAATCCCTAAAATTCCTCAACTTAAAATACTCTTACTATTAGGATAATGATTAGGCTCCACACATCTTAACATGTAGTCCAATACATCCAAACTCTTTTGGTAAAAATAAATATTTTTTGTTTTTCATTGATGATTTGAGTAGAAAAAGTTGAGTGTATTTTTTGAAGGAAAAATCTAAAGTATTTAGTGCTTTTAAGAAATTTAAAGCATTTGTTAAAGAGGAAAGTAACCACAATATATAAGAAATGAGATTCAATAGAAGACGTGAATTCACATCAAAAGAATTTGAAAAATATTATGAAAATTATGGGATTCATTCCCCTTTAACAACTCCATATTCTCCACACAAAAATGGTGTAGCTAAAAGAAAAAATAGAGTTATTCTTGACATGACTCAAACATGTTGAAAAGTAAGAAGATGGCTAAAGAATTTTGGGCGAAAGCAGTTGATTGTTAATTTATTTGTAAAATCACTCTCCTAATTGAAGTGTATTGAATAAAACATCACAAGAATCTTAGAATGGAATAAAGCCATGTATTTTCACATTTGAGAGTATTTGGAAGCATTATATATACTCATATGCCAAATCAAAAGTAATCAAAGTTAGATGACAAAAGTGGAATATATATTTTCATCAATCATGACTCAAGCTCCAAAGGGTACAATTATAGAATCCAAAAAATGGAAAAGCTCATTATTAATACAGGTGTCAAGTTTAGTGAAGAAACATGAGATTGGAATGCTCAAAGGTAACTATGATACTCCTCCCCTTTATGAAGAAGGAGAACAAACAAGAGAAAGTTTGCAAGAGATTGCTACTCCACTTTCATCACTACCCCCATCAACTTATGAAGTTCCCACAACATCATCCTCTTTTGAAAGCTCAAGTGAAAAGGACACCATGTCTTAGAAGTCTACAAGAGATCTATGAAGTAACAGAAAATCAAAATGATCTAACCCTCTTTTTTTTTTTTTTTTTTTTTTTTGCACATTATGAACAAATAAGTTTTGAAGAAGCAATTCAAGACCAAAGATGAAAATATACCATGGAAGAGGAAATAAAAGTAATAAGGAAGAATGACATATGGAAATTCAAATCCCTTCTAAAAGAGAAAAACGCAGTTGAAGTAAAATGAGTGTTAAAGAAGAATGAAAAAGGGGAAGTAGAGGGATACAAAACAAGATTGGTGGCTAAGGGTTACAAGCAACAACAAAGCATCCACTATGTGAATAACAAATCGCAATTGATTTATAAAAAAATCTAGTTTTCCATGATCAAACCAAGCACATCGATTTAATATATCATTTTATTAGATAGTGCATTGTGAATAAGGAAATGCAATTAAAATTTTGCAAAATCTCAAGATCAAATTGTGGATATTTTTATCAAGCCTCTTAAGTTTGAAAATTTTAGAAAGTTGAGGATGCTACTTGGAGTCACAAGTCAAGTTTAAGGGAGCATGTTGGAAAATTAAACTTGATTTAGAAACTTTCTAATTATTAGAATTAAATTTAGTCTCTAAAAGTCAAGGGAAAATATTTTATTTTGAGTTATTATTTTAGTTTCTATTTTTGAATTATCAAACTAAGAATGCTTCTATATTTTATTGTTAGGAGTTTCTATTTAATTAAGTGTGAGTATATATAAATAAAAGATTATGTGATAACTAAAAAAAAAGAAAGAGTGGTGGAATATAATAAATTTTTAATTCTTCCCAATTTTATATTCTTTGTAATTGTTTGTGTTTCTCCATCAACCCTCTTACTCCCATATCTTTTACTTCCACTTTTCCAACACTTTTATATGATGAAACTTGAGTCTCTTCAACTTTGTGAATAAAATTGTTGACAATGATTCCAAAAAACTCACCACCCATCAAGAGGTAATTCCCCTGATGAAGACATACACAAACAATTGTCACAATTCTTAAGTACAAGATTTTTCAATTGGATTAATGATGACCTCGTTATCCAACTAGGCTACTTTGCATCATCACAATACAATTTATTTTTTAGAGATTTCAACTTTGGATGTGTTGTAGAGAAGGATGAAAATATAGGTTTCCTCTAATATATCAATAACTTAATTTTTTAGATATGTTATATCGAGAAATATCTATGAATATTTAAATACAAAATATCAGTGAAATGAAAATTAATCAAAACTTATAAAATATTGAAAAAAGACTTAAGCAAATGATAAAAATAAGTAATAATATATATATATATATATATATATATATATATATAATAAATTCGTAACATTAGTCAATAACATGCTAATTCAAAAACATATTAATATTAAAATGATAATATGTTTAATTTGAATATATTGTAAGATAAAAAAGAAATAATGGTATTTATATAAGTATTTTTTATTTAAAAATATTAATATTTTATTTATAAATTTATATTTGGTTTGTATTTAATTAGTTTACACACTATATAATAAGATAATTAAAATTTAATTATTTACAATAATTTTATTTCAACTAATTTATAAATATATATATATATATATATATATATATATATATATATATATAACACTAAGTGCACATCTAACACAAATCTACAGATGATTCAATAGGGTAGGCAACCCACGGCAAATTCAAGCACTCGGGTTTGGGCCTTGCTCTTTTGTGTTCTATGTTCGAGTGGTACATGAAGGCAATCCCACATCTGAGTTTGAGAGAAAGCAAAGCCTTATTTCATGATGGTGACTCCATCGATCCACTATCAAAGTTAGTAAAGTGGGCTTGAGCGTGGGCTTTTCTAGCTGACTGGATGAAGATTGACTCTTGATCCACCAACAAAAATATCCAGAGCTTCTTCAGCCACACCCTTTCTACCCTTCAAATCAAACTTCGGAGGTGTATCTTGTTCTACATTTCTACCTTCTCTCTCTTTTTCTTCTTTTTCTAATTTTTCCTTTCCTCTCTCTTATTTTATTCACTTAAAATTTAATTACTAAACCCTTAATTTAGTAGGATGTTTGGGTTGGTCAATTCAAGGGTTGAAATCCTCATTTGCTTGTAATCTTTGGGCTTGGTGTAAGATGCACATAGTTCTTAGGTCTCATTCCTTTGTAGATTTTGTGGAGTGTATGGGTTCGGGCTAAGGGGGTTGTTGATATTTCTTTATGTTTTTGTGTTACTTTGAGGTGTTTCTTAGTATACTTCCTATGTACTTTGGAGCGCTTTCTTTGGTGTTACTTTTTATTAATTGATTTTGATTACCTATAAAAAAAAGATTGTGTCTAAAGAAGACATGCCCTTTTGTAGAAGTAGAACCTGTTAGCCAGATATAGATTTTCAAAGCATATGTCATAGGCATTTTGGCAATTTAACAAATTCTCAGTGAGTTTAAAGTTCATATAATTCCAAAAATCATGTTTTCTCAAATTCTTGAGTTTTTAAGACAGATACCCATAAAAAGGTCTTAACTACAATTCATCGAGTCCTAACAGATGTAAAAGGCCAAGAAAATAGCATCTTGTTGGCTAGGGCCAAATAGTGTAACTAGCTTAGTGTTTGATAACAAAATTGCCCGAACGGATCATGGCATGGTGCCTTAGGTCAATAATTTACCACCTATTGGTTCGGCACAATGTATGGTAACCCCCATTAAAAGATGTAAAGGTCGGTAGCTTGCCCCTTTCTCCCCTCGCCCATTAAAGTGAAACAAGTAATCCACACAGCACATTGAAGTGATTCTGACACTATTTGTTCAAATAAACATATTTTCAGAAACCAAGAATGCATACTCAAAGAAGTAGCTTGTTGTACTTTTCAGCGTTATTAAAAGTCCATATGTAATAAAATGGGCTAAACTATATGATTTCCTTCACAAGGTTCTCAAAGAAAAGTTCTTACCAAAATAACAAGCTATACTATAACCCCTTACCCTTCATTGTAGTTGCAACTTTTCTTTTATCTCTGGGCGACCCTTCCCTTAAAGTTAGACACAATTAATTTAGTTTACAAATGCTTTCACAATTTCTTATCTCAGGTACTCATTTTGGTAATGGTGGATTTTTTCCATGTCGATTGATCGAGGCATTGGTTCAATCTATTGAAATTCTTCCTTGATATCAGGTCATCATCCCATTCAATCGAACTGGACAAAATTCTAGATCACTAAACAAATTACAATTCCAAGAATCTGATTTCTTGTCCCATGTGTCCAAAATCAAGTTATTTTCATCTCACATATATATCTAAAGATTTTGGTGTCTTATTAACATGGATTAACACTGAATAAATGATTTGAGGCCTATGTCTAGGGACTGAATACAACTTATTTTCTTACGTTTTAGACATATGAGTTTCCTACCTTTTTCTATGGTTGCTTTCATCCACCCAAGACCTCTAGATCTCTGGATTATGAAGAAAGGAATTAGTTTACTTACCATGTCTCAAATTCCTTTGGGAATGCTCAAGGAAATTGAGTTCTCTTTTTTTGAACAGATTTATGAAAGCGTTCTCTCTGTCTGTCTGTCTGTCTATCCCTCCCTCCCTCCCTCCCTCTCTCTCTCTCTCTCTCTCCACAGAACAATTGTCTTTAAGGAGGTTAAAGACCCTATTTTTGCTTAAGCTCATTTTAGGTTTTCTATACATTCCTACAGATTTGCCAAAGTACCTCTTGAGTTTTATTTAATTTATTCTTAGCCTTGATCTAAGAGAATTTCTGTAATAACGTTGAATAATTCAGGGTAGAAATAACCCCTTCTTTATGGCCCTGTAGTTACATGGTACGCACATTCTTCATTATTAGCATAACCCAAAGTAATTAATTTACCGTGAAATCCAGAAATTAGGGTTCAAGGTATTGCATCATCTTGTCACTTTGATTTTATAGTTGATGCTGACCAAACCTTCTGCAAGGTAAAGGGGATGCTTGTCATCTAAAATTTGTGCATTATGGTGAGAAGTGAGGTTGGTTAACGCCGTTTTCATCTACAATGTATTTGGCAGATGGATGCAGACTCTAGTTACTCTGTTCCTCAGAATAGTTTTGTGCCGATCTTTAGAAGGTAAAAGCTGTTGGGCAGGGGTGGGAGCTTGAAAGGAACAAAAACACGTCTCTCTTGGACAACTATATCCAATGGGCTCACTTGTGTCTCCAAGGTGGAGCTTCTTTCGAGAATTTGGTAGGATGTCATAACAATTTTGGATATTTTTCGGCGGTATCCCATTTTGGCTAAACAAGGGATCTACCTTGTTTATTATTTGGTTTTTGTTTTCTGTCCTCTATAGAGTTTTAGTAGCTTGTTGATGCTTGAAAGAACTCTATTCCGTGGGCTTATTAAGTTCCCTTGGAACATAAGATTCTATTTTATCTTGTTCCTTAACGTTTTGAATAGAAGTGATGTTTTAGTTGATATTCTATCCTCTTGATGGCTGGGCATTAGGAGCAGGTAGATAGATATCAGTTTCAATCAGTTCTGAATAGTTGATGAGAGAAGAGCAAGATACTGTTGTAATTTTTCATGTGGGGATACTACCTTGATGTATATTTTTCAGGACTTGTTTAGTATTGTGCCGAATGAGGACACATGATGTGTGATTATTTGGTGAGGGCTGGACTGGTGATCACTAGTCCCTTGTTATCATTTGGAGCTTTAAGGACAGGTAGCTAGAGTAGTTGGTTGAGTTTATGAGTCTGCTATATGAGATGTTGGTGGGCAGAGCCAGAAAAGATACTAGTTGGAAGCTCAATATAGATAGAAGATTCTGTTAGTATGCTTTTCAGGAATATGTTATTTAGGGTTTGGTTGGCAGCTGTTCCTTCCAAATTAATATTTTTTGAGTGAGGGGCAGCTTGGGTTAAAATCCTTACCATGGCCAATTGAAGTAGGCCATATGAGTGTAACATGACTTGGTAACAATGTTCTTGGTTGGTGGCAAAGAAAGTTCCTGAAAAAGAATGAGAGTAAATATTGGAGAGTGCCTATCAAAAAATGAAAAACCAAAAAAAAGGTTGGAGAGTTTCTCTCTTATGTTTGTTTTAGTGCTTTGAGGAGTTAACATGACCGAGAAGTCTACCGAGTACCAAAGCAGAAGGATAGCCTAGTCAAATCCTTATTTCTATGGATCTCATCCTCATCAGTAGCCCAGAGAGTTCCCTTGTAGGTTTTTATTTCTGGCCTGTTCTGTGCAGAAGCAGCTTGACCTCACATTTTACTGTTTTATTTTAGTTCCTCTGCTGGTGTCAGTGTTTGTTTGTTTGTGTGCTTGTTTTCGTTTTGTTTATCTTTTCTGTGTCTACTTATGGCCTCCTTTACTTACCTTCTGCATTAGGATTTACTGCCCATGAAAAAGAGACAATGAAACAACAAAGAAGAAACAGTTCTATGCTCTTGACAGATGGAGTACTTCATTGTTTGGCTTCATGAAGAGTTTGCTATCTTTCTGGCTTTTTGGGCATCTTTTTGTGATTTGGGGTTGTAAGCAAACATCTGTTGGAACCTTGCTAGGATTGAGAGTGCTGTCAATCCAGAAGATGTAAAGGAAGATCATGCGACTCACAGCCACAATCATGATCATGACCATGATTACCATCATCATCATCATCATCATGAACATGACCACGGACATGGTAACTCTAAATATTTTTTCAGTATACAGGCAAAAGATGTTTGTTCTTGGATGTCATCCAGTTTTGGCTTCTTGATTTCAGTCGTGTTGTTTTGTAGCAATAATGATTTATAATAGTTTTCTTACTGCTTTTAATGCATGTGAATGATGGTTTCCTGTTCCTGTTATATTTTTGCAAACCTTTATGCCTCTGTTATTCCCTTTGATAAGGAAGAATATAGATATTTAATTGTGAATTTCCCAGATCATATTATTCTCTATATCCCCAATGTCATTTGCGCTTGTACTTCTAAAAAAAAAAGCCTCCACCTCACCCAACTCCTTATTGTGAATGTCTTGTGAACTTGGGGTTCCAACAATCTTTCTCCACATTCTGCTTTCACACCTTGGCTACTCATGCATCTTTAGCAGTGGCTATTGAAAATAATGCAGGAAAAGCCTTTCCTAAGGATTTGTCACCACACCACCTATCCTTCTAAAATTTTACCCTTCAATCATTTCTCACCCTAAATACAATCTTACTGTTAAACACCTTGATCCCACTCAGTTTTGATTGTCTTCCATAACCTCACCTAATACCCTTCCTTCACTCTTTTTACTGTACCATCCCCCCTTTTGCTCCCCATGCTTTCTTGTAATCACTAGCATCCAAAGGGATTCACTTTCAATTGTGAATCTCCAACACCATGTACTAACAAGAATCTTCTTTTTAATGGACAAGCTTCTAATACTCAAGCCCTCACCCTTCTTTTCTATGCAGAATGTTGATCAATACATGAACTACAAGTGGCTTTCTCTTAAGTGCTCATCCCCGTTAAAGGAAATCCCTTTGAATATACCCCAACCTTAGAATTGCCTTTATTGGTATGAAAAGTAAGGAGTGTAGTAAATTGGTATGCTAGATAGGATGCTTTTTATCAAAGTTATCTTCTTCCTTTCAATAGGTACTATCTCTTCTGCATGGGGAGTTGTTTCTGTAATCTTTCCTCCACTTCATTCCAAACTTGAGGAGATTTGAAAGAGTTCCCAATGGAAGGCCCAAATAATTTTTTGGAAGAGTACCCGCTCTACAACCCAAAACCCTAGCCAGGTCCTCCATATTAGTAACCCCTTAATTGGCATCAACTCAAGTTTCTCCAAATTAATTTTTAAACCAAAATTTGCCTCAAACCACTTGAATGCCTAGCTCAAGTACTCCATATACTCCTTATTGGTACTAGAATAAGAGTATCATAAACAAATAATAGGTGGGACACTACTTGAAAGCCTTGCTATAAAGCCCCTTTCCTTTGCCTTAGTTCAAGATATAAAATAGTGCCTCCATGGCCATAATGAAATCATAAGAGGAAAGAGGGTTACTTTGTTTCAAACACTAGAACTCTAGAAAAATCTTATTAGGATTCCATTAATCAATGCAAAAAAGCAAGCCATGGAGATGCACCACTTGATCCATCTTGTTCATTAAGGATTAAATCCCATTTTTTCCAAGATCGCTTGTAGAAACCTTGATTGCTATGATCATAAGCCTTTTTGATATCCAGCTTACATTTGACCCCACTCTCTATGGTTTTCAACCTTGAGTCAATGTCTTTATTTGCTATGAGGATCACATTTAAAATTTGTCTACCCTCTACAAGCACATGTTGAAAATTTGAATCCATTTTTCTCACTACCTTTTTAGTTTATTACCCAAGACTTTTTCTAGAGTTGTATAGCCCCCTACCAAACTAATTGATTTGAAGTCTTTTAAATCTTTGCACCTCCCTTTTTTTGGGATTAACGCCATAAAAGTGGCATTTAAGTTTCTTTCAAAAGTGCCTATCTTATAGAACTCTGCAGAAAAGCCCATTACCTCACTTTTCACTAAGTCCCAACAATATTGCCAAAGCCCAGGGGCTTTATCCCCACACAAACTCGAGAGGGTTGAAAGACGAACTCCTCATAAAATAGCCACTCTTTTATAGAAACATGAATGCTGCATAATCATTAATTGCTATTGCCCCAACAAGAAACAAAGAAAATAGAATGATCTGGTTAATATAACTGTGCAGTATCACTCATCTGACCTTAAGATAGACACAAATATGAATTAGTTTTCACAGGTAGGGAACACACCCAAATGCCTCAAAATAATCAATCTTGCTACCTCAAAATGACGAGTTAATAAAAATTTGTATTCAATGGAACAACATGTGTGCATCCTCGTAAAGATATTTCTCTGCTTGGTTTTGATGCTCTCTCCATTTCCTGTACAAATGCTTCCTGTATTTCTCAAAGATGAAGATATGTAATATTTTAAAAAATACACATTAGGCTTATGCCTTTTATACAGTTTGGCACAACAACCAAAATTTATTACCTTACTCTCTAATTTGTTCTGTCCCACTTCTATGTTTCTTTATCCAATTACAAGTTACACACCTACTATAAACTAGTAATTTCCAGCTGGTGTAGGTCTCGCGTTTGTTATTTCATTTTACATCAACAATTACTTTTGACATCTGTTAGCTGTTTTTTTTATCATTTTGGTTGCAAATGAAGCATTATAATTTTAAGAAATATGTTACCTGAGAGAGAAAATAGATTTACTGTATTTTCTGCTCATACTCCGGATTGGTTGCTGAATCCTCAAGCATTCAGAATGCTATTTACCTGAGAGAGAAAATAGATGTTGTACTATTTTTTCTTTGTAAACAAAATAAAATATTGGAGTTATTCAGAGCTCATGTAAGAAATAAATTAGACAGATGAATTCGTTGCTCCTAATCCTGTAGAGTGCTTGATTCGTCAATTTCCATTTGATGTTAAAACTAAACATCTTGTCAGCTAAAACAAAAGGTATGAAACTCCCAACTCAAGTTTCACTTTTGATGCCATTGCATTTTAATCTTCATTTGTGATTTAATATCCATGAACTAGTGCTGAGCGAAGCTTTTTATTTTACTTGCGATTTAATATCACAAGACAATATAATTCAAGGTCCCACAAGGATGAACAAATAGAATTCTGAATATCTGGTCTAGTGTTGGGTTCTTAATTCAACAAATCTCTATGGCTCTTATACTTGTAATGATAGTAATGAGTGATATTGATGTTTTCAACATTGGGCATGCAGAACACAATGATCACCATTCCTATGATCACACTCATGACCCAGGTGTTTCTTCAGTCAGCATAGTTTGTGAAGGGAGCTTGGACCTTGAGAAGGTTGGTGTTAGTGTTTTACAGGCAGTTTATATGCAAGTTTCTTCATAACTGCATCTAGAATTATATTCCAATTTTTTTATATCCTTGACCTGACCTATCTCAGTTTATGAATGATGAGAAATCATTTATTCCTTTTCTATGGAAGCTCCTTCGAGGAGCATTTTGTCCAATTCAGATTTTACTTATCTCAGGACATAACATATTGATAATATTGGACTGATGTGCTGGTTCCTTTTTTTTTTTTTTTTTCAGGCTAACATATGGTTGGGTACATTGTTGTTGGAACGTAGTGAAGATATATATTGGATGAAAGGTTTTTTATGAACCATTAGCCTAAAGATGACACATCAGAAATTGTAACAAACTAATTTCAAAGAAAAATAACCTAATAAAACTGATTCATCTACCAGGGGAGGGGAGAGGAATAACTTTCAACGCAATAAAGTGTTATGTCAACTTTGCTTGTATGCACAATATTTTGTAAAATTGTTGGCTATGGTGTCTTCTTTTACATCAAATCAATGCTGGTTTTAGCCTTCTCTCTTGTTCTTATAGTGGGGTCAATTTTTATTTTTGAGACCAAATTGAAGCTAGGCATATGTATTTAAATGTGTCGTGTGTCATCTCAATGTTCCAAGTTTCCGTATTTCTGATCATTTCTCTCATTGAAAAAAGTATTTAAAAAAGACTATATTAAGTTAAAGTTTTTTTATCATCAATCATCATCATCATTTTTAATGTCAATATTCTAAAAATTCAAATGACAATTCTCTTCAAGAATAAATTTATTTAACTTTCAACATTTTATGTGTATTTGACAACAAATATGAATCTTTCTTATGTAGAATTATTTTACCCCTCTCTCTCTCTCTCTCTCTCTTTCTTGATATGACACGTATAGATTTCCATTAAAAAAAAATCACATTTTTGTATCATATCATTTGTTGTATCGTATATAACAAGGTTTTAACAAACATTCCACTTCCAAAATTAGTAACTTTGTTATAGTCTCAGTAACCATATCCAGTATATTTAGCTAAAAATCGCCATATAGATTATATGCTAACATCCCTGGATGGGAGTTATGATGAAGTATGACAAATTGTTGCCAAACCACCTCTAGCATAGGCATAGCTGTTTTATTGTCTAAAACCTGCCAACACTTGAATACTTGGAACATCTCTTGGAACTATGCTAATATGGCCCCGAGCTTCTCATGATCAAGTGCAGATCTGTTATGGTTTTGGCAATTTTCTGTGTCTTTATTTTCACCTTTAAGTTGCTTGTTTGGTTGTTATTTTCCAATTTGATTGTATTTTATCACAAATTATTTAACTATAAAGTTTGTAAGATGTCCTTTTGATAATAACTCAATGCCTAGCATTAAATGTAGACCGGGTACATATCTTGCATGGCGAGGTTAATAGACCTAACATTTCCCTTTGGTATCAACAATGCAATTTGTGGTGATTTATGTTACATAAACACTTTGAAATATGTGAATTAGCATTTGAAAAAGTAATTTTGTTACAAGTAATAAATTGGTATACAACTAAACAAATAGGGGAATAGATGTTTACATTAAGTGTGCTTATATTAATTAAAAGAAAAAAAACAACAAAGAGTATTAAGGGGAATAGATGTTACCCACTTATTATTTTGCTTATGTATTTATTTAAGTACTCACCTGCTAAGGATGATCTGGTCTGAGTTGGCAAAGAAAGCAAACCCTGTTTGTTGGGTTGTTGTCATCCATTTTCCTGCCAATCAAATATTAATATTAATATGAATGGTATTAGCAATGTTATTAATATTATATGAACAAATAAATGATTGTCAACCATCTAATGGAATCGGATGATGCATAACAGACCTGAACTAAAGCAAACAATGAGGACTCCAACCTCCCCAAGCAATGAGGTTAAAAACAAATCTGAAGGTGAATATTTAAGTCATGTTTGGTTCCTGAGTTGAGAAAGAGAAAATGGAAAAAAAAACTAGAAGCAAAAGAAAGGAGCTACAAACATGACCCAGGGAAATATTATCTTCAAGATTGTCATTGCCACACACCAAGAAGAAAGACAAAAATGAAACTAAAATTAAAAAATAAAACAAAACAATTATTAGCAAACACGATAACCATATGAATCTTCTAAGAATAAAATTTAGAAAAATTGAAATTGAAATTGAGAAATAAATGAAATAAACTAATGCTCATATTATAAACACTTTGAGAAAAAGGAAAAACACTCGTCCTCTTGAAGTCAACTTGGTGGTTGGGCCATTTTTCTATGAACTCAACTACATGATTGCAGCTACAAATGAGGACATGAGCTGCAACTTTTATGTCCATCATTCATTTCTCAATTCTGCCCAATTCATCACACAACATGGCTGATGCCCTTGTTTCCATTGTCTTGGAGCGGTTGGCTTTAGTAATCCAACGGCAGATTCAACAAGAGTTGAGATTGCTTGTGGGTGCTGAAAATGACGTCCAAAAGCTCACCAACACACTTAGGAACATCCGAGCAGTTCTTCTGGATGCAGAGAAGAGACAAGTTAAGGATGAAGCTGTAAAAATTTGGCTAGAAGATCTCAAAGGATTGGCATATGACATGGACAACGTGCTGGATGAATGGAGCTCATCAATTCTCAAAGTCCAAATTCAGGGAGTTGACAATGCTCTCACTCACAAGAAGAAGGTGTGCGGCTGTATCCCTTTCCCTTGTTTTCCTATTCGTGGTATCCACATATGTCATGACATCGCTCTTAAGATAGGAGAAATCAATAGAAGACTAGATGTGATTGCCCAGGAGAAAGATAGGTATAATTTTAATTTTATTTCAGGCATGGAAGAGCCTGAGAGACCAAAAACTACCTCTTTTATTGATGTACCAGAGGTACAAGGTCGAGGCGAGGATAAGGATATCATAATAAGCAAATTGTTGTGTGGCAGTAGTAAAAAACATTGGATCTCCATATCATCTCAATCGTAGGTTTGAGAGGTATTGGAAAGACAACGCTTGCACAACTAGCCTACAATGATGTTAAGGTGTGTTCCCATTTTGACAAAAGGATTTGGGTATGTGTGTCAGACCCTTTTGACGCAATGAGGATTTCAAGGGCAATACTTGAAGCACTTGAAAGAAAAACTTCTAGTCATCTCCATGAACTTGAAATTGTACAACAAGAAATTCAAAACTCTATTGCAAGAAAGAAGTTCCTCCTTGTGTCGGATGATGTGTGGAATGAAAACTACCAGATTTGGGAGCTGGTGAATTGTCTCAAGCGTTGAGCACCAGAGAGCAGAATTTTGGTGACCACCCATAAAATGGGAGTGGCTAGAATGATAGGAACTACCTACACACACCCACTCGAAGAATTGTCTAAGAAGCAATGCTGTCGCTGTTCAGTAAGATCATTTTTTTTGGTAGAACTAAGAAAGGTATTGAAGAATTAGAAGAAATTGGCCAAAAAATAGTAGACAAGTGCAAGGGCTTGCCTCTTGCTGCAAAAACTTTGGGGAGTCTCCTGCATTTAAAAGAGAGGAAAGAAGACTGGGTAAATGTTTTGAATAATGATGTATGGCAACTGGAAGTGTTCGAAAGAGATCTTTCCCCTGCTTTATTACTGAGTTACTATGATTTGTCTTCTGCAATGAAATGTTGTTTCTCGTATTGTGCACTGTTTCCAAAAGATCATGTCATAAAGCGGGATAATTTGATCAAGTTGTGGATGGCCCAGAGTTACCTCAGCTCTAAAAGTAAAGAGATGGAGACCATAGGTCGTGACTCGTGAGTACTTTGAAAGCTTAGCAATGCGCTTCCTTTTCCAAGATTTTGTAAAAGACAATGATGGAAATATAATAGAGTGTAAGATGCATGATATAGTGCATGACTTCGCCCAATTTTTGACAAAAAATGAATGTTTTATCATGGAGGTTGATAATGGAAAAGATCTGAGGTTAGAATCATTCTATAAAATGGGTCGTCATTCAAGTATAGTATTTTCATATAACAGCCCCTTTCCTGTCTCTATTTTCAATATAGAGAATCTACAGACTATCTTAGTTATTTCTCGAGGCGACTTACACATTTGTAAAGGGCTACCTAATATATTCCAATGTTTGCAATCTCTTAGAACATTAGAATTGGCCAACAACTCAATTGAAGAACTTCCCAGGGAGATAGCACAGCTGATACATCTCAGGTATCTTAACTTGTCGGATAATGCTTGGTTGAAAGAATTGCCAAAAGCTATGTGCAATTTATGTAATTTGCAAACCTTGACACTTAGTAAGTGTTGGCGTCTTGAGAATCTGCCTCAAGGGCTGGGAATACTGATAAACTTGAGACATCTTGAAACAGACAGCACTCTTATAAGGGTGTTGCCCAAAGGAATTGGCAGATTAAGTTCACTTCGAACATTGGCAGAGATTGCTGTTGTGGGTGATGACGATGATGATAATTCACTCAAAGTGGGAGACCTGCCAAACTTGAACAATCTTTGTGGGCATCTTGCAATAAGTGGATTGGGTAATGTGAGGGACGCAAGGGCAGCAGAGAAAGCGGAATTAAAGAAAAAGAAGCACCTCCATATTTGAATTTCTATACAGATAAGGAAGAAGCAGCAGAGGGGATGAAGATCGTGGCTGAAGCCCTACAACCCCATCAAGACCTGAAATCTTTAGGCATATACCATTCCAATGACATCAAATTCCCCAATTGGTTGACCACAATACTATCCCAATTGACAACACTTAAGCTGGAAGGTAGTATAAAGTGCACCCATTTGCCTTCCTTGGGAAAACTACCTCAGCTGGAGGGGCTTGACATTTGGGGAATGGTTTCCTTCAAGTATGTGGGTCATGAATTTTTGGGAACAACAACAACAACAATTGCATTCCCAAAGTTGAAGAAACTGACGTTTGCTTTTATGGAGGCATGGAAAAAGTGGAAAGTAAAAGAAGAATACCATGTTGAAATAATGCCATGTTTCCGTTCATTGACACTGGAGAAATGCCCCAAGCTAGAGGCCCTGCCGGACAGCTTGCTCCGGATGACGCAGCTGCAGACTTTGTGCATCTACGTCTGTCCTGCCCTAAAAAAAGACCTCTGAATAGTCCACACATTTCGGTAATTACTAATTTATTTATTTTCTGTTAATTATTTGGCATCATATATTCTTCGATTTCCCCTAAAAATAGTTGAAATTGACAATGCTTGCTTGGTTAATCCATACTCTTAATCATTGAAGACCTCTTTCTCTATTTTCTTAATTTTTTCCCTGTGCTATGCAGTAATCCAACACTAGCTCCGGCTTTGATCTTCTTTTAGGGTTTTCTTGCTATGATTTTGAAGAGATCAACACTGACCTTTGGGTGAAGAAATCTCCTGCCACAACCAAACCCACCGCTATGGCTGGTTACTGCCTCATCACCGCCATCCCGGAAGCTGTTCTCGCCACTAATCATTGGAGACGCCGCCCTTCATCGCCATGGATAATTCGGCATCGCCCAACTCGCCGTCGTTCGTTGCCAACCGTTGTCTTCCTCAACGTCTCTTACTCTTCAATGGAGAAGCCTGAAATTTACAGAGCCCTCCATAAACAATAAAAATGGGAGCTTGGCTCTCATCCTTATTGTCTCTGGTTTATGAGAATTGCGTAGAGAGGTGATTGAGGAATTTCTCCCTAAACTCTGTTTGGCAGCTAATTTCCAACGTGTGTTATTTTGTTTCTCCAAGGGCTGTTTGGATGGCTTGTTTTGAACAGAAAAATGTTATCTAAAACAGTTATTAAACAAGGTCTTAATCTTCTCAATTAATTTTGGCTTCTATTTCACCCATCATTTCAATAGGATTATATTGCAATTTGTGGTGTCACTTTAATCATCTTAATTAATTTTGGCCTTCATATTCTATTTCATCAATGATTTTAATAGGATTTTGTAGAATTTGTAATTGCGAAGAACTTCATATCACTCCGTTCCCTAGCCCTAGATCATATAGGGTGTATGTTATCTATCTAGGCTTCTCTAAATCTAATGTAATAGAATATGTAACATAAAAAAACCACTATAATAATTAGATATAGAGAATATAGTAATCATACATTCAATTTGAATGTTTTTGAATCGTTTCTAATCCGATGAAGATATCAAAGACCATTGTAGAAGTTGTTTACCCGGTATTCTTCCATTCACTCTCTTTCAAGGGTATAAGCATGAGAAAATTGTGAACTTTTCTATTTCGAAGACAAGTAGGGTTTTTCTCTTTGAAGGCTCTTTGAAAGATGATAGAAAGAAGGCTAAAACCCTATCCCTTAAGGTGCATTTATAGGGTTTTTTGTTAGGTTTAAGTGACTTAATCCTAAATTGTACTTGGGTCACCTAAACTAGTTCACTTGAGTCTTAATTGATTATTTAGTTGTATTAGGTTCTAATTAATTAATTAACTCCATAAAAAAAATAAAATTTCATAAGGTTTAATGCATCTTTGCATTTTTACCACAAACATCCTTATGTATAAATTTACTTTATATTTTTTAAATTCATTTAAAAAAATTTTAAATTTTGAGATAGTAAATTTTCTTTAACATTTCAATTTATTAAATTATTTTTAAATTATCAGAGTTCTTATATCTTATATAAAGAAACTACTATTTTCTAATTTTATAAATAAAAAACAAAAAGCATTTTATAAAACTAAAAAGTGTATCCAAACAAACACTAAGAACCTATTTGGTCGTTTGATTTAAAAACAATTTTTTTTTTAAAAAAAAAGAAAAAACTATTTTAAAAATATTCTAACATTGTTTTATCGTTATTCTCTTAAAACAATTTTTAAAAACAAAGTGAAATAGATAACAATTTTTAGAGAACAAATAAGAGTTGTTTTCACCAGTTTTTAAAAACGAAAGGAAAACATGGATCCATTTGATCATGTTTTCCGAAACTTGTTTTTAAAAATTGTTTTTAAGTTAAAGAATAAAAAACAGTTTTAAAAAATAAGTTTCATAAAACATTGTCAAATGGACCTTAAGTTAGTTGATAATGCCTCACATTTATTAGACAAAGCCCTCTCTAAGAGAATATTTTGTTCGAATCACAACCAAGCATTTGAAACCTTTGCATTGAAATTTCAAGAACATCCCACTTAATCCATTAGGTTAACAATCGATATGTCCTTAAAACAAATAAAAAATAACCCACTTCATCCATTAGGTTAACAATAGATAAGTCCTTACAACAAATCAGAAGAAACATCATGCATGCATGCATGCAAGTTCCCATCATTCACAAATCATTTATGTTGTAGGAAATAAATCCAAACAATAACGTTGAAGTTTACACATTCTTACATATATAGGCAAACAAATAAAAGGGGAAAAGAAAAAGAGAAAAAGAATTTACAAATCACCAATTTGAAATTGATTCATAGACAACTTCACAATACATAGGTGTTGGGAATTTTCTCCTCTTTATTTGAACTTGCTTCTCTGAAACGAAAAACAATAGTGTTAATCTCCTTCACATCCCATAACCAATAAAATTAAGATGGAAAAAAGATAAGGAAGCAAATAAAATAAGTCAAGACAAAAATAAAGACCAAAGCTTGCAAGTAAAAATGAAAAATAATAATAATAAATGATGCCTTTGGATAAAATTTTGAGACAAGAATCAAGATGGTTTTTATTGATAAGTTTTGAAATTTTCTTTGCAATATTTTGAGCAAATAATCTAATAGGTTAGGCTATTAAAATATTAATTAGTTAACATTTAGATCATGCTTTTCATTTGTTTCATTTCTCATTCATTAATGCATTTGAAATATTATTTTTACAATTTATATATATACCCATGGGCACTGAAACACGATCAATCATTGCACCCATACCACCGAAAAGGGGAAACACTAGGCCCATGGCCCAACAAAAGTTTACTCTAAGTTTGAAACCCCCAGCTCCACTAGAAAAGAGGGAACACTAGGCCCATGCCCAAGAAAAGTGTACCCTAAATGGAATTTGATAATATATAACATTATATAGTACATATAGAGTCTAAAGATCACATAAAATCTCTTCTACACGGTTGTTGGAGCTTTTTCAAGGTATTTGATCATGTAACAAAACACTTTTAGAAAAGAAAAGGTTTCAAGTTTTTTTGTACAAAAGGTTTTCATTTTTATTTCTCTTATTTTGCAAGGTGTAGATATTATAGGATAAACACTTTAGTAACAGTGTAGATGTGCCAAAATGGACCTATGGATGCAAGATAATAATGTTATGCAAAATGGAAAGCTTCAGAAAAAGAATATTCATGAAATAAATTAATGTGTGCGATTATGGATGCAATGGAAATGAAAACTAAGATAAATTCAAATTACCTGTAACAAGAGCGACATGAAGTGAAGCGTGATGACCATTCAGTCCCATGAATATGAATATTCGACTTCTGGGATATGAGATATTTTGTGCCCATCCTCTCTAATATCCTTTCGATAGCGTCGTTCCAGAATAGGAGAATATTTGATGTACAATTTCTGCAATGGTGTCCTCTCGGAGCACGTGGTCCTAGATCCCTCCAGGCTTTGGGCGAGGCTAGCATAGTCAAGTCATTGAGACATGGCATTATTGACCTCTCTTCTTTTTTTTTTATTTCCCATTGCTTCAATTCTTTCATATTTGAAATACGCAATTCCTTTAGCTTTGGGAATACTGTTGATGATGATCCCAAAAACTCACTACCTATGTATTGCACACCATGCATATTCAATATCCCCAGCTCCTCGAGGACAGGCAGTTGCCCCAAAGGAGGCAAACATGGACATCTTATGCAAAACCGGAGGTGAAGTATTTTCAGTTGAGCTAATGATGAACCCATCATCCAATTGGGTCACTCTCTATCACTGTAATTGAATATATCTAGAGATTTCAAGTTTGGATGGGGTTGTAGAGCTTCAGCCACACCCTTTGTCCCTTCCTCTCCACCAAATTTCAATTCCAAACGTTGGAGGTGTACCTTATTCTTCAATTCTGCTTTTTCTGCCTCCCCTGCATCTTTCACTTCATCCAACCCTTGAATGGAAAGACTTCCTCTTAGGTTGTTCAAGTTTCTCAGGTCTCCTATTTGGCATTCATCATTGCCATGACTACTCACGATGAAAACATCCAGTGTCTGAAGAGAGCTTAATCTTCCAATTCCTTTTGGCAAGCCCTTTAGACTATGAGTATTATAGTTTTCAAGATGCCTCAAATTAATTAGTTTCCCCATTGCCTGTGGTAGTTTCCGAATGAGAGATTCTTGAATATTTAAGGTTTGTAAATTATATAAATCACAAATTGTTTCAGGCAACTCTCTCAAACTATAACATAATGATAGATTAAGGTATCTTAATTGTATCAATTTTCCTACCTCCTTGATTACTACTCAAAATGTGCAATTTGATTAGCCTATAATCAATCCTTTTAACCACTTTTGAGTAGTAGTTTAGGCCTTTTAACTCAATTGGCATGTTAAGGGTCCTTGAAAGCAATTTTACTCATTTTGTGCAAGTTTTGGTGTTTTTGTTAGTATTTTGATCACCAAAGCAAGTCAAGATTGAGGAGAGCTATGAGGAATCTTGGGCAAAGCTTAGAAATCATTTGCCAAGAGTGATCCGGATTGCAAGGAGAAAAAGCAAAGAGGATCAGCTATGGAGCATGTTCTTGATGACAGTCACAGCAGCCACTTTTGGGCCACTTCCTGAAGTCCAAATGATGCATGCTATATACCATTTCAAAGCTCAGGAAGTCAACAATCCAATGCTCAAACGGTGCGCGATTTGGAGTTGAAATGAGGAAGTTGCAGCTGTTACAAGCAGATCAACCAAAAGTGCTGCGAAATCAGCCTTTTGTTGCGAAGTGATTTCGCAACACTTTTGTATAGTAGAATGTTTCTCCTTCTGACGATGCTCAATTTATGCCGCGAAAGGGAAGCTAGGGACATCAAGATGGAAGCCAACTTCGCAAGCCTTCAGTGATGGCTTGGTCTTGCGGAAATATTTCGCAGCTCTCAAGGGTGTCTGCGAAATTTCGCAGCAACCATTTTCCTCCTGCGAAATGCCCCCTGAAGACTTCCGACAGCTGCTACCGACATTGGGAGATATTTTCCATTAGATTTTTATTGTCTAAATCCCAAAATACTCCTTGTAAACCTCCAATTACAAGTTTCCTTAGTTTTTAAGTTAGTAAAAGACCAAATATCTTTGTAACAATTAGTTTTATATTATGTATATATAAACACCTCTCAGGAGCATGTTCCGGAGAGAGTTCCTTCTGTAAGATTTTGGTAAGCAAGAAAAGTTTATTTTCCTTCTACTGCCTTACCTTCTCATTTTGTATTTCTTACTTAATACTAAGTTATGAACTCTCTGAGGAGTTTTCCCGAGAGAATGAGTAACTAAACTTCCAATTCCTTGGAGTTAAGGTAGCCGGGGGAGGTTCCAAGTGCATGAATGCAAAGCTTTGTGGTTTTAGTTAGTAATGAAGAGGAAGTGAAATCCTTTAGTGATTTCAATGTTTTTAGTTAACTTAAAACACCCGGGAGTCATCTGGGCCAACACTTGGTAAGGCAAGTGATTTCCCACCATGGAAATGCACTAGTTTACCCTGTGCGAGCCTCTGGTAGGTGTCTTCAGGGTAGGATTTTCTAGAATAGCCAACACTTGATAAGCTTTTGGACTCCTTGGAGACATCCATTAGTTATCTCTTGCGAGCTTTTGACGGGTAATCCAAGGTTAAGGATCACCTTGAATGGTTGAGGCTTAGTGAGAGGCTTAAACCACTGCAAGTTGAATCAGTGAGAGAATTAAGGTGAAATCCAATTAAAGGATGAATCAGTACCACACCAGCTAGAGAATTAACTTCATGTTGAATCTCTAACGTAAGGAAAGAAGCCATCTGACCGGAGTTATGTATTTTGCATGAGGAACCACCCCAGTGTACCTAAGTCTTCAAGGAATGTTTTTCTTCCTAAGTTATTCCAAACTTCAGTTAAGCTAATTAGTTTAAGTCTAAACCATCACCAACCTAAGTTTGTGTTTTACTTCTTAAGCTAACCATGAAAGGAAACAAGACCAATTTACTTGGAATTGGTATCATTGAGTGCTTGTGCATCATTCCCAGTGAACGATCCTAAGGCCACTATACTATAGTAGCTTTTTATTTGCTACCCTAGTGTATGGTGTTAAAGGTATAAATTTTGTTGATCAATCCCTCATCCAAGGAGCACCAGCTGGAGACCAATCAGCTGAGACACCAATTGGGCACGAATCAAATGGCGCCGTTGCCGGGGAAATGAGTGTCAAGTTTGTAGTGATACCATTGTTGAGTACTTGTGATTCTCATCACAAGTTGGTAAAGTTTCTTTCACTTTACTAATTTTCATTCTTTCTTTGTTAATTCATAATTTAAGTTTATCTTTTAAAATTTAGCCTAGTTTAATTTTGTTGTAGTAGCCCTGTTTTTCTTGTTGTCCTCTGTTTTCATTTTTTAGTTGCAGCTGAGTACTAGTTGTGTATGCCAAAGTGGATACGAGATAGTGGAGGAAGACTTGTTAAGTGTGATACACCTCAGAGGAGAGAATTGGAAGTAATCTTGAATATCATGGAACCTACACCTGAAGATCAGCATAGTCACCAAGGTCGTCAAGATAATCCCAATGAATTCAGATCAATGAGGGATCGTATGCATCCACCTCGTATGAGTGCACCATCATGTATAGTGCCCCCTACAGAGCAGCTAGTGATCAGACCATATCTAGTTCCACTTCTGCCAACTTTCCATGGGATGGAGAGTGAGAATCCGTATGCACACATTAAGGAATTTGAGGATGTTTGTAATACATTCCAAGAGGGAGGAGCTTCAATTGATTTGATGAGGCTTAAGTTATTTCCTTTTACTTTAAAGGATAAGGCCAAAATTTGGCTGAATTCTTTAAGGCCAAGGAGTATCCGCTCTTGGACTGATTTACAAGCTGAATTCCTTAAGAAATTTTTTCCTACTCATAGAACAAAT
Source organism: Vitis amurensis (assembly GCA_037355405.1). Classification (NCBI taxonomy): domain Eukaryota; kingdom Viridiplantae; phylum Streptophyta; class Magnoliopsida; order Vitales; family Vitaceae; genus Vitis; species Vitis amurensis. The sequence goes on from CM074684.1 coordinate 12,710,112, forward strand.
GGCTTGAAAAGGCAAATTTCAAACTTCTCAGCTAAAGAGAATGAGAAATTCTATGAGTGTTGGGAAAGATACATGGAAGCTATAAATGCTTGCCCTCACCATGGCTTTGATACATGGTTGTTGGTGAGTTACTTTTATGATGGTATGTCCTCCTCAATGAAGCAACTCCTCGAGACAATGTGTGGAGGAGATTTCATGAGTAAAAATCCAGAGGAAGCTATGGATTTTTTGAGCTATGTAGCTGATGTTTCAAGGGGATGGGATGAACCGACTAAAGGAGAAGTGGGAAAGATGAAGTCTCAGTTGAATGCTTACAATGCTAAAGCTGGGATGTATTCTTTGAAAGAAGATGATGACATGAAAGCAAAGATGGCAGCCATGACAAGAAGATTGGAGGAGCTGGAGCTGAAAAGAATTCATGAAGTGCAAGCTGTTGCTGAAGCACCAGTGCAAGTGAAGCTGTGTCCCAATTGTCAGTCATATGAACATTTGGTGGGGGAATGCCCTGCAACTTCAACTGAAAGGGAAATGTATAGAGATCAAGCAAATGTTGTTGGACAATTCAGGCCCAATAACAATGTGCCTTATGGAAATACTTACAATTCTAGTTGGAGGAATCATCCAAATTTTTCATGGAAGGCCAGAGCAACTCAATACCAACAGCCGGATCCACCATCTCAGCAATCTTCAAGTATTGAACAAGCAATAACCAATCTCAGCAAAGTAGTGGGAGATTTTGTTGAAAAGCAAGAAGCCATTAATGCTAGAGTTGATCAAAGAATGGATAGAATGGAGAATGGGTTGAATAAAAGGATAGATGGGCTGTAGAATGATATGAATCAAAAATTTGATAATATCCAGTATTCAATCTCCAGGCTTACAAATTTGAATACACTTTGCAAGAAAAAGGAAGATTTCCTTCTCAACCTCACCAAAATCCCAAAGGTGTCCATGAAGTGGAAAACCAAGAGGGAGAATCATCACAGGTGAAAGATGTCAAAGCCTTGATCACTCTGAGGAGTGGTAAGCAAATTGAGAAGCCAATGCCTAAGTCACATGTTGAAAAGAGACGAAGAGGTAAAGAAGGGAAAGGAAATGGAAGAAAAAGAGAGTGAAATCGCCTTGAAGAGAAGAAGGACTTTGATTCAGCGAGTGAAAGCAATGCCAGAGAAAGATCTTCGAAGGAAGGGATGCTTTGAAGAAATCAACCATTCCGCCTTTTCCTCAAGCATTACATGCTAAAAAGGGGATTAGAAATGCAGCTGAAATCCTTGAAGTCTTGAGGCAAGTGAAAGTTAATATTCCACTGTTGGATATGATCAAACAAGTCCCAACGTATGCAAAATTCCTAAAGGATTTATGTACTATCAAAAGAGGTTTGACTGTAAATAAGAAAGCCTTCTTGACTGAGCAAGTAAGTGCTATTTTACAGTGTAAGTCTCCTTTGAAGTATAAAGACCTTGGAAGTCCTACCATTTCAGTCATGATTGGAGGAAAGGTAGTGGAGAAAGCCTTGTTGGATTTGGGAGCAAGTGTGAATTTGCTTCCATATACTGTCTACAAGCAATTGGGCCTTGGAGAGTTGAAACCAACAGCAATCACTTTGTCTTTGGCAGATAGATCAGTGAAAATTCCAAGAGGAGTAATTGAGGATGTATTGGTTCAAGTAGATAATTTCTACTATCCAGTAGATTTTGTTGTTCTTGATACAGATCCTACTGTAAAGGAAGCTAATTTAGTTCCTATCATCCTTGGAAGGCCATTTCTTGCAACTTCAAATGCAATCATCAACTGCAGGAATGGGCTTATGCAACTTACTTTTGGTAATATGACACTGGATCTCAATATTTTCTATATGTCTAAAAAGCAAATCACTCCAGAAGAAGAAGAAGGTCCAGAGGAGGTATGTATTATTGATACTTTGGTGGAGGAGCACTGTAATCAAACTATGCAAGACAAGTTGAATGAAGGTCTTGTGGATATTGAGGAAGGTTTTTCTGAATCTCCTATGGGGCTTGCCACTTTACAAAGTTGGAGAAAGATAGAAGAGATTCTACCCTTGTTCAATAAGGAAGAGGAGGTAGCTGTTGAAAAAGAAATTCCAAAACTCAATTTGAAGCCTCTACCTGTGGAGCTGAAATATACCTATCTGGAGGAGAATAATCAATGTCCTGTTGTGATATCTTCATCTCTGACTGGTCATCAAGAGAAATGTTTAATGGAAGTTCTCAAGAGGTGTAAGAAGGCAATAGGATGGCAAATATCCGACTTGAAAGGCATTAGTCCTTTAGTTTGTACTCATCACATATATATGGAGGAGGAAGCAAAGCCAATTCGTCAATTTCAAAGAAGGTTGAATCCTCATCTTCAAGAGGTGGTGAGAGCTGAGGTGCTGAAGCTACTGCAAGCAGGAATCATTTACCCTATATCTGATAGCCCTTGGGTGAGTCCTACTCAAGTGGTACCTAAGAAGTCAGGAATCACAGTGGTTCAGAATGAAAAAGGGGAAGAAATTACTACACGCCTCACTTCAGGTTGGAGGGTGTGTATTGATTATAGAAAGGCTGAATCTTTGTAACCGAGAAAAGATCATTTTCCATTGCCATTTATTGATCAAGTGCTAGAGAGAGTCTCTGGACATCCATTCTATTGTTTTTTGGATGGATATTCAGGGTATTTTCAGATTGAAATTGATTTGGCAGATCAGGAAAAAACTACTTTTACATGTCCATTTGGAACATTTGCTTACAGGAGAATGCCTTTTGGTTTATGCAATGCACCTGCTACATTCCAAAGATGTATGTTGAGTATATTCAGTGATATGGTGGAAAGAATTATGGAGGTTTTCATGGATGATATTACTGTATATGGAGGTACATTTGAGGAATGCTTGGTTAATTTGGAATCAGTTCTTCATAGATGCATTGAAAAGGACCTGGTCCTCAACTGGGAGAAATGCCACTTCATGGTACGTCAAGGAATTGTCCTTGGTCATATCATTTCTGAAAAAGGCATTGAGGTTGATAAAGCAAAAGTGGAACTCATTGTCAAATTACCATCTCCAACAACTGTAAAAGGAGTAAGGCAGTTCCTTGGCCATGCAGGCTTCTATAGAAGGTTTATAAAAGGTTTTTCAAGTCTTTCAAAACCTCTTTGTGAGCTGTTAGCTAAGGATGCTAAGTTTATATGGAATGAAAGGTGTCAGCATAGCTTTGATCAACTGAAGAAGTTCTTAACAACAACTCCAATAGTAAGAGCCCCTAACTGGCAATTACCTTTTGAATTAATGTGTGATGCCAGTGATTTTGCTATAGGAGCTGTGCTTGGCCAAAGAGAAGATGGAAAGCCCTATGTGATTTACTATGCAAGTAAAACACTGAATGAAGCTCAAAGGAACTATACAACTACGGAAGAAAGAATCATTGGTGTGTGGTGTTTGCTTTGGACAAATTTAGAGCTTATTTGGTGGGGTCCTTCATCATTGTGTTTACTGACCATTCAGCCTTGAAGTATTTGTTGACAAAGCAAGATGCTAAAGCAAGGTTGATTAGATGGATTCTTTTGTTGCAAGAATTCGATCTTCAAATCAAAGATAAGAAAGGAGTGGAGAATGTGGTAGCTGACCACTTGTCAAGGTTAGTTATAGCACATAATTCTCATCCCTTGCCTATTAATGATGATTTTCCCTGAGGAATCACTCATGTTCCTAGTGAAAACTCCTTGGTATGCTCATATTGCTAATTATTTAGTAACTGGTGAAATTCCAAGTGAGTGGAATGCACAGGACAGAAAGTACTTCTTTGCCAAAATTCATGCTTATTATTGGGAAGAGCCCTTTCTCTTCAAGTATTGTGCAGATCAGATCATTAGGAAATGTGTTCCTGAAGATGAGCAGCAAGGTATTCTATCTCATTGTCATGAGAATGCATGTGGAGGCCACTTTGCCTCTCAGAAAACAGCTATGAAGGTATTGCAATCAGGATTTACTTGGCCATCTCTTTTCAAAGATGCCCACATCATGAGTAGGAGTTGTAATAGATGCCAAAGGCTTGGAAAGCTAACAAAGAGAAATCAGATGCCTATGAACCCTATTCTGATAGTTGAGTTATTTGATGTATGGGGTATCGATTTCATGGGGCCTTTTCCAATGTCTTTTGGTAATTCTTACATTTTGGTGGGGGTAGATTATGTGTCTAAGTGGGTTGAGGCAATCCCCTGTAAACAAAATGATCACAGGGTGGTTCTCAAGTTTCTTAAAGAGAACATTTTCTCAAGATTTGGGGTACCCAAAGCCATAATCAGTGATGGAGGTGCTCATTTTTGCAATAAACCCTTTGAAGCTTTGTTATCCAAGTATGGAGTGAAGCATAAGGTGGCAACCCCTTATCATCCTCAAACTTCTGGGCAAGTTGAGCTAGCTAACAGGGAAATAAAGAACATTTTGATGAAAGTGGTGAATTCCAACAGAAAAGATTGGTCTATTAGGCTGCATGATTCATTATGGGCATATAGGACAGCTTATAAGACTATTCTTGGGATGTCTCCCTATCGTCTAGTCTATGGTAAAGCATGCCATCTCCCTGTGGAAGTTGAATACAAAGCTTGGTGGGCAATAAAGAAGCTGAACATGGATTTGATCAAGGCGGAGAAAAGAGATTTCTAGACCTTAATGAGATGGAGGAATTGAGAAATAATGCTTATATCAATTCCAAAGTTGCAAAGCAGAGGATGAAGAAATGGCATGACCAACTCATCACCAACAAGGAATTCCAGGAAGGGCAAAAAGTTCTGATGTATGACACAAGACTCCATATTTTCCCTGGGAAGCTCAAGTCAAGATGGATTGGTCCATTTGTTATTCATCGAGTATATTCCAATGGAGTGGTGGACTTATTGAATTCTGATGGCAAGGATAGCTTTCGAGTCAATGGATATCGTCTCAAGCCATTCATTGAGCCATTCAAATCAGAAAAGGAGGCAATCAACCTCCTTGAGCCTCAAAAAGCCTAAGTGAAAAGGGTTTGCGGATGTGGTTTTACCACAGTCCAAAATTTTTGTAAATTTTGTAAATTTTCAAGTTGTTTCTATACTTTTGATCTTAGTTTTTGATCTTAAATCATGTTTTTAGGTGTGTTTTAATCGTTTTATATGATCCCAGGTGGAAGAAATTTCAAGGAGATTGAAAGAAAAAAAAATCGGGTCGAAATTGGAGCCGAAACAGAGCAAAAACAGGGGAAAAACAGAGCTCTGCGAAATCTCGCAGGGTGAAGGAAACCTCTGCGAAATGAGCATTTTGTTGCCAAACCATTCCGCAGCACTGTAGAAGTCTCTGCGAGTGTATTTCGCAGCTGCGAAAGTGGATTTGGCACACGAGTGCCACTCCGCAGAACAGTAGCATCCATTTCGCAGCTGCGAAACACATTGCGAAATGGAGAAGCTTGATTTCGCACCAAAAGTCCCATTCCGCAGGGTATTTCGCAATTGCGAAAGTGGATTTGGCACACGAGTGCCACTTCGCAGCACAGTGACATCGATTTCGCAGCTGCGAAACTCACTGCGAAGTTGCTGCGAAAATGCCAAATTGCTGCGAAATTGCTGTTTTATTGCGAAAATTAAACTGACCTTTGGGGTTCCATTTTTCCTATTTATACCGGTCGTTTCCACTGCGAAAAGGGTTTCAAAAATCAGAGAGCTATTTTCGCAGCCTCTTCATCTTCTTCACCAATCCTCGCCGTCCGAACCTCCGGTCGTTTTCTCTGTTCAGCAAAGCCGGCCAAAGATCGATAGCCCGAAATGGCACGAACGAGAGGAGCAAAATCTTCATCTCCGTCGAGCCGGAAAAAGGGGCTGCGAAAAGAATCAGTCTCAGAACCTGCTCCAGGACCTTCGCAGACGAGGCCAAATCCACCTCCGGTGCAGTCCGCGCCACCAAAGCCGCCGGCGAGACGATATTTGACCAGGTCGGGAGGTCGGCCATTGCAGAAGAGGCCGAGGGTTGAGAGCTCAGAGCCAATCGATTTAACTGAGCAATCCCCTGTGCAATCACCAGAACAGTCGCTGGTTCGAACTCCGGTGTCTTCGCCAAATTCTTCTCCCGCTGCAACTCCAGTCCCCTCACCAATTCCATCGCCGGTACCATCTCCGGCACCCCATGAAAAAAGCTCGGGAGCCTCAAGCGCCAATTCCAGAGCCCCAAATTGCAAGCTGAAGCACCTCTGGAAGAGGTGATCCGAAACCCATCTTTGCCCCAATGAATCGAAGGAAACTTGGATTGTCGAACTCGGGCATTCCATTCTGAACTTTGCTTCGATTTACCAGCATTTACAGTGAGGCCAGAGCTGGCTCAATCTTTCCAGCTGCTGAGGAGATATCATATGGAGCATCTGCTAGCTCCAAGGGATTTTTTCTATCCTCGGGTAGTGACGGATTTCTACCAGACCATGACAACCAAAGAAGTAAGAAATCCAACTCTGATCCATTTCACAATTGATGGGAGACATGGTATTTTGGGAGCAAGACATATTGCTGAAGCTCTGCAAATTCCTTTTGAGCCAACCCAATTCGACAATTTTAAAGCTTGGGTAAATCCTACTGAGTTAGAGATGGTTCGCGCCCTGTCCAGAGGAGCTGCTAATCGATCACACTTGTTGAGGGGGGAGCTACCTCCAGTGATGTTTTTGATTGATGCCTTTTTGAGGCATAATATCTATCCCCTGCAGCATTGGACCCAAAGAAGGGGAGTTCTCCTGGAAGCCCCTGTACGAGAATGTCGAAGGATTCTTCTTTGGGCCTCATCATCTCGATCATGGCAGCCCTTCTCTACTTTGAGGAGAAGGTTCACAAGAAGAAGCTTCAAAGAGCAGATTGCATTCCACTCCTCTTCCCACGGCTGCTATGCCAAGTTTTGGAGCATCTCGGATACCCCTCTGAGCCTCAGCAAGAAAGAAAGAGAATTTGTCGTGAGCCATTTACCTTTGATAAATGGAATAATATGACGGCCTACAAAATTGAGCAGCCTGATCGGCCTCGGCCAAAGCGAGCAGGAGAGCTTCCCAAAGACAGAGGCCTGAGAATATAACACTTGCTATTCCTGCCATTCCAAGAGATCCACCTCCTACCCCAGCTGCACCTGCCCCATCACAGCCTTCCACATCAGCAGAGCCAAGGATGGCCATCCCTATATCCGAATATAGAGAGCTGTGCCGTGCATTGGAGACTCTTACAGCTTCCCAGAGCAATCTTGCTCAGGAGTTGGCAACCATCAGAGCCTGCCAGGAGCAGATGTTAGCCTCTCAGGCTCAACAAGCTGCCATCCTAAGGCAGCTCCAAGCTCATTTCGATTTGCCACAAGCTGAAGAGCCATCCACATCTACTCCAGCAGAGCCACACTCTCAGCCCGAAGAGTCCCATCCTCCAGAAGCCCCAGCTGATGCACCACCAGAAGAGGCAGACCCTTCTGCCTAGCACCATCACCCCACTCATCAGACATTATATATATTTGCTATTTATGTTTTTATGCTTGTTTGTTTTGTTTGTTGAAAAGAAATCCCAGAGTTTTGGTAATATGCTTGGGATTCCTAGTATTACTTGTTCTTTTTGCATTGTACCTGAATCAACTGAAAGTAATACAAACTGAATATTTTTTGTTCAAAGTTAGCATTGAATTTTCCTTTTCTCACATATTCTATTCTTTTTGAAACATGTGGTTTTCCCCAATCAATATTCGAATTTGATATCAGCCAGGAGGTACCACTTCCTCCCTTTAATTACAGTCACTCAAATCACATTGAGGACAATGCTCAGTTCGGTTGGGGGGTATGAGGAATGAAGTATTCTAAGTCTTTTTGATATTGCAATTATATTGGTTAATTACTTGTAGATTTTACTTTTTACTAATGTTATTCTATTCTCCATGAATTTTGAGGAAAAATTTTCAAATTAAACCAAGAGAAATTGAACTGTTGTTTTGCACTTGACATAGAGTATGGATTATGCTTACTAAAGGGGTTCAATTGTTGAAACTTCTACTGAAATTGAATTGAGTTCTTCTACTTTAAGCTATTCACATACTGTGCACATTAGATTCCGATTATAAAATGAAAAGCTATTTCCCTCTTGACTTAGGATAGTTTTGAAGCTTAGCATTTTTGACCTCATTTGATAAAAATGGAAACACTCTGCAAAAGGCCAATGAGCCTTTGTTGTTTGCTTGCCTTGAAACCCGAGCAAGGTCTGAGGGGTATATGGTGAAAATATTTAAAGCCTGGTGCCCTAAACCTTAATTGGTTGGGAGTCACCGACCTCAATGCTCGTTATAAGGGTGAATAGGTAGAGTTAGCATATGGTAGATGCTTGGGTATTAAAAATTCATTCTTAAAAGTCCGGGGAAAAATCCGAGGAGTTAGTGGTTGAAAGATCCTTAAAACTTGGTGCCCTAAACCTTAAGTGGTTGGGAGTCATCGATGGACCCCCATTACATGGACAATTCAGAAAGAGTACCCCATTAAGCTGCCTTCTAAAAAAAAAAAAAAAAAAAAAAAAAAAGAGAAAGATGTGTTCTTTTCTTATGGATTTTGGTCAGATTGCTAAAGTAGTGAAAAGAGATAGGTTGGGGGGGTGAGATTAGTATCATATTATTCTCGGAAGCTAAGGAACCAATACACATAGAGTAATGTGGAAGACTAAGTTTGATTCTTAGAAAGTGGAAATGATTTTAAAACTTCAGTTTGCATAATGCACTCCCTAGATTTACAGTGTTTAGCATAAGTGTTATGACTCTTGTTGAGATTTGGGTTTGTATTTCTTTAATGCTTCATGTGAGAAGTAGATCATCTTGCCACTTGAGAATTGTTTCCCTTTAGCATGATGTTGTAAATTTTAGATTAGTTTGCTATTTGTTTTTATTTTTCTCTCCTTTATTGCTAAGGGACTAGCAATATGTCGGTTGGGGGGAGTGATTACTACTCAAAATGTGCAATTTGATTAGCCTATAATCAATCCTTTTAACCACTTTTGAGTAGTAGTTTAGGCCTTTTAACTCAATTGGCATGTTAAGGGTCCTTGAAAGCAATTTTACTCATTTTGTGCAAGTTTTGGTGTTTTTGTTAGTATTTTGATCACCAAAGCAAGTCAAGATTGAGGAGAGCTATGAGGAATCTTGGGCAAAGCTTAGAAATCATTTGCCAAGAGTGATCCGGATTGCAAGGAGAAAAAGCAAAGAGGATCAGCTATGGAGCATGTTCTTGATGACAGTCACAGCAGCCACTTTTGGGCCACTTCCTGAAGTCCAAATGATGCATGCTATATACCATTTCAAAGCTCAGGAAGTCAACAATCCAATGCCTCAAACGGTGCGCGATTTGGAGTTGAAATGAGGAAGTTGCAGCTGTTACAAGCAGATCAACCAAAAGTGCTGCGAAATCAGCCTTTTGTTGCGAAGTGATTTCGCAACACTTTTGTATAGTAGAATGTTTCTCCTTCTGACGATGCTCAATTTATGCCGCGAAAGGGAAGCTAGGGACATCAAGATGGAAGCCAACTTCGCAAGCCTTCAGTGATGGCTTGGTCTTGCGGAAATATTTCGCAGCTCTCAAGGGTGTCTGCGAAATTTCGCAGCAACCATTTTCCTCCTGCGAAATGCCCCCTGAAGACTTCCGACAGGCTGCTACCGACATTGGGAGATATTTTCCATTAGATTTTTATTGTCTAAATCCCAAAATACTCCTTGTAAACCTCCAATTACAAGTTTCCTTAGTTTTTAAGTTAGTAAAAGACCAAATATCTTTGTAACAATTAGTTTTATATTATGTATATATAAACACCTCTCAGGAGCATGTTCCGGAGAGAGTTCCTTCTGTAAGATTTTGGTAAGCAAGAAAAGTTTATTTTCCTTCTACTGCCTTACCTTCTCATTTTGTATTTCTTACTTAATACTAAGTTATGAACTCTCTGAGGAGTTTTCCCCAGAGAATGAGTAACTAAACTTCCAATTCCTTGGAGTTAAGGTAGCCGGGGGAGGTTCCAAGTGCATGAATGCAAAGCTTTGTGGTTTTAGTTAGTAATGAAGAGGAAGTGAAATCCTTTAGTGATTTCAATGTTTTTAGTTAACTTAAAACACCCGGGAGTCATCTGGGCCAACACTTGGTAAGGCAAGTGATTTCCCACCATGGAAATGCACTAGTTTACCCTGTGCGAGCCTCTGGTAGGTGTCTTCAGGGTAGGATTTTCTAGAATAGCCAACACTTGATAAGCTTTTGGACTCCTTGGAGACATCCATTAGTTATCTCTTGCGAGCTTTTGACGGGTAATCCAAGGTTAAGGATCACCTTGAATGGTTGAGGCTTAGTGAGAGGCTTAAACCACTGCAAGTTGAATCAGTGAGAGAATTAAGGTGAAATCCAATTAAAGGATGAATCTGTACCACACCAGCTAGAGAATTAACTTCATGTTGAATCTCTAACGTAAGGAAAGAAGCCATCTGACCGGAGTTATGTATTTTGCATGAGGAACCACCCCAGTGTACCTAAGTCTTCAAGGAATGTTTTTCTTCCTAAGTTATTCCAAACTTCTGTTAAGCTAATTAGTTTAAGTCTAAACCATCACCAACCTAAGTTTGTGTTTTACTTCTTAAGCTAACCATGAAAGGAAACAAGACCAATTTACTTGGAATTGGTATCATTGAGTGCTTGTGCATCATTCCCAGTGACGATCCTAAGGCCACTATACTATAGTAGCTTTTTATTTGCTACCCTAGTGTATGGTGTTAAAGGTATAAATTTTGTTGATCAATCCCTCATCCAAGGAGCACCAGCTGGAGACCAATCAGCTGAGACACCAATTGGGCACGAATCACTCCTTAGGAAGTTCCTCAATCAACCGATTCCTGCTCAAATCCAATGCCCTAAGACATGTCAAATTGCCTAAGGCTTCAAGAACTCTTGAATCGAATGCTTTCTTAGCCAAGAGGGTGTGAAGATTCTTCATGTTACAAGTGGAGGCGAAATTAGGGGTACTCTCTCGGACAACTAAGGTGGCATGACGAATCTTTTGGAAGAATAAGTCCATACTCCCCTTTTTTTGGTTGTCAACCTCCACAATAAAGCATTCATTCTGAGTCAAAAATTGAGCAAAATCATGCACTATATCATGCATCTTACAACGTATTATATTACCATCATCATCTTTTTCAAAATCTTGGAAGAAAGACCGAGCAGCTAAATATTCAAAGTACGTTCTCCCAACCATCTCCATCTCTTTACTCCCATCAGATTTGAGATAGCTTTGTGCCATCCACAACTTGATCAGCTCAGCTCTCACAATAACCGAGTCTTCTGGAAAAACAGCACAAAATGAGAAGCAGCGTTGAATTGCAGGGGGCAGATCATGATAACTCAACAACAAAGCAGGGGAAATATCTCTCTCAAACTCATCCAGCTGCCATACTTCACTACACAAAACATTCTCCCATTCTTCCCTATTATGTTTTGAACTCATGAGATTCCCTAAAGTTTTTATAGCGAGTGGCAAGCCCTTGCATTTGTCTGCTATGTTCTCACCAATTTCTTTCAATTCTTCCACTTTCTCCCTGCTCTTTTCAAAGAAAGCTATTTGATGGAATAATGCCCGAGCTTGCTCCCGGGACAATTCCTCTAAGGAATGCGTGTATGTAGTTCCCACCATCTTAACAACACTCTCCTTACGTGTGGTCGCCAGAATTCTACTCCCTACACCCCCGCAATTGAGAGTGCTCTTCAGTTGTCCCCACAATTGATGGTTTTCAGTCCACACATCATCTAGCACAATAAGGAACTTCTTTCCAGCAATACATGTTTGAATTTTTTGTTGTAAAGCTTCCAAACTATGGAGATTAGGAGATTCTCCTTGGAGGATTTCAACAATCTCCCTAAAAATTCTGAATGGGTCAAAGGGATCGGAGACACAGACCCAAATTCTTTCATCAAAATGGGCCTTCACCTCCGGGTGGTTGTAGGCTAGTTGAGCAAGCGTTGTTTTGCCCATGCCTCCAGTCCCAACTATGGAGATGATGTGGGGCCCAGATTCGGTCTCTTGACAAGTCTCACCCAACAGATGGCCTAATATGGTGTTTTTATCCATATCCCGACCATATACCTCTGAAGTATCAATTACAGAGGTAGTTATAAGTCGCTGTAGTCGTTCCTCACTCAAACTGGAGATAAAATTGAACTGGCTTCTTTGACTAGCAATGACATCTAGTTGTTGTTTAATGCTCTTAACCTTAAGAGCGATGTCACGATGAGAAGCAACTTGCTTGAGACAAAAGCAAGGGGAGGGAATGCAGGAGCTTACCTTCTTCTTAGACATGGAAGCACTTTCAGCTCCCTCGATCTGTAATTGGAGAATAGCAGTGCTCCACTCATCCACCACGTCGTCCATTTGGTAAGCCATGCCTTTCAGCCTCTCCAACCAACCTTGGACGGATTTTTCCTTCACTTGTCTGCGCTCTGCATCCTCAAGAACATCTCGGACGGATCGGAGTGTATCTGTGAGGCTTTGGATTTCTGCTTCAACACCCAGAACCAGAGTAAGTTCATCACGAATCTGTTGCTCAACAACGGAAGCCAAGCGCTCCAAGACGATAGAAAGGAGAGCGTCAGCCATAAGGGGGTGATGAATGAAGGCAAGTGAGAGAGCTAGTAATCTAATTTCACTGGTAAAGAGGCGCAGCCATACAACACCAATAGTTGACTTCATCTATATCAACTATTTAGCCTTGGCTTATCAACTATGTGTGGAGGAAATGAGGCCCACCTTATTTTTTCCATTTGTTATTCTCATTGGAGCTCTTCGGTTTCACCGTCAGATTGATGTCTTCTTCCCCGTAAAAGCTTGGAATTTTATGACAAATATCACATTGTAAGAAAACGCGTAAAGACTAAGAATTCTAGTGAAATAAAGACTAATGGAAAAGAAGGAAAAGGAGTTGTGGGCAAACCTATTTTTGTTACTTAACCATGTTTGGTTCCAGTTTTATTTATTTTTATTTTTTTGTTTTCATAATTAAGATTTTTAAAATGATTTTGAAAATTAATACTCATTCAAAACTATTATTTCATACCTCATCACAAAACTAACAATAATCCTATCTTGTCTAAACATTAAAAAATTATTCAAAATTAGCAAATAATTATAAAGAATATTGTAAAAAACCTTTTTTTTCTTCAAATACGAGTAAACACCTTTAATCCCAATGAAGGAAAGATCGATCACAATGTAAGGAAAATAAGATTGATTTGATGATGCAGAAGAGAAATTGGCCTGTCAAAGAATAGATGCACTTGAGAGTTTTCAATGAGATTTAGATATAAGGATTCAAACTTGGCACTTATGAGCTAAATATTTTAAATTATTATTATTCATTTTTAATAAAAAAAAGTTACGAAGATATTAATATGCCTCCGTTTGTAACATATACTAAAATGGTTTATTTTATTTATAAAAATTATAATTTATAATTTTATTATAATATTATTATTCATGTTTTACTAAAATTTAATTTTTTAATTAAAAAACTATTTTCATTTTTAATAAAATTGTAATTAAATTTAATTTATATTATATAAATTGAATTTGCAATGTTTTACAAAACCAATACAAAAACGTTATTTTTAAAAATAACTTATGAAAACAAGTTTTTGTTTTTTGTTTTTAAGAAGTGTTTTTTAAAACAACTCGTCAAACACCTTCATTTTTATAAAATAATAGAAAATCATTTTTTGTTCTTCAACTTAAAACAGTTTTAAAAAACATGACGAAACATACCCTAATTCTTAGTGGGATACCTGTTCCATGCAGTATAACCTTGAAGGCGTTTGCTCCCTCTTCCGAATTGTCCAACTTAGAGAGTGCGCCACCAAAATTTGGTAGAACAGGCTTGTCCATGTTTTTATCTTTTGGCTGACCAAGGATTGAATAATGCTAAATTACATTTGATCTTGAGAACCCTTTGCATTAGGGGCAAGCCTGAACTGGAAAGAATGGTTATTGGGTTACTTCACTCCAATTATATAGTGGAACAAGCTTGGAAGTTTGCAGTTTTGCATCGATTCTAGAATAGAACTGCAATTGCCATGTTGGGCTATATTTTCTTTTATTATGCATGGGTTTCTGTATTCTTGTAACCATACATGCTAACTATCCTTCTAATTTTCCCCTTTTTTTATTCTCGTACTCTCCCATGTGATGCAGGTTGGCTGCGCTGGTCTCTTTGAGCGTTTCCAACTCTCGTATAACCAATGCAGGGTTGCAGCATCTGAAGCAAGTGAAGCATTTGAAGTCACTGACACTGGATTCATGCAAGGTAACTGTGAATGACATTAAGAAGCTCTAATCAACAGACCTCCCTAATCTGGTAAGCTTCCAGCCTGAGTAGTTTTCGTGATTTATTAGATATTCTGAGAATAGCTCCTGGTCAGCATGGAGCAGCAGTGTATATAAGAAGAATAAAACAGAAACATTGAATAAACTGTACATATGGGTGGATCTGAATGCGGGTTTTAGCATGCTGAGAATCCAAGGTTCTGATGGGATGTTATGAATATTTTATACAAAGCATTCCTCGAACTTGTGTAGATGTGGAAGAAAATGTAGACAATCTTCTGCTGCATGTTTGATTGTTGCTCCTTTGTGCAAAGCTTTGTATTGAATGTGTACAGATACACTGAAAGAAAATGGAAATGTAGATAAGCTTCCTTGGCATGGTTTTACATGTGCTGCTGCTAATCTTTTAAGGTATTATTATATGTATTCAGCCAGCTTTTGCTGCCTGCTCACGGTGGTCTTAGTCTTGTGAGGTATAAGGTTTTTCAATTGTTACTTATTTTGTTGGGCATTTCTATAGTTTTGCACTTTAGGTTCAGATGTGTTGGGAGCAACTTAGGGTCCATTGTTAACTGTTTTTAAAATAAATTGTCTATTTTTGAAAATAGAAATCAGTTTCCTAAATTTAAAGTATTTTGGATAATTTCTTTTAGAGAAGAAGGTATTTTGAGAACTTTTTTAGAAAATAGGGTGTTTTTCTAATTATATATTTTAATTGTTTTTAGTTATTTATATCTTATTTCTTTTTTTAGATTATTTAAAAAATTATATAAAAATAAAGAATGATTGAAAATAAAACATTTAAATAAAAGTTATTTATAAAAAAAATTCAAAAACATGGGAAACGAGTATGAGAATATTTCAAATTTAAAAACAAAATTTTGTTAAATTGAGTATTATAGAATTGTTTTTGAAAAAATGGTCCAAGCTTGCACCACTAGAGAAAATTTATAACATAATGTATATCTAATCCTATTGTCATATTAATTAAAAATTAAACTATGATTATGTTCGTGATGGGATAATATGTTTTCTCGTAATTAATGCTAAATTTTTATGATAAACCTTGTGCTACTAATCAATCTTTCTATCTTATAATTTTTGTTTTTCTTATTGTGCATTTGTATGAATACCCATTTATATCTAGTAAATTTTACGACTTTAGGTGTTTGGATTATAAGTCAAATTCTTCTCGTTTTATTAATGAGTTTAACTTTGCCGGCATAACTTCTTTTTATTTTGACAAGTTATTTTTGTGTTGATATTCTTTCACATTTTCTTGTTTGAGATCTTCATTATTTTAATTGTTTTATTTTTATTATTTTTATTTTTTATATGTGAACATAACTTATTGAGATATCATTAATTTTAGGTACTTATGCTTCTTTAGGGGTTACTCATTCAATTTGTACTTCTTTAAAGCCTATTTGTTCAATATGTGTCTTTTTAGGGGTTATCTAATTAATTTGTTTGTGCCTCTTAGGGGGTTATGAGTTCACTAATTTTAGATTAATGAGTCAATTTTTTGGGCTCTTTGAGAGTGCCAACTTTTCCTTGTGTTTCCTCTTTCAAGGAATTACATTCTTTGAGTTGATAAGTTTATTATGTTTCAAGCATATTGTATATTCATTTATCAATTGCCTTGTAGGGGTACCAATTTGTGTTAGATTATTTGCAAATGAGATATGTGACATTGTCACTTTTTTTATATCAATGAATGCATTTGATAATTAGTTTGCAGGATTTTGCAAATGAGTGATTATTTAAACTTTTAGTTCACATTGGTTTCTATGAGGATTAAAATGAGTTTCCTCATATAGGGAATTACGTTCTTTGAGTTGATAAGCTTATCACATTTCAAGCATATCTTGGATTCACTTATTAATTGTTTTGTAGGGATATCAATTTGTGTTGAAGTATTTGTAATTAGGATATGTGACTTTTGTCATTTTTTTTTTGTATCAGTGAATGCATTGAGTAATTGGTTTGCAAGATTTTGTAAATTAATGATTCTTTAAATGTTTAGTTTACATTGATGTCTATGAAGATCAAAATAAGACAAAGTTGATGTATTACAAGCAATTTCTCGGTGTCCTAAAATCGGTTTTTCTCCCCTTAATGGTGGGAAAATAGTATAATTAAAATGATAATACGTAAAGTGTGCTATAAAAGCATCACTTGCTAAGTGTTCAAGACACCTTATAATAGATGGAGAGTCAAAATCTACATAAATCTTAATTCTTCATTAGGGACACATTTTAGTGCGTCGTGAGGATGCAATTGGTGTATGTATTACACAATGAAAGATTCGTAAGCGAGAGACATTTGGATTTTTTCAAATACAAGTTGTGTAGGGAAGTATTCATGCTAAGTTGTAGGTTTAATACAAACTAAGGTCATAGCATACATGATAACATGTCTTCAAGCCGAAGTAGGTAATTTGATTTTCATTATTAAGAGCTGAATAATTAATTGGAGATGTTTAATGAAGGATTTTGCGAAACCATTCTAGGTAATAGTCTGAGCAACAAGATGCTCAATATCAAATCCCAATCGACATAAAATAGTTAATGAATGTTTGAGAATTAAATTCATTAGTATTGTTAAGACATATTAACTTGATGGATAATCTAGAAATTGTACTTGTAATTAGATTATTTATGTAAGGAACTTGACAAAGGGAACATTACATATAGAAAGAAGACAAACATGTGATTGTTTAGTAGAGACATCCATTAAAATAATAAAATAACAGAATGATTCACATGATGGGTGGATAGACCCATATATGCATGTTCCCATGTATTCTTTTCAAAAAGGGTGTTGGCTCGAATGTGACTTTAGTAAAAGGTGGTCTAATAATCAATTTGTCTTGTAAGCATGCAACATATGAATATTTATTAGGGAAAAATAAAAATAAAAATAAAATATAGTTCTTTAATGGATGTCCATATGAGTGTATTATTTAATGCATCATTGAGGATCGTGGGTGACCTAGCCTATCATGTCAAAGCATAAAATTTTTTGAGTCATTGAACATCTAGTTCATGATAACATATTGATTGGATGGACCTTATGGTTATATGATACAACTTAGAGGAGATAGTCAAAAGTTCTTCAATTATATGCTTTAGGCTAGAAATAAGAAAAGTAATGTAAAGATATTTTGCATTGCCTTCATTTATAGTTTCAATATAACACCAATTTCTATGGCTATCTTTAAAATTAGGCAAATTTCTTTTCGATTTGCTGTAATATAAAACATCATTTGTATAGAATCTAGTTCCAAAGCTTTCGATCAAGTCTACGGTACCTAATGTTGCACAATCTGTAAGACATACATTAGTCTAACATATATTTTGGCTTTAGTCTTGAGCTAATAATAATTTTTGCACAGCTTCAGGCTATAATTTTTTTTTCTTTATAGAGTTTTTGTTATGAGAAAAATATAAAATATTTTTTGGATAGTTTATGGCTGTAAGAATGATTTTCACATTACTTCTGACTATATAATAATTTGTACATAACGTCTAACAATGATGTTATTAAATGAGATTTGTGCATAGCTAACAATGAATAAGTAAAATAATTTGCTTATAGCTTTTGACTATATATAACTAAGTAAATACGAATAGAAATATGCAACATCTATTTTATATTAACAACTTTGACTTAACAATAAAAAAATTATTTTCGAAGCAACTTATGTTGATAACATATAACAAAAGAAATGAATCATGATTGGAAAAAGGGAGAGAGTAAGAAGAAAACATGTTTCTCAAAATTGATCTTTTTCTTTTGCAAGATGGGAAGCCACCATTTATAGATTCACAAATTGAACCTAAAGTTACAATTTATTACTTCATAATGAAGTAAATATATATATTTGAACCCACAAAACTAATGGTGGTGGTCATCCACCATTAATATCGATTCATAACAAGTAATAAGTTTTTAAGTCATATTAACCTGCACAATATGAATTCTTTTGTGATGAAACAAAGATGCAAGATAAAGGGAAAAACTTCAAATTTCTAGACAACCATAGAAGATTACATAAAGTATTTATTACCATCAATTGTCAAAAATAGTCTTATTATACATACATGCATCACCATTTTACATTTATTGAGCAGAAAATCCAGTGGAGATGGTAGACTTGCTCCGGTTCTAGAAAATTTGCTTCCCATGACCATAAATCCAAGCATGACCAAACTGCACCAATCATCAAAGCCAAAAGGAATAAATCTTGTAGTTATGGATGGAATAACATTGAATTTTGCTATGAATTCTTTCATTATTTTTATGTTCAAAGCAACATTCTATATATCTCTATACATACCACCCAGTCAAAAGATCATTGTTTTCTTATTGAAAATTTGATCCTAGTATAATGTTTATACACAACCTTAGTAATGAAAAGAGACAAAGGGTAGAGATCCAAGTTGAGGATGGTAATAAAGAGTTATTCTTGACTTTGATTGTGGAACATGTGAGAGATGATAATTTTATGAAATATACTTCACAGTTGAAGGATTTAAATTAACCTGTTTAGTATATTAAGTCATCAAATTTACCAAATATAGTGAGAGAGTAGAGGAATGGAAAAGAAGGGAAGGCTATATTAGAAATAGAATTACCTGTAGCGTGAGCAGCAAGAGTGAAGTGTGATGATCAATCTTTCACTTCCCTCTATATATGACTTTTGGGATATGAGATACTTTTTGTCCATCCTCTCCAATATCATAATTTGTGATGAAATTCCTGCAACGGTGTCCAGTGGAGGACATGGTCGGGTAGTCCCTCCAGCTTTGGGCATTTCTGGATTTCCAAGTAACTAAGACATGGCATTATTGACCTCTCTTCTTCTTCTTCTTCTTTTATTTCCCACTTTTCCCACTCTTTCATATTGTGAAAAGTGAGTTTCTTTAGATTTGGGAATGCAATTGTTGATGATGATCCCAAAAACTCGCCACCAATGTGTTTCACACTCTCCATATCCTTTATTTTCAGCTTCTCTAGGACAGGAAGTTCCCCCAACGGAGGCAGACACCGACAACCACTGCAGTGTGAGAGTTCAAGATTTTTCAGTAGAGTTAATGATGACCTCATCATCCAATCATGCCATTCTATATCACCATAACCCCATATGCATAGAGATTTCAAGTTTGGATGGGGATGTAGAGCTTCAGCCACACCCTTGGTCCCCTCCTTTAGATCAAACACCAATGTCAAATGATGAATGTGTATCTTATTCTTCAATTCTGCTTTTTGTACCTCCCATGCATCTTCCACTTTCCATAACCCTCTTATTTCAAGTTCCCCCCTAAGGTTGTTCAAGTTTCTCAAATCTCCTATTTTGCATTCAGCATCACCATCACTGCTTACAACAAATTCCTCCAATGTCTGAAGAGAGTTTAATCTTGCAATTCCTTTTGGCAAGCCCTTTAGATCAAGAGTACCACAATTTTGCAGATGCCTCAAATTAATAAGTTTACCCATTGCTTGTGGTAGTTCCACAAGAGAAAAACACCGACTAATATTTAAGGTTTGTAAATTATATAAATCACAAATTGTTTCAGGCAATTCTCTCAACTTAATGACAATCTGATAGACTAAGGTATTTTAAATGTATCAATTTCCCTACTGCCTTTGAAAGTTCCATAATCAAAGGATTCCGCGCCAAATTCAATGCCCTGAGGCATGTCAAATGCTGGAATAAATTAGGCAGGGCTTCATCACTGGTTGAACTGAATGTAAACTTAAGCAAGAGGGTGTGTAGATTCTTCATTTTATAAGTGGAGACAAAATTCGGATACCTCTGCTGGCCAATTAAGGTGGCATGACGAATTTTTTGGCAGGATGTCTTTGTTCTCCCTTCTTCTGCATTTTCAACGTTCATAATAAAGCATTCATTCTTAGTCAAAAATTGAGCAAAATCATGCACCATCATGCATCTTACATCTTATTATATCATCATCACCATCTTTTTCAAAATCTTGGAAGAAAGACCGAGCAGCTAAAACAAATCAGAAGTAACCCACTTCATCCATTAGGTTAACAATAGATATGTCCTTACAACAAATCAGAAGAAACATCATGCATGCATGCATGCAAGTTCCCATCATTCGCAAACCATTTATGTTGTAGGAAATAAATCCAAACAATAACGTTGAAGTTTACACATTCTTACATATATAGGCAAACAAATAAAAGGGGAAAAGAAAAAGAGAAAAAGAATTTACAAATCACCAATTTGAAATTGATTCATAGACAACTTCACAATACATAGGTGTTGGGAATTTTCTCCTCTTTATTTGAACTTGCTTCTCTGAAACGAAAAACAATAGTGTTAATCTCCTTCACATCCCATAACCAATAAAATTAAGATGGAAAAAAGATAAGGAAGCAAATAAAATAAGTCAAGACAAAAATAAAGATCAAAGCTTGCAAGTAAAAATGACAAATAATAATAATAAATGATGCCTTTGGATATAATTTTGAGACAAGAATCAAGATGGTTTTTATTGATAAGTTTTGAAATTTTCTTTGCAATATTTTGAGCAAATAATCTAATAGGTTAGGCTATTAAAATATTAATTAGTTAACATTTAGATCATGTTTTTCATTTGTTTCATTTCTCATTCATTAATGTATTTGAAATATTATTTTTACAATTTATATATATACCCATGGGCCTGAAACCTGATCAATAATCATTGCGCCCATACCACCAGAAAAGGGGAAACACTAGGCCCATGGCCCAACAAAAGTCTACTCTAAGCCGAAAACCCCCAGCTCCACCAGAAAAGAGGGAACA
The DNA here is from genome assembly GCA_037355405.1 of Vitis amurensis. Lineage (NCBI taxonomy): Eukaryota > Viridiplantae > Streptophyta > Magnoliopsida > Vitales > Vitaceae > Vitis > Vitis amurensis. Next base: position 12,731,290 of record CM074684.1, read on the forward strand.
CTAGGCCCATGCCCAAGAAAAGTGTACCCTAAAATGGAATTTGATAATATATAACATTATATAGTACATATAGAGTCTAAAGATCACATAAAATCTCTTCTACACGGTTGTTGGAGCTTTTTCAAGGTATTTGATCATGTAACAAAACACTTTTAGAATAGAAAAGGTTTCAAGTTTTTTTGTACAAAAGGTTTTCATTTTTATTTCTCTTATTTTGCAAGGTGTAGATATTATAGGATAAACACTTTAGTAACAGTGTAGATGTGCCAAAATGGACCTATGGATACAAGATAATAATGTTTTGCAAAATGGAAAGCTTCAGAAAAAGAATATTCATGAAATAGATTAATGTGTGCGATTATGGATGCAATGGAAATGAAAACTAAGATAAATTCAAATTACCTGTTACAAGAGTGACATGAGGTGAAGCGTGATGACCATTTAGTGCCAAGAAATATTTGACTTCTGGGATATGAGATATTTTGTGTCGATCCTCTCCAGTATCCTTTCCATAGCGTCGTTCCAGAATAGGAGAACCTGCGATGTACAATACCTGCAATGGTGTCCTCTGGAGCACGTGGTCCGGCAGTCTCCAGCTTTGGGCAGTCTTCCATAGTCAAGAGATTGAGACATGGCATTATTGACCTCTCTTCGTTTTCTTTTATTTCCCATTGCTTCAATTCATACAAACCAGAAATATCCAATTCCTTCAGCTTTGGGAATACTGTTGATGATGATCCCAAAAACTCACTACCTATGTATTTCACACCATCCATATGGCATAGACATAGCACCTCAAGGACAGGCAGTTGCCCCAAAGGAGGCAAACATGGACATATTAAGCAAAAGTCGAGGTTAAGTGTTTTCAGTTGAGCTAATGATGAACCCATCATCCAATTGGGCCACTCTCTATCACCATAATTGAATATACATAGAGATTTCAAGTTTGGATGGGGTTGTAGAGCTTCAGCCACACCCTTTGTCCCCTCCTTCATACCAAATCCCAATGCCAAATGTTGGAGGTGTACCTTATTCTTCAATTCTGCTTTTTCTGCCTCCCCTACATCTGTCACTTTATCCAACTGTTGAATGGAAAGACGTCCTCTTAGGTTGTTCAAGTTTCTCAGGTCTCCTATTTGGCATTCATCATTGCCATGACTACTCACAGTGAAAACATCCAGTGTCTGAAGAGAGCTTAATCTTCCAATTCCTTTTGGCAAGCCCTTTAGATTATCAACAAAAACATTTTCAAGATGCCTCAAATTATTTAGTTTACCCATTGCTTGTGGTAGTTCCCGAAGACTGGAACATTCTTGAATATTTAAGGTTTGCAAATTATATAAATCACAAATTGTTTCAGGCAACTCTCTCAAACTTCGACACCTTGATAGATCAAGGTATCTTAAATGTATCAATTTTCCTACCTCCTTAGGAAGTTCCTCAATCAACCGATTTCTGCTCAAATCTAATGCCCTGAGACATGTTAAATGCCTTAACAAATTAGGTAAGGCTTCAACAACACTTGAAATATTGAATGCTTCCTTAGCCAAGAGGGTGCGAAGATTCTTCATGTTACAAGTGGAGGCGAAATTAGGGGTACTTTCTCGGGCAACTAAGGTGGCATGACGAATCTTTTGGAAGGACATACTCCCCTTTTTTTGGTTGTCAACCTCCACAATAAAGCATTCATTCTGAGTCAAAAATTGAGCAAAATCATGCACTATATCATGCATCTTACAACCTATTATATTACCATCATCATCTTTTTTAAAATCTTGGAAGAAAGACCGAGCAGCTAAATATTCAAAGTACGTTCTCCCAACCATCTCCATCTCTTTACTCCCATCAGATTTGAGATAGCTTTGTGCCATCCACAACTTGATCAGCTCATCTCTCTCAATAACCGAGTCTTTTGGAAAAACAGCACAAAATGAGAAGCAGCGTTGAATTGCAGGGGGCAGATCATAATAACTCAACAACAAAGCAGGGGAAATATCTCTCTCAAACTCATCTAGCTGCCATACTTCACTATTCAATACGTTCTTCCATTCTTCCTCGCTATTTTTTATGCGCAAGAGATTCCCTAAAGTTTTTATAGCGAGGGGCAAGCCCTTGCATTTGTCTGCTATTTTCTCACCAATTTCTTTTAATTCTTCCTCTTTCTCCCAAGTACTCCTTTCATAGAAAGCTATTTGATGGAATAATGCCCGAGATTGCTCCAAAGACAGCTCCCCCAAGGGATGCTTGTACGTAGTTCTCGTCATCTTAACAACACTCTCTTTGCGTGTGGTCGCCAGAATTCTACTACCTGCTGCTCCGCAGAGGAGGGTGTTCTTCAGTTGTTCCCACAATTGATTGTCTTCAGTCCACACATCATCTAGCACAAGAAGGAATTTCTTTTCGGCAATACGTGTTTGAATTTCTTGTTGTACAGCTTCCAAATCATGGAGATTACAAGGCTTTTTTTGGAGGGCTTCAACAATAGCCCTACAAACTCTGATTGGGTCAAAAGGATCAGAAACACAGACCCATATTCTCTCATCAAAATGGACCTTCACCTCTGAATGGCTGTAGGCTAATTGAGCAAGGGTTGTTTTGCCCATGCCTCCCGTCCCAACTATGGAGACGATGGAGAGGCCAGATTTCTCTTGACACTTCTTACCCAACAAATGGTCTAATATGATTTTTTTATCCATATCCCGACCGCACACCTCTGAAATATCAATTGCAGAGGTAGTTATAAGTCGCTGTGGTCGCTCCTCACTCCTACTAGAGACAAAATGAAAATCGTTCTTTTCACTTGCAATGGCATCTAGTTGTTGTTTAATGCCCTTAATCTTAAGAGCAATGTCACGACGAGAAGCAACTTGCTTGAAACAGATGCAAGGGGAGGGTATACAGAAGCTTACCTTCTTCTTAGACGTGGAAGCATTTTCAACTCCCTCCATCTGGAATTGAAGAATAGCAATGCTCCACTCATCCAGCACGTCCTCCATTTGGTAGGTCATGTCTTTGAGACTCTCCAACCAACCTTGGACAGATTTGTCCTTCACTTGTCTCCTCTCGGCATCTTCAAGAACATCTCGGACGGAGCGGAGTGTCTTTTTGAGGCTTTGGATTTCTGATTTAACACCCTGAACCAGAGAAACTTGTTCATGAATCTGCTGTTCAACAACGGAAGTTAAGCGTTCCAGCACAATAGAAACGAGGGCATCAGCCATGGGGAGGGTGAAGAAGGTGGGATTGATGAATGAAGAGGAATGGAGGATGAATGATGAAGAGATCAGATCTGCAGCTTTAGTGAGTTTAATTATGGTCTATCCTTTTGAAAGCGGTGGGGCCAGAGGGATGCATTATTTGAGGCTAGTGGGGCTTACTTTATTTGAATCATCAAGGCTTGCTTGATATGCATGATTGAGGCTAATAATGGAATAAAATTTCTGAGGCATTCAACTTATTATTCAAGGAAATTCGAACTTCAATTAATCATATCAAACATACGGATTGTCTCCCTTCAATCTGGAACTACTTCGCACAGAAAACCAATCAGAGAGGAAGAAGACCATACCACAAAACATAAATATATATATATTGAAAAAGCTTTCATCAGCTCTGAATGGTCATCTAAATAATTCTGGTATTACTTCACCCTTAAAAGGCACGAAGTTGCCAAGACTTTTCCTTCGCTAAGGGTCTCAAACTGGCCCCACCATTATAGACTTAAGAGGCAGGAAGTTGCCAAGAAATTTCCTTCTATGTTAAATTTTTGACGCGGCTCCACCGACAACATGCCGACCACCACAATTTACACTTTAGACATTGGAACCGCTAAGGGTCTGTTGACCAAGTCAAACTGGCGCCACCATACTTAGAGGCACGAAGTTGCCAAGAATTTTCCTACATAAAATTTCCTTCTATATTAAATTTTTGACGCGGGTCTACTGAGTTTGTTGATACTTATTAGTGCAACGGTTAAGCAAAACAGAGTCTGTCAAATTAATAAGAAATGCTACTAATTTAAAAATAGTAATTCACATGTCAAGATAAAAAAATCGTACATAGCTTTGAATCAAAACTATGCCCCACTGAGTTTGTTGATACCTATTTGAATCATCGAGGCTTGCTTGATATGCATGATTGAGGCTGGTGGGGTCATTAAATAATCGTACATACCTTTGAATCAAAATCCAGATAAATTAATCCCATCTGACTGAATATTCAGCATATTAAAATACCCTTCATTTTATAACAACATCCGCTTGATGCATGAGAAAAAAAATTACATATGAAAATTAAGAAAAGAAAAACATTATGGAAAGGAAAAAAACTAGAAAAATCATATAAATGTTTAAAAATTATTTTATTATAAAAATAAAAACTTTCTTTTCATTTATGAGATTAAAATAAAAATCAAGATCAAAACCATCACATAAAAATTAGAATTAACATTAAAATTAGAATTAGAATCAAAATTAAAGTCAAAACTAAGATTAATGTCAAAATTGATATTAAAATTATAATTATAATGGAAATTAATATAAAAATTAAAATTAAGTTTAAGATGAGGATTGAAATTCAGGTCAAAACTAATATTAAAATTAAAGTGAAAGTTAAGACTAAAGTTCAAGCTAAAGATTTTAAAACTAGAATTAAAATTACTACAATTAACATTAAAATTGAAATTGAAATTAAGATTACAAATTCTAATTAAACTAAAATTAGAATTAAGATCAAAACTAAGATTAAAGTTAAAATTAAAATTAAAAATCAAAATTAAAATTATCAAAGAATATATATATTCTTTAATTACCTAAATAATACATATTTATTATAGTTCTTAATCTTATTTAATTTTAATTATTATTTTGTTATTATATATATGAAGTAATATAAATAAAAAATATACTAATATAAATTCCTCAAATAATATATATTATATTATTTCATAGTAACTTTACTATCATCAAAACATTAATAACATACTAATTAATAATTAAATAGATCATATAGCTATTTATCATTGTTACTAATATTACAACTTAACAACATTGTTCAACGATAAAATCACTCAATTCATTAGGAAATAATACAATCAATGATGAAAGTTTTTTAATCAAAGAATATGGATAAAAAATTATATTTTGTGATGCAATTTTAATTTGCCTATAAATTTTCATAGGAAAAATCATATTTTCTTGTAGTGTAGATAGTAGTAGCAAAAAAAAGTCACATTTGTAACCACACCACTATAATTATTATTATTTTTTATATTTTATATTTATAATTTATTTCACTTATATTATTGTGGACCCCGCATTTCGAACTCATGCGTTTTCCACTCGATGACGAACTCGATTTTTTATTTGAAAAATTGATTTTTATTCATTGTTTAAAAAATGACTTGGAGTCGCCACTTATTTTTGTTTTATTTTTAAAGGGTAAACAAAATAAGAAAGAAAAACCCTAAGTGTGACTCCTTATTTTGAAAAAGGCGGTCTGTGAAAAACCGGATCAGGTTCGGGGGTCAGGTTACTCATCGGGAAGGTACGGTAAAGACCGTAGCATCCCTCTTAGTCCCTAAAGTCGGGTCTCTACTACTAAAATGAAACAATCATGACATCTAATAAGGAAAACGATGAATACCCGGAACTGTCATGCACATATGAGAATCAAACCATGTATATAAAAAGACCAGAGTGGGAATAGATACGTACCTGGGCGACGAGCCACAATAAGCTATCAAAAAGTGAGGTTAGTGCACAATTAAGAAATGATTTCGAGCATGTCATAGAGCAGAATAAATCAATCATGTATGATAATCAAGTTAATCAATTAGTCAATCAATCGATCATAAAATCATGTATGTGGGACCCCCACCAAAGCCCGTTTATTCTTGCATGAACTAATTCTGTAAATTCCATAATTTGGAATTACAAAATTTAATCCTTGCTTATTTTAAAACTTATTTAAAAAAACAAATGAAATATGAAAAAGGCTTGTCGAGAAGAAAATGGTGGTAAATTTTATTAAAAAAATGAGGTATTTAGAACCTAAAAAATGTCTAAGGATGAAAAATTTAAGAAGTTAAAATTATTTGAAGAATTTAAAAATTGGAAAACTATTTGAAAATTGGGGTTTGAGGGATTATTTTAAAAATCAAAGGTGAAACAAAGGCAGAAAGACATGTGGCTTAAAAGTGGCCATGCACTATGCAGAGTGGAGTGGGAAAGGTATAAAGGAGCTATTGGGACCCTTTTAAGCTGACTGGTAAGCAGGCCATTCCGATACTTGGGTAGTCTGAACGAGCTCTCATTCAGGGATATGACAAACCAGTCAAAACGACACTATGGAAACACTGTGGTGCATCAAACTTTGTTCCTTGAACTTTCAGACAAGTATACTGATGTCGTATTTGCGAATTACTAAGCGCAGAAACAAGAGAGATGCTTGCACCCATTGCTATTTCACTGTTGATTCGAATAAAGCCTGAACAGAGAAGATTGCCGCATCCTGTGGTCTGATATGCATCATTAATCCAGTAGGTGAATAGCCTTGCATTTGTCGTCACCATAAAGACCTGGACTGGCCTGCCAACCAGCTTCAATGCTGTTAAAGTCTTCTTGTTTACCCTAACCCAAATTCTTGATCTAGCCGAATTCCAATAAATACAAGACTCAACATATTGGCAAGCACGTGGAACACTCCAACATGTAGCCATATACAAGAGAACAGATGCCACACCTGATGTCTATGGACCATCTTAGACATTTCTAAAGCACCCATTTTCTCTAGGGTGGACGAAGCCGAACCGAGTGGTGGATTATCCTAAACTGGGTGTTCACAACTTTTACTTTCCTCTATTATCTCAGAAGTAGAGGCGAGAGGCTCCGTCCCGGGCCATGAGATTTCTGGCCGTCTGGTGAGCGGATGGATGACTAGTGCCCGCGGCAGTGACGGCGGCGGCGGTGAAGACAGGATGATTCTGAAGAGAAAAACATTGGACTTCTTCAGTGGGCGCCGCCGGAGACGAAACTCGCGACTGTCGCTCCTCTGAGCTTCCTTAGCGCCACGGATGGTATCAGTCAGACCCGAGATCCTCCTGCAGCAGTGAACAAGGCATCCAAACTTTTGTATCCTTCCCAAATACTCATTCTGAATGGTCAAGGGAAACGGAAGTAGCTCAAAAGCTGAAAGCTCTCCATGTTATACTCTCTTACATCACAATCGTCATTAGATGTCATGAAATGGATTCCGCCTCTTGGAAGCTTAGGCATGAGATCTTCACCTTGGCAAGAAAGAGTATCGGTGATGTACAGTCAGCCCAAACTCGATCGATTCCCTTAATCCTTGCATTGAGTGTCCACAAGAATGACATAGAGTGCATCAATGAGGCCCCTGAATCATGAAGCCTAAAGTATCTCCGTTTTGGTCCAAACCATCTCCCGAAACTTGCATCTATACAGATTGCATACCAAGTTGCACCATGAATGCCGGGGAGCACACTGTGGCTAGATGTGTCTGAAGGTGGGCCATGGCTTAGTGACCTCTTATCCGGTGCTGGCTCAAAAGGGCATCGACCTCAGTAATAAAAACAACAACACGTCGAAACGGGGGCACCATGATAGAAAAGGCTTTAAAGAATGATTAGCAGCACGAATCATGGAGATATATGCATATGAAGAGAGATGGGTTGAATGGTGAAGTTGGAAGATGGGTATGGGAGATAGGATGGGTATAGGATATATCGATAACTTAATTTTTTAGATATATTAGGATATATCAAGAAATATCTATGAATATTTAAATATAAAATATGAAATTAATCAAAACTTATAAAATATCGAAAAAAGACTTAAGCAACTGATAAAATAAGTAATAATATATATATATATATATATATATATATATATATATATATATATATATAATAAATTGGTAACATTAGTCAATAACATGCTAATTCAAAAACATATTAATATTAAAATGATAATATGTTTAATTTGAATATATTGTAAGATAAAAAAGAAATAATGATATTTATATAAGTATTTTTTATTTAAAAATATTAATATTTTATTTATAAATTTATATTTGGTTTGTATTTAATTAGTTTACACACTATATAATAAGATAATTAAAATTTAATTATTTACAATAATTTTATTTCAACTAATTTATAAATATATATATATATATATATAAATAACACTAAGTGCACATCTAACACAAATCTACAGATGATTCAATAGGCTAGGCAACCCACGGCAAATTCAAGCACTCGAGTTTGGGCCTTGCTCTTTTGTGTTCTATGTTCGAGTGGTACATGAAGGCAATCCCACATCTTAGTTTGAGAGAAAGCAAAGCCTTATTTCATGATGGTGACTCCATCGATCCACTATCAAAGTTAGTAAAGTGGGCTTGGGCGTGGGCTTTTCTAGCTGACTGGATGAAGATTGACTCTTGATCCACCAACAAAAATATCCAAAGCTTCAGCCACACCCTTTCTACCCTTCAAATCAAACTTTGGAGGTGTATCTTGTTCTACATTTCTACCTTCTCTCTCTTTTTCTTCTTTCTCTAATTTTTCCTTTCCTCTCTCTTATTTTATTCACTTAAAATTTAATTACTAAACCCTTAATTTAGTAGGATGTTTGATAATGAGGGTTGGTCAATTCAAGGGTTGAAATCCTCATTTGCTTGTAATCTTTGGGCTTGGTGCAAGATGCACATAGTTCTTAGGTCTCATTCCTTTGTAGATTTTGTGGAGTGTATGGGTTCGGGCTAAGGGGGTTGTTGTTGATATTTCTTTATGTTTTTGTGTTACTTTGAGGTGTTTCTTAGTATACTTCCTATGTACTTTGGAGCGCTTTCTCTGGTGTTACTTTTTATTAATTGATTTTGATTACCTATCAAAAAAAGATTGTGTCTAAAGTAAGACATACCCTTTTGTAGAAGTAGAACCTGTTAACCAAATATAGATTTTCAAAGCATATGTCACAGGCATTTTGGCAATTTAACAAATTCTCAGTGAGTTTAAAGTTCATATAATTCCAAAAATCATGTTTTCTCAAATTCTCGAGTTTTTAAGACAGATACCCATACAAAGGTCTTAACTACAATTCATCGAGTCCTAACAGATGTAAAAGGCCAAGAAAATAGCATCTTGTTGGCTAGGGCCAAATAGTGTAACTAGCTTAGTGTTTGATAACAAATGGTGCCTGAACGGATCATGGCATGGTGCCTTAGGTCAATAATTTACCACCTATTGGTTAGGCACAATGTATGGTAACCCCCATTAAGAGATGTAAAGGTCGGTAGCTTGCCCCTTTCTCCCGTCGCCCATTAAAGTGAAACAAGTAATCCACACAGCACATTTAAGTGATTCTGATACTATTTGTTCAAATAAACATATTCTCATAAACCAAGAATGCATACTCAAAGAAGTAGCTTGTTGTACATTTTCAGCATTATTAAAAGTCCATATGTAATAAAATGGGCTAAACTATATGATTTCCTTCACAGGGTTCTCAAAGAAAAGTTCTTACCAAAATAACAAGCTATACTATAACCCCTTACCCTTCACTGTAGTTGCAACTTTTCTTTTATCTTTGGGCGACCCTTCCCTTAAAGTTAGACACAATTAATTTAGTTCACAAATGCTTTCACAATTTCTGATCTCAGGTACTCATTTTGGTAATGATGGATTTTTTCCATGTCGATTAATCGAGGCATTGGTTCAATCTATTGAAATTCTTCCTTGATATCAGGTCATCATCCCATTCAATCGAACTGGACAAAATTCTAGATCACCAAACAAATTACAATTCTAAGAATCTGATTTCTTGTCCCATGTGTCCAAAATCAAGTTATTTTCACTGAATAAATGATTTGAGGCCTATGTCTAGGGACTGAATGCAACTTATTTTCTTACGTTTTAGACATATGAGTTTCCTACCTTTTTCTATGGTTGCTTTCATCCACCCAAGACCTCTAGATCTTTGGATTATGAAGAAGGAATTAGTTTACTTACCATGTCTCAAATTCCTTTAGGAATGCTCAAGGAAATTGAGTTCTCTTTTTCTGAACAGATTTATGAAAGCGTTCTCTCTGTCTGTCTGTCTGTTTGTCTGTCTCTCCCTCCCTCTCTCTCTCTCTCTCTCCACAGAACAATTGTCTTTAAGGAGGTTAAAGACCCTATTTTTGCTTAAGCTCATTTTAGGTTTTCTATACATTCCTACAGATTTGCCAAAGTACCTCTTGAGTTTTATTTAATTTATTCTTAGCCTTGATCTAAGAGAATTTCTGTAATAACGTTGAATAATTCAGGGTAGAAATAACCCCTTCTTTATGGCCCCGTAGTTACATAGTACGCACATTCTTCATTATTAGCATAACCCAAAGTAATTAATTTACCGTGAAATCCAGAAATTAGGGTTCAAGGTATTGCATCATCCTGTCACTTTGATTTTATAGTTGATGCTGACCAAACCTTCTGCAAGGTAAAGGGGATGCTTGTCATCTAAAATTTGTGCATTATGGTGAGAAGTGAGGTTGGTTAACGCCGTTTTCATCTACAATGTATTTGGCAGATGGATGCAGACTCTAGTTACTCTGTTCCTCAGAATAGTATTGTGCCGATCTCTAGAAGGTAAAAGCTGTTGGGCAGGGGTGGGAGCTTGAAAGGAACAAAAACACGTCTCTCTTGGACAACTATATCCAATGGGCTCACTTGTGTCTCCAAGGTGGAGCTTCTTTCGAGAATTTGGTAGGATGTCATAACAATTTTGGATATTTTTCGGCGGTATCCCATTTTGGCTAAACAAGGGATCTACCTTGTTTATTATTTGGTTTTTGTTTTCTGTCCTCTATAGAGTTTTAGTAGCTTGTTGATGCTTGAAAGAACTCTATTCCGTGGCCTTATTAAGTTCCCTTGGAACATAAGATTCTATTTTATCTTGTTCCCTAACGTTTTGAATAGAAGTGATGTTTTAGTTGATATTCTATCCTCTTGATGGCTGGGCATTAGGAGCAGGTAGATAGATATCAGTTTCAATCAGTTCTGAATAGTTGATGAGAGAAGAGCAAGATACTGTTGTAATTTTTCTTGTGGGGATACTACCTTGATGTATATTTTTCAGGACTTGTTTAGTATTGTGCCGAATGAGGACACATGATGTGTGATTATTTGGTGAGGGCTGGACTGGTGATCACTAGTCCCTTGTTATCATTTAGAGCTTTAAGGACAGGTAGCTAGAGTAGTTGGTTGAGTTTATGAGTCTGCTATATGAGATGTTGGTGGGCAGAGCCAGAAAAGATACTATCAGTTGGAAGCTCAATATAGATAGAAGATTCTGTTAGTATGCTTTTCAGGAATATGTTATTTAGGGTTTGGTTGGCAGCTGTTCCTTCCAAATTAATATTTTTTGAGTGAGAGGCAGCTTGGGTTAAAATCCTTACCATGGCCAATTGAAGCAGGCCATATGAGTGTAACATGACTTGGTAACAATGTTCTTGGTTGGTGGCAAAGAAAGTTCCTGAAAAAGAATGAGAGTAAATATTGGAGAGTGCCTATCAAAAAATGAAAAACCAAAAAAAAGGTTGGAGAGTTTCTCTCTTATGTTTGTTTTAGTGCTTTGAGGAGTTAACATGACCGAGAAGTCTACTGAGTACCAAAGCAGAAGGATAGCCTAGTCAAATCCTTATTTCTATGGATCTCATCCTCATCAGTAGCCCAGAGAGTTCCCTTGTAGGTTTTTATTTCTGGCCTGTTCTGTGCAGAAGCAGCTTGACCTCACATTTTACTGTTTTATTTTAGTTCCTCTGCTGGTGTCAGTGTTTGTTTGTTTGTGTGCTTGTTTTCGTTTTGTTTATCTTTTCTGTGTCTACTTATGGCCTCCTTTATTTACCTTCTGCATTAGGATTTACTGCCCATGAAAAAGAGACAATGAAACAACAAAGAAGAAACAGTTCTATGCTCTTGACAGATGGAGTACTTCATTGTTTGGCTTCATGAAGACTTTGCTATCTTTCTGGCTTTTTGGGCATCTTTTTGTGATTTGGGGTTGTAAGCAAACATCTGTTGGAACCTTGCTAGGATTGAGAGTGCTGGCAATCCAGAAGATGTAAAGGAAGATCATGCGACTCACGGCCACAATCATGATCATGACCATGATTACCATCATCATCATCATCATCATGAACATGACCACGGACATGGTAACTCTAAATATTTTTTCAGTATACAGGCAAAAGATGTTTGTTCTTGCATGTCATCCAGTTTTGGCTTCTTGATTTCAGTCGTGTTGTTTTGTAGCAATAATGATTTATAATAGTTTTCTTACTGCTTTTAATGCATGTGAATGATGGTTTCCTGTTCCTGTTATATTTTTGCAAACCTTTATGCCTCTGTTATTCCCTTTGATAAGGAAGAATATAGATATTTAATTGTGAATTTCCCAGATCATATTATTCTCTATATCCCTAATGTCATTTGCGCTTGTACTTCTAAAAAAAAAAGCCTCCACCTCACCCAACTCCTTATTGTGAATGTCTTGTGAACTTGGGGTTCCAACAATCTTTCTCCACATTCTGCTTTCACACCTTGGCTACTCATGCATCTTTAGCAGTGGCTATTGAAAATAATGCAGGAAAAGCCTTTCCTAAGGATTTGTCACCACACCACCTATCCTTCTAAAATTTTACCCTTCAATCATTTCTCACCCTAAATACAATCTTACTGTTAAACACCTCCCACTCACTTTTGATTGTCTTCCATAACCTCACCTAATACCCTTCCTTCACTCTTTTTACTGTACCATCCCCCCTTTTGCTCCCCATGCTTTCTTGTAATCACTAGCATCCAAAGGGATTCACTTTCAATTGTGAATCTCCAACACCATGTACTAAGAAGAATCTTCTTTTTAATGGACAAGCTTCTAATACTCAAGCCCTCACCCTTCTTTTCTATGCAGAATGTTGATCAATACATGAACTGCAAGTGGCTTTCTCTTAAGTGCTCATCCCCGTTAAAGGAAATCCCTTTGAATATACCCCAGCCTTAGAATTGCCTTTATTGGTATGAAAAGTAAGGAGTGTAGTAAATTGGAATGCTAGATAGGATGCTTTTTATCAAAGTTATCTTCTTCCTTTCAATAGGTACTATCTCTTCTGCATGGGGAGTTGTTTCTGTAATCTTTCCTCCACTTCATTCCAAACTTGAGGAGATTTGAAAGAGTTCCCAATGGAAGGCCCAAATAATTTTTTGGAAGAGTACCCACTCTACAACCCAAAACCCTAGCCAGGTCCTCCATATTGGTAACCCCTTAATTGGCATCAACTCAAGTTTCTCCAAATTAATTTTTAAACCAAAATTTGCCTCAAACCACTTGAATGCCTAGCTCAAGTACTCCATATACTCCTTATTGGTACTAGAATAAGAGTATCATAAACAAATAATAGGTGGGACACTAGTTGAAAGCCTTGCTATAAAGCCCCTTTCCTTTGCCTTAGTTCAAGATATAAAATAGTGCCTCCATGGCCATAATGAAATCATAAGAGGAAAGAGGGTTACTTTGTTTCAAACACTAGAACTCTAGAAAAATCTTATTAGGATTCCATTAATCAATGCAAAAAAGCGAGCCATGGAGATGCACCACTTGATCCATCTTGTTCATTAAGGATTAAATCCCATTTTTTCCAAGATCGCTTGTAGAAACCTTGATTGCTATGATCATAAGCCTTTTTGATATCCAGCTTACATTTGACCCCACTCTCTATGGTTTTCAACCTTGAGTCAATGTCTTTATTTGCTATGAGGATCACATTTAAAATTTGTCTACCCTCTACAAGCACATGTTGAAAATTTGAATCCATTTTTCTCACTACCTTTTTAGTTTATTACCCAAGACTTTTTCTAGAGTTGTATAGCCCCCTACCAAACTAATTGATTTGAAGTCTTTTAAATCTTTGCACCTCCCTTTTTTTGGGATTAACGCCATAAAAGTGGCATTTAAGTTTCTTTCAAAAGTGCCTATCTTATAGAACTATGCAGAAAAGCCCATCACCTCACTTTTCACTAAGTCCCAACAATATTGCCAAAGCCCAGGGGCTTTATCCCCACACAAACTCGAGAGGGTTGAAAAGACGAACTCCTCAGAAAATAGCCACTCTTTTATAGAAACATGAATGCTGCATAATCATTAATTAGCAGCTGGAGGAATACTTCCATTTCCCCCTGACCCTGACATCCACTCTCAAAAAGGATCTGTACCAAATGATTGTTAATGATCTATGTTTTTATGTGTACATAGATCATGTGGCAAATATATATGAAAGTTAATACATGTTTGTTAGGATACCTAAAAAAAAAAAAACATGTTTGTTAGGACATATGCATGCAAATGGAGGGTGAGGGAGTGACATGGCTCCGCTGTTCTATATGTAGAAGAAGATGATTAAAAATCATGCCATTTGGTATTGTGTTTAATTCTGGTGGAGATCTTACCTCAAAGTTGGGTACTGTTCTTCTTGGGAGTTTGAACACTTCACTTTCTAATTACTAATGAAGCTAATGATTTGCTATTGCCCCAACAAGAAACAAAGAAAATAGAATGATCTGGTTAATATAACTGTGCAGTATCACTCATCTGACCTTAAGATAGACACAAATATGAATTAGTTTTCACAGGTAGGGAACACACCCAAATGCCTCAAAATAATCAATCTTGCTACCTCAAAATGACGAGTTAATAAAAATTTGTATTCAATGGAACAACATGTGTGCATCCTCGTAAAGATATTTCTCTGCTTGGTTTTGATGCTCTCTCCATTTCCTGTACAAATGCTTCCTGTATTTCTCAAAGATGAAGATATGTAATATTTTTAAAAATACACATTAGGCTTATGCCTTTTATACAGTTTGGCACAACCAAAATTTATTACCTTACTCTCTAATTTGTTCTGTCCCACTTCTATGTTTCTTTATCCAATTACAAGTTACACACCTACTATAAACTAGTAATTTCCAGCTGGTGTAGGTCTCGCGTTTGTTATTTCATTTTACATCAACAATTACTTTTGACATCTGTTAGCTGTTTTTTTTATTATTTTGGTTGCAAATGAAGCATTATAATTTTGAGAAATATGTTACCTGAGAGAGAAAATAGATTTACTGTATTTTCTGCTCATACTCCGGATTGGTTGCTGAATCCTCAAGCATTCAGAATGCTATTTACCTGAGAGAGAAAATAGATGTTGTACTATTTTTTCTTTGTAAACAAAATAAAATATTGGAGTTATTCAGAGCTCATGTAAGAAATAAATTAGACAGATGAATTCGTTGCTCCTAATCCTGTAGAGTGCTTGATTCGTCAATTTCCATTTGATGTTAAAACTAAACATCTTGTCAGCTAAAACAAAAGGTATGAAACTCCCAACTCAAGTTTCACTTTTGATGCCATTGCATTTTAATCTTCATTTGTGATTTAATATCCATGAACTAGTGCTGAGCGAAGCTTTTTATTTTACTTGCGATTTAATATCACAAGACAATATAATTCAAGGTCCCACAAGGATGAACAAATAGAATTCTGAATATCTGGTCTAGTGTTGGGTTCTTAATTCAACAAATCTCTATGGCTCTTATACTTGTAATGATAGTAATGAGTGATATTGATGTTTTCAACATTGGGCATGCAGAACACAATGATCACCATTCCTATGATCACACTCATGACCCAGGTGTTTCTTTTTTTTTTTTTTTTTTGATCAGAAACGAAGAAGATTATATTAATAAAAGAACAAATACGGGAGAGAAAAAAGAGACAAAAGAAAGAGAAAAAAACCAAGGGAAGGATGAGAGGTCCTTCCTACACAAGAACCAAGGAAAAACACCCAACAATAGAACTCTAAAAACAAAAGAAACCCCATCAATCTTCAAACTCTTGAAACGCAACCCCAATCCAATTGAGTTGTATAATGCTTAGAGGAACTCCTCTAAAAGCTTCAGTACAAGAAGCCCATAGAGAAGAATAAAACCGGATCAAATCCCAAACCATCTCTTCCGTTCTCCTTTTATCCTCAAAGATCCTATTGTTCCTTTCTTGCCACACCATCCAAATCAAAGTAAGGCAAGCAATTTGCCAAAGTGTCTTGGACCCAAGTGTTTCTTCAGTCAGCATAGTTTGTGAAGGGAGCTTGGACCTTGAGAAGGTTGGTGTTAGTGTTTTTGCAGGCGGTTTATATGCAAGTTTCTTCATAACTGCATCTAGAATTATATTCCAATTTTTTTTATATCCTTGACCTGACCTATGTCAGTTTGTGAATGATGAGAAATCATTTATTCCTTTTCTATGGAAGCTCCTTCGAGGAGCATTTTGTCCAATTCAGATTTTACTTATCTCAGGACATAACATATTGATAATATTGGACTGATGTGCTGGTTCCTTTTTTATTTTTTTTTCAGGCTAACATATGGCTGGGTACATTGTTGTTGGAACGCAGTGAAGATATATATTGGATGAAAGGTCTCCTTTCTGTTCAGGGAATGGATGAGAGGTTTGTCTTTCAGGTGGGTTTGATGCCGTATATCTTGGACTTGTTGGTATCTGGAATTATTGGTTCTGGATGGTTCAAAATGATCTTTTATTTGTCTTACGGCTAAATTATTTCATTCTATTCTTAGTTGATTGATATCACGACTTTATTTTCGTTGCTGCATTATACTATATCGTGTTATAAATCTTATACAACCTTTTTTTATGAACCATTAGCCTAAAGATGACACACCAGAAATTGTAACAAACTATTTTCAAAGAAAAATAACCTAATAAAACTGATTCATCTACCAGGGGAGGGGAGAGGAATAACTTTCAACGCAATAAAGTGTTATGTCAACTTTGCTTGTATGCACAATATTTTGTAAAATTGTTGGCTATGGTGTCTTCTTTTACATCAAATCAATGCTGGTTTTAGCCTTCTCTCTTGTTCTTATAGTGGGGTCAATTTTTATTTTTGAGACCAAATTGAAGCTAGGCATATGTATTTAAATGTGTCGTGTGTCATCTCAATGTTCCAAGTTTCCGTATTTCCGATCATTTCTCTCATTGAAAAAAGTATTTAAAAAAGACTATATTAAGTGAAAGTTTTTTTATCATCAATCATCATCATCATTTTTAATGTCAATATTCTAAAAATTCAAATGACAATTCTCTTCAAGAATAAATTTATTTAACTTTCAACATTTTATGTGTGTTTGACAACAAATATGAATCTTTCTTATGTAGAATTATTTTACCTCTCTCTCTCTCTCTCTCTCTCTCTTTCTTGATATGACACGTAAGATGTCCTTTTGATAATAACTCAATGCCTAGCATTAAATGTAGACCGGGTACATATCTTGCATGGCGAGTTAATAGACCTGACATTTCCCTTTGGTATCAACAATGCAATTTGTGGTGATTTATGTTACATAAACACTTTGAAATATGTGAATTAGCATTTGAAAAAGTAATTTTGTTACAAGTAATAAATTGGTATACAACTAAACAAATAGGGGAATAGATGTTTACATTAAGTGTGCTTATATTAATTAAAAGAAAAAAAACAACAAAGAGTATTAAGGGGAATAGATGTTACCCACTTATTATTTTGCTTATGTATTTATTTAAGTACTCACCTGCTAAGGATGATCCGGTCTGAGTTGGCAAAGAAAGCAAACCCTGTTTGTTGGGTTGTTGTCATCCATTTTCCTGCCAATCAAATATTAATATTAATATGAATGGTATTAGCAATGTTATTAATATTATATGAACAAATAAATGATTGTCAACCATCTAATGGAATCGGATGATGCATAACAGACCTGAACTAAAGCAAACAATGAGGACTCCAACCTCCCCAAGCAATGAGGGTAAAAACAAATTTGAAGGTGAATATTTAAGTCATGTTTGGTTCCTGAGTTAAGAAAGAGCAAATGGAAAAAAAACTAGAAGCAAAAGAAAGGAGCTACAAACATGACCCAGGGAAATATTATCTTCAAGATTGTCATTGCCACACACCAGAAGAAAGACAAAAATGAAACTAAAATTAAAAAATAACAAAACAATTATTAGCAAACACGATAACCATATGAATCTTCTAAGAATAAAATTTAGAAAAATTGAAATTGAAATTGAGAAATAAATGAAATAAACTAATGCTCATATTATAAACACTTTGAGAAAAAGGAAAACAACTCGTCCTCTTGAAGTCAACTTGGTGGTTGGGCCATTTTTCTATGAACTCAACTACATGATTGCAGCTACAAATGAGGACATGAGCTGCAACTTTTATGTCCATCATTCATGTCTCAATTCTGCCCAATTCATCACACAACATGGCTGATGCCCTTGTTTCCATTGTCTTGGAGCGGTTGGCTTTAGTAATCCAACGGCAGATTCAACAAGAGTTGAGATTGCTTGTGGGTGCTGAAAATGACGTCCAAAAGCTCACCAACACACTTAGGAACATCCGAGCAGTTCTTCTGGATGCAGAGAAGAGACAAGTTAAGGATGAAGCTGTAAAAATTTGGCTAGAAGATCTCAAAGGATTGGCATATGACATGGACAACGTGCTGGATGAATGGAGCTCATCAATTCTCAAAGTCCAAATTCAGGGAGTTGACAATGCTCTCACTCACAAGAAGAAGGTGTGCAGCTGTATCCCTTTCCCTTGTTTTCCTATTCGTGGTATCCACATATGTCATGACATCGCTCTTAAGATAGGAGAAATCAATAGAAGACTAGATGTGATTGCCCAGGAGAAAGATAGGTATAATTTTAATTTTATTTCAGGCATGGAAGAGCCTGAGAGACCAAAAACTACCTCTTTTATTGATGTACCAGAGGTACAGGGTCGAGGCGAGGATAAGGATATCATAATAAGCAAATTGTTGTGTGGCAGTAGTAAAAAACATTGGATCTCCATATCATCTCAATCATAGGTTTGAGAGGTATTGGAAAGACAACGCTTGCACAACTAGCCTACAATGATGTTAAGGTGTGTTCCCATTTTGACAAAAGGATTTGGGTATGTGTGTCAGACCCTTTTGACGCAATGAGGATTTCAAGGGCAATACTTGAAGCACTTGAAAGAAAAACTTCTAGTCATCTCCATGAACTTGAAATTGTACAACAAGAAATTCAAAACTCTATTGCAAGAAAGAAGTTCCTCCTTGTGTCGGATGATGTGTGGAATGAAAACTACCAGATTTGGGAGCTGGTGAATTGTCTCAAGTGTTGAGCACCAGAGAGCAGAATTTTGGTGACCACCCATAAAATGGGAGTGGCTAGAATGATAGGAACTACCTACACACACCCACTCGAAGAATTGTCTAAGAAGCAATGCTGTCGCTGTTCAGTAAGATCATTTTTTTTGGTAGAACTAAGAAAGGTATTGAAGAATTAGAAGAAATTGGCCAAAAAATAGTAGACAAGTGCAAGGGCTTGCCTCTTGCTGCAAAAACTTTGGGGAGTCTCCTGCATTTAAAAGAGAGGAAAGAAGACTGGGTAAATGTTTTGAATAATGATGTATGGCAACTGGAAGTGTTCGAAAGAGATCTTTCCCCTGCTTTATTACTGAGTTACTATGATTTGTCTTCTGCAATGAAATGTTGTTTCTCGTATTGTGCACTGTTTCCAAAAGATCATGTCATAAAGCGGGATAATTTGATCAGGTTGTGGATGGCCCAGAGTTACCTCAGCTCTAAAAGTAAAGAGATGGAGACCATAGGTCGTGAGTACATTGAAAGCTTAGCAATGCGCTTCCTTTTCCAAGATTTTGTAAAAGACAATGATGGAAATATAATAGAGTGTAAGATGCATGATATAGTGCATGACTTCGCCCAATTTTTGACAAAAAATGAATGTTTTATCATGGAGGTTGATAATGGAAAAGATCTGAGGTTAGAATCATTCTATAAAATGGGTCGTCATTCAAGTATAGTATTTTCATATAACAGCCCCTTTCCTGTCTCTATTTTCAATATAGAGAATCTACAGACTATCTTAGTTATTTCTCGAGGCGACTTACACATTTGTAAAGGGCTACCTAATATATTCCAATGTTTGCAATCTCTTAGAACATTAGAATTGGCCAACAACTCAATTGAAGAACTTCCCAGGGAGATAGCACAGCTGATACATCTCAGGTATCTTAACTTGTCGGATAATGCTTGGTTGAAAGAATTGCCAAAAGCTATGTGCAATTTATGTAATTTGCAAACCTTGACACTTAGTAAGTGTTGGCGTCTTGAGAATCTGCCTCAAGGGCTGGGAATACTGATAAACTTGAGACATCTTGAAACAGACAGCACTCTTATAAGGGTGTTGCCCAAAGGAATTGGCAGATTAAGTTCACTTCGAACATTGGCAGAGATTGCTGTTGTGGGTGATGACGATGATGATAATTCACTCAAAGTGGGAGACCTGCCAAACTTGAACAATCTTTGTGGGCATCTTGCAATAAGTGGATTGGGTAATGTGAGGGACGCAAGGGCGGCAGAGAAAGCGGAATTAAAGAAAAAGAAGCACCTCCATATTTGAATTTCTATACAGATAAGGAAGAAGCAGCAGAGGGGATGAAGATCGTGGCTGAAGCCCTACAACCCCATCAAGACCTGAAATCTTTAGGCATATACCATTCCAATGACATCAAATTCCCCAATTGGTTGACCACAATACTATCCCAATTGACAACACTTAAGCTGGAAGGTAGTATAAAGTGCACCCATTTGCCTTCCTTGGGAAAACTACCTCAGCTGGAGGGGCTTGACATTTGGGGAATGGTTTCCTTCAAGTATGTGGGTCATGAATTTTTGGGAACAACAACAACAACAATTGCATTCCCAAAGTTGAAGAAACTGACGTTTGCTTTTATGGAGGCATGGAAAAAGTGGAAAGTAAAAGAAGAATACCATGTTGAAATAATGCCATGTTTCCGTTCATTGACACTGGAGAAATGCCCCAAGCTAGAGGCCCTGCCGGACAGCTTGCTCCGGATGACGCAGCTGCAGACTTTGTGCATCTACGTCTGTCCTGCCCTAAAAAAAGACCTCTGAATAGTCCACACATTTCGGTAATTACTAATTTATTTATTTTCTGTTAATTATTTGGCATCATATATTCTTCGATTTCCCCTAAAAATAGTTGAAATTGACAATGCTTGCTTGGTTAATCCATACTCTTAATCATTGAAGACCTCTTTCTCTATTTTCTTAATTTTTTCCCTGTGCTATGCAGTAATCCAACACTAGCTCCGGCTTTGATCTTCTTTTTAGGGTTTTCTTGCTATGATTTTGAAGAGATCAACACTGACCTTTGGGTGAAGAAATCTCCTGCCACAACCAAACCCACCGCTATGGCTGGTTACTGCCTCATCACCGCCATCCCGGAAGCTGTTCTCGCCACTAATCATTGGAGACGCCGCCCTTCATCGCCATGGATAATTCGGCATCGCCCAACTCGCCGTCGTTCGTTGCCAACCGTTGTCTTCCTCAACGTCTCTTACTCTTCAATGGAGAAGCCTGAAATTTACAGAGCCCTCCATAAACAATAAAAATGGGAGCTTGGCTCTCATCCTTATTGTCTCTGGTTTATGAGAATTGCGTAGAGAGGTGATTGAGGAATTTCTCCCTAAACTCTGTTTGGCAGCTAATTTCCAACGTGTGTTATTTTGTTTCTCCAAGGGCTGTTTGGATGGCTTGTTTTGAACAGAAAAATGTTATCTAAAACAGTTATTAAACAAGGTCTTAATCTTCTCAATTAATTTTGGCTTCTATTTCACCCATCATTTCAATAGGATTATATTGCAATTTGTGGTGTCACTTTAATCATCTTAATTAATTTTGGCCCTCATACTTTATTTCATCAATGATTTTAATAGGATTTTGTAGAATTTGTAATTGCGAAGAACTTCATATCACTCCGTTCCCTAGCCCTAGATCATATAGGGTGTATGTTATCTATCTAGGCTTCTCTAAATCTAATGTAATAGAATATGTAACATAAAAAAACCACTATAATAATTAGATATAGAGAATATAGTAATCATACATTCAATTTGAATATTTTTGAATCGTTTCTAATCCGATGAAGATATCAAAGACCATTGTAGAAGTTGTTTACCCGGTATTCTTCCATTCGCTTTCTTTCAAGGGTATAAGCATGAGAAAATGGTGAACTTTTCTCTTTCGAAGACAAGTAGGGTTTTTCTCTTTGAAGGCTCTTTGGAAGATGATAGAAAGAAGGCTAAAACCCTATCCCTTAAGGTGCATTTATAGGGTTTTTTGTTAGGTTTAAGTGACTTAATCCTAAATTGTACTTGGGTCACCTAAACTAGTTCACTTGAGTCTTAATTGATTATTTAATTGTATTAGGTTCTAATTAATTAATTAACTCCATAAAAAAAAAAATTTCATAAAGTTTAATGCATCTTTGCATTTTTACCAAAAACATCCTTATGTATAAATTTACTTTATATTTTTTAAATTCATTTTAAAAAATTTTAAATTTTGAGATAGTAAATTTTCTTTAACATTTCAATTTATTAAATTATTTTTAAATTATCAGAGTTCTTATATCTTATATAAAGAAACTACTATTTTCTAATTTTATAAATAAAAAACAAAAAGCATTTTATAAAACTAAAAAGTGTATCCAAACAAACACTAAGAACCTATTTGGTCGTTTGATTTAAAAACAATTTTTTGTTTTTTAAAAAAGAAAAAACTATTTTTAAAATATTCTAACATTGTTTTATCGTTATTCTCTTAAAACAATTTTTAGAGAACAAATAAGAATTGTTTTCACCAGTTTTTAAAAACGAAAGGAAAACATGGATCCATTTGATCATGTTTTCCGAAACTTGTTTTTAAAAATTGTTTTTAAGTTAAAGAATAAAAAACAGTTTTAAAAAATAAGTTTCATAAAACATTATCAAATGGACCTTAAGTTAGTTGATAATGCCTCACATTTATTAGACAAAGCCCTCTCTAAGAGAATATTTTGTTCGAATCACAACCAAGCATTTGAAACCTTTGCATTGAAATTTCAAGAACATCCCACTTCATCCATTAGGTTAACAATTGATATGTCCTTAAAACAAATAAAAAATAACCCACTTCATCCATTAGGTTAACAATAGATATGTCCTTACAACAAATCAGAAGAAACATCATGCATGCATGCATGCAAGTTCCCATCATTCACAAACCATTTATGTTGTAGGAAATAAATCCAAACAATAACGTTGAAGTTTACACATTCTTACATATATAGGCAAACAAATAAAAGGGGAAAAGAAAAAGAGAAAAAGAATTTACAAATCACCAATTTGAGATTGATTCATAGACAACTTCACAATACATAGGTGTTGGGAATTTTCTCCTCTTTATTTGAACTTGCTTCTCTGAAACGAAAAACAATAGTGTTAATCTCCTTCACATCCCATAACCAATAAAATTAAGATGGAAAAAAGATAAGGAAGCAAATAAAATAAGTCAAGACAAAAATAAAGACCAAAGCTTGCAAGTAAAAATGACAAATAATAATAATAAATGATGCCTTTGAATAAAATTTTGAGACAAGAATCAAGATGGTTTTTATTGATAAGTTGTGAAATTTTCTTTGCAATATTTTGAGCAAATAATCTAATAGGTTAGGCTATTAAAATATTAATTAGTTAACATTTAGATCATGCTTTTCATTTGTTTCATTTCTCATTCATTAATGCATTTGAAATATTATTTTTACAATTTATATATATACCCATGGGCCTGAAACCTGATCAATCATTGCACCCATACCACCAGAAAAGGGGAAACACTAGGCCCATGGCCCAACAAAAGTTTACTCTAAGCTGAAAACCCCCAGCTCCACTAGAAAAGAGGGAACACTAGGCCCATGCCCAAGAAAAGTGTACCCTAAAATGGAATTTGATAATATATAACATTATATAGTACATATAGAGTCTAAAGATCACATAAAATCTCTTCTACACGGTTGTTGGAGCTTTTTCAAGGTATTTGATCATGTAACAAAACACTTTTAGAAAAGAAAAGGTTTCAAGTTTTTTTGTACAAAAGGTTTTCATTTTTATTTCTCTTATTTTGCAAGGTGTAGATATTATAGGATAAACACTTTAGTAACAGTGTAGATGTGCCAAAATGGACCTATGGATGCAAGATAATAATGTTATGCAAAATGGAAAGCTTCAGAAAAAGAATATTCATGAAATACATTAATGTGTGCGATTATGGATGCAATGGAAATGAAAACTAAGATAAATTCAAATTACCTGTAACAAGAGCGGCATGAAGTGAAGCGTGATGACCATTCAGTCCCATGAATATGAATATTCGACTTCTGGGATATGAGATATTTTGTGCCCATCCTCTCCAATATCCTTTCGATAGCGTCGTTCCAGAATAGGAGAATATTTGATGTACAATTTCTGCAATGGTGTCCTTTGGAGCACGTGGTCCGGCAGTCCCTCCAGCTTTGGGCAGGCTAGCATAGTCAAGTCATTGAGACATGGCATTATTGACCTCTCTTCTTTTTCTTTTATTTCCCATTGCTTCAATTCTTTCATATTTGAAATACGCAATTCCTTTAGCTTTGGGAATACTGTTGATGATGATCCCAAAAACTCACTACCTATGTATTGCACACCATGCATATTCAATATCCCCAGGCTCCTCGAGGACAGGCAGTTGCCCCAAAGGAGGCAAACATGGACATCTTATGCAAAACCGGAGGTGAAGTATTTTCAGTTGAGCTAATGATGAACCCATCATCCAATTGGGCCACTCTCTATCACCGTAATTGAATATATCTAGAGATTTCAAGTTTGGATGGGGTTGTAAAGCTTCAGCCACACCCTTTGTCCCCTCCTCTCCACCAAATTTCAATTCCAAACGTTGGAGGTGTACCTTATTCTTCAATTCTGCTTTTTTTGCCTCCCCTGCATCTTTCACTTCATCCAACCCTTGAATGGAAAGACGTCCTCTTAGGTTGTTCAAGTTTCTCAGGTCTCCTATTTGGCATTCATCATTGCCATGACTACTCACGATGAAAACATCCAGTGTCTAAAGAGAGCTTAATCTTCCAATTCCTTTTGGCAAGCCCTTTAGACTATGAGTATTATAATTTTCAAGATGCCTCAAATTAATTAGTTTCCCCATTGCCTGTGGTAGTTTCCGAATGATAGATTCTTGAATATTTAAGGTTTGCAAATTATATAAATCACAAATTGTTTCAGGCAACTCTCTCAAACTATAACATAATGATAGATTAAGGTATCTTAATTGTATCAGTTTTCCTACCTCCTTAGGAAGTTCCTCAATCAACCGATTCCTGCTCAAATCCAATGCCCTAAGACATGTCAAATTGCCTAAGGCTTCAAGAACTCTTGAATCGAATGCTTTCATAGCCAAGAGGGTGTGAAGATTCTTCATGTTACAAGTGGAGGCGAAATTAGGGGTACTCTCTCGGACAACTAAGGTGGCATGACGAATCTTTTGGAAGAATAAGTCCATACTCCCCTTTTTTTGGTTGTCAACCTCCACAATAAAGCATTCATTCTGAGTCAAAAATTGAGCAAAATCATGCACTATATCATGCATCTTACAACGTATTATATTACCATCATCATCTTTTTCAAAATCTTGGAAGAAAGACCGAGCAGCTAAATATTCAAAGTACGTTCTCCCAACCATCTCCATCTCTTTACTCCCATCAGATTTGAGATAGCTTTGTGCCATCCACAACTTGATCAGCTCAGCTCTCACAATAACCGAGTCTTTTGGAAAAACAGCACAAAATGAGAAGCAGCGTTGAATTGCAGGGGGCAGATCATGATAACTCAACAACAAAGCAGGGGAAATATCTCTCTCAAACTCATCCAGCTGCCATACTTCACTACACAAAACATTCTCCCATTCTTCCCTATTATGTTTTGAACTCATGAGATTCCCTAAAGTTTTTATAGCGAGTGGCAAGCCCTTGCATTTGTCTGCTATGTTCTCACCAATTTCTTTCAATTCTTCCACTTTCTCCCTGCTCTTTTCAAAGAAAGCTATTTGATGGAATAATGCCCGAGCTTGCTCCCGGGACAATTCCTCTAAGGAATGCGTGTATGTAGTTCCCACCATCTTAACAACACTCTCCTTACGTGTGGTCGCCAGAATTCTACTCCCTACACCCCCGCAATTGAGAGTGCTCTTCAGTTGTCCCCACAATTGATGGTTTTCAGTCCACACATCATCTAGCACAATAAGGAACTTCTTTCCAGCAATACATGTTTGAATTTTTTTGTTGTAAAGCTTCCAAACTATGGAGATTAGGAGATTCTCCTTGGAGGATTTCAACAATCTCCCTAAAAATTCTGATTGGGTCAAAGGGATCGGAGACACAGACCCAAATTCTTTCATCAAAATGGGCCTTCACCTCCGGGTGGTTGTAGGCTAGTTGAGCAAGAGTTGTTTTGCCCATGCCTCCAGTCCCAACTACGGAGATGATGTAGGGCCCAGATTTGGTCTCTTGACAAGTCTCACCCAACAGATGACCTAATATGGTGTTTTTATCCATATCCCGACCATATACCTCCGGAATATCAAGTTGAGAGGTAGTTATAAATCGCTGCGGTTCCTCACTCAGACTGGAGATAAAATTGAACTGGCTTCTTTGACTAGCAATGACATCTAGTTGTTGTTTAATGCCCTTAATCTTAAGAGCGATGTCACGACGAGAAGCAACCTGCTTGAGACAAAAGCAAGGGGAGGGAATGCAGGAGCTTACCTTCTTCTTAGACATGGAAGCACTTTCAGCTCCCTTGATCTGTAATTGGAGAATAGCAGTGCTCCACTCATCCACCACGTCGTCCATTTGGTAAGCCATGTCTTTCAGCCTCTCCAACCAACCTTGGACGGATTTTTCCTTCACTTGTCTGCGCTCTGCATCCTCAAGAACATCTCGGACGGATCGGAGTGTATCTGTGAGGCTTTGGATTTCTGCTTCAACACCCAGAACCAGAGTAAGTTCATCACGAATCTGTTGCTCAACAACGGAAGCCAAGCGCGTCAAGACGATAGAAAGGAGAGCGTCAGCCATAAGGGGGTGATGAATGAAGGCAAGTGAGAGAGCTAGTAATCTAATTTCACTGGTAAAGAGGCGCAGCCATACAACACCAATAGTTGACTTCATCTATATCAACTATTTAGCCTTGTCAACTATGTGCGGAGGAAATGAGGCCCACCTTATTTTTTCCATTTGTTATTCTCATTGGAGCTGTAGTCGATCTCTTCGGTTTCACCGTCAGATTGATGTCTTCTTCCCCGTAAAAGCTTGGAATTTTATGACAAATATCACACTATAAGAAAACGCGTAAAGACTAAGAATTCTAGTGAAATAAAGACTAATGGAAATGAAGGAAAAGGAGTCGTGGGCCAACCTATTTTTGTTACTTCACCATGTTTGGTTCCAGTTTTATTTATTTTTATTTTTTTGTTTTCATAATTAAGATTTTTAAAATGATTTTGAAAATTAATACTCATTCAAAACTATTATTTCATACCTCATCACAAAACTAACAATAATCCTATCTTGTCTAAACATTAAAAAATTATTCAAAATTAGCAAATAATTATAAAGAATATTGTAAAAAACCTTTTTTTTCTTCAAATACGAGTAAACACCTTTAATCCCAATGAAGGAAAGATCGATCACAATGTAAGAAAAATAAGATTGATTTGATGATGCAGAAGAGAAATTGGCCTGTCAAAGAATAGATGCACTTGAGAGTTTTCAATGAGATTTAGATATAAGGATTCAAACTTGGCACTTATGTGCTAAAAATTTTAAATTATTATTATTATTATTCATTTTTAATAAAAAAATTATGAAGATATTAATATGCCTCCGTTTGTAACATATACTAAAATGGTTTATTTTATTTATAAAAAATATAATTTATAATTTTATTATAATATTATTATTTATGTTTTACTAAAATTTAATTTTTTAATTAAAAAACTATTTTCATTTTTAATAAGACTGTAATTAAATTTAATTTATATTATATAAATTGAATTTGCAATGTTTTACAAAACCAATACAAAAACATTATTTTTAAAAATAACTTATGTAAACAAGTTTTTGTTTTTTGTTTTTAAGAAGTGTTTTTTAAAACAACTCGTCAAACACCTTCATTTTTATAAAATAATAGAAAATCATTTTTTGTTCTTCAACTTAAAACAGTTTTAAAAAACATGACGAAACATACCCTAATTCTTAGTGGGATACCTGTTCCATGCAGTATAACCTTGAAGGCGTTTGCTCCCTCTTCCGAATTGTCCAACTTAGAGAGTGCGCCACCAAAATTTGGTAGAACAGGCTTGTCCATGTTTTTATCTTTTGGCTGACCAAGGATTGAATAATGCTAAATTACATTTGATCTTGAGAACCCTTTGCATTAGGGGCAAGCCTGAACTGGAAAGAATGGTTATTGGGTTACTTCACTCCAATTATATAGTGGAACAAGCTTGGAAGTTTGCAGTTTTGCATCGATTCTAGAATAGAACTGCAATTGCCATGTTGGGCTATATTTTCTTTTATTATGCATGGGTTTCTGTATTCTTGTAACCATACATGCTAACTATCCTTCTAATTTTCCCCTTTTTTTATTCTCGTACTCTCCCATGTGATGCAGGTTGGCTGCGCTGGTCTCTTTGAGCGTTTCCAACTCTCGTATAACCAATGCAGGGTTGCAGCATCTGAAGCAAGTGAAGCATTTGAAGTCACTGACACTGAATTCATGCAAGGTGACTGTGAATGACATTAAGAAGCTCTAATCAACAGACCTCCCTAATCTGGTAAGCTTCCAGCCTGAGTAGTTTTCGTGATTTATTAGATATTCTGAGAATAGCTCCTGGTCAGCATGGAGCAGCTGTGTATATAAGAAGAATAAAACAGAAACATTGAATAAACTGTACATATAGGTGGATCTGAATGCGGGTTTTACCATGATGAGAATCCAAGGTTCTGATGGGTTGTTATGAATATTTTATACAAAGCATTCCTCGAACTTGTGTAGATGTGGAAGAAAATGTAGACAATCTTCTGCTGCATGTTTGATTGTTGCTCCTTTGTGCAAAGCTTTGTATTGAATGTGTACAGATACACTGAAAGAAAATGGAAATGTAGATAAGCTTCCTTGGCATGGTTTTACATGTGCTGCTGCTGATCCTTTAAGGTATTATTATATGTATTCAGCCAGCTTTTGCTGCCTGCTCACGGTGGTCTTGGTCTTGTGAGGTATAAGGTTTTTCAATTGTTACTTATTTTGTTGGGCATTTCTATAGTTTTGCACTTTAGGTTCAGATGTGTTGGGAGCAACTTAGGGTCCATTGTTAACTGTTTTTAAAATAATTTGTCTATTTTTGAAAATAGAAATCAGTTTCCTAAATTTAAAGTATTTTGGATAATTTCTTTTAGAGAAGAAGGTATTTTGAGAACTTTTTTAGAAAATAGGGTGTTTTTCTAATTATATATTTTAATTGTTTTTAGTTATTTATATCTTATTTCTTTTTTTTAGATTATTTAAAAAATTATATAAAAATAAAGAATGATTGAAAATAAAACATTTAGATAAAAGTTATTTATAAAAAAAATTCAAAAACATGGGAAACGAGTATGAGAATATTTCAAATTTAAAAACAAAATTTTGTTAAATTGAGTATTATAGAATTGTTTTTGAAAAAATGGTCCAAGCTTGCACCACTAGAGAAAATTTATAACATAATGTATATCTAATCCTATTGTCATATTAATTAAAAATTAAACTATGATTATGTTCGTGATGGGATAATATGTTTTCTCGTAATTAATGCTAGATTTTTATGATAGACCTTGTGCTACTAATCAATCTTTCTATCTTATAATTTTTGTTTTTCTTATTGTGCATTTGTATGAATACCCATTTATATCTAGTAAATTTTACGACTTTAGGTGTTTGGATTATAAGTCAAATTCTTCTCGTTTTATTAATGAGTTTAACTTTGCGTGCATAACTTCTTTTTATTTTGACAAGTTATTTTTGTGTTGATATTCTTTCACATTTTCTTGTTTGAGATCTTCATTATTTTAATTGTTTTATTTTTATTTTTTTTATTTTTTATATGTGAACATAACTTATTGAGATATCATTAATTTTAGGTACTTATGCTTCTTTAGGGGTTACTCATTCAATTTGTACTTCTTTAAAGCCTATTTGTTCAATATGTGTCTTTTTAGGGGTTATCTAATTAATTTGTTTGTGCCTCTTAAGGGGTTATGAGTTCACTAATTTTAGATTAATGAGTCAATTTTTTGGGCTCTTTGAGAGTGCCAACTTTTCCTTGTGTTTCCTCTTTCAAGGAATTACATTCTTTGAGTTGATAAGTTCATTATGTTTCAAGCATATTGTATATTCATTTATCAATTGCCTTGCAGGGGTATCAATCTGTGTTAGAGTATTTGCAAATGAGATATGTGACATTGTCACTTTTTTTATATCAATGAATGCATTTGATAATTGGTTTGCAGGATTTTGCGAATGAGTGATTATTTAAACTTTTAGTTCACATTGAGGATTAAAATGAGTTTCCTCATATGGGGAATTATGTTCTTTGAGTTGATAAGCTTATCACGTTTCAAGCATATCTTGGATTCACTTATTAATTGTTTTGTAGGGATATCAATTTGTGTTGAAGTATTTGTAATTAGGATATGTCACTTTTGTCATTTTTTTTTTGTATCAGTGAATGCATTGAGTAATTGGTTTGCAAGATTTTGTAAATTAATGATTCTTTAAATGTTTAGTTTACATTGATGTCTATGAAGATCAAAATAAGACAAAGTTGATGTATTACAAGCAATTTCTCGGTGTCCTAAAATCGGTTTTTCTCCCCTTAATGGTGGGAAAATAGTATAATTAAAATGATAATACGTAAAGTGTGCTATAAAAGCATCACTTGCTAAGTGTTCAAGACACCTTATAATAGATGGAGAGTCAAAATCTACATAAATCTTAATTCTTCATTAGGGACACATTTTAGTGCGTCGTGAGGATGCAATTGGTGTATGTATTACACAATGAAAGATTTGTAAGCGAGAGACATTTGGATGTTTTTCAAATACAAGTTGTGTAGGGAAGTATTCATGCTAAGTTGTAGGTTTAATACAAACTAAGGTCATAGCATACATGATAACATGTCTTCAAGCCGAAGTAGGTAATTTGATTTTCATTATTAAGAGCTGAATAATTAATTGGAGATGTTTAATGAAGGATTCTGCGAAACCATTCTAGGTAATAGTCTAAGCAACAAGATGCTCAATATCAAATCCTAATCGACATAAAATAGTTAATGAATGTTTGAGAATTAAATTCATTAGTATTGTTAAGACATATTAACTTGATGGATAATCTAGAAATTGTACTTGTAATTAGATTATTTATGTAAGGAACTTGACAAAGGGAACATTACATATAGAAAGAAGACAAACATGTGATTGTTTAGTAGAGACATCCATTAAAATAATAAAATAACAGAATGATTCACATGATGGGTGGATAGACCCTAGACCCATATATGCATGTTCCCATGTATTCTTTTCAAAAAGGGTGCAGGCTCGAATGTGACTTTAGTAAAAGGTGGTCTAATAATCAATTTGTCTTGTAAGCATGCAACATATGAATATTTATTAGGGAAAAATAAAAATAAAAATAAAATATAGTTCTTTAATGGATGTCCATATGAGTGTATTATTTAATGCATCATTGAGGATCGTGGGTGACCTAGCCTATCATGTCAAAGCATAAAATTTTTTGAGTCATTGAACTTCTAGTTCATGATAACATATTGATTGGATGGACCTTATGGTTATATGATACAACATAGAGGAGATAGTCAAAAGTTCTTCAATTATATGCTTTAGGCTAGAAATAAGAAAAGTAATGTAAAGATATTTTGCATTGCCTTCATTTATAGTTTCAATATAACACCAATTTCTATGGTTATCTTTAAAATTAGGCAAATTTCTTTTCGATTTGCTGTAATATAAAACATCATTTGTATAGAATCTAGTTCCATTCAATAGTATAATATTTTCTCTTCCAAAGCTTTTGATCTAGTCTACGGTACCTAATGTTGCACAATCTGTAAGACATACATTTTCCCAATTCACCTTAAAATAACACATGTAATTTTATATATGAATAACATTGGAGAAAAACATAAAACATATGATAAATAAAAATAATAAATGTAATGATGATATATCTTGATCAATAAGAATATTTCCATCATTCACTAGAATATTAATTTTTCATTAGGATATTCAAAGAAATCAATATCAAATTAAATAAGTTGGATCTAATCAATTACTATTAATGAAATTCATTTTCATCTCTTTCTTTTTACTTTAATAATTGTGACTTAATAAAGGTTGATGAAATCTTTGAGCATACGATAGGTATGTGATCAATGCACTTTCATACCATACCTATAATAATTCTCAATATTATTTCACTTTGGTGATATGCTTTAGTTTGTTATGCCAAATTCACTTTAATATTAATAATCAAAGAAAAAGATTTGCCTTTGTCTTAAGGAATAACATTACATTCATTTTAGGGAATGAAATTACATTCGTTTCACATATATTTTGACTTTAGTCTTGAGCTAATAATAATTTTTGCACAGCTTCAGGCTATAATTTTTTTTTTCTTTATAGAGTTTTTGTTATGAGAAAAATATAAAATATTTTTTAGATAGTTTATGGCTATAAGAATGATTTTCACATTACTTCTGACTATATAATAATTTGTACATAACGTCTAACAATGATGTTATTAAACGAGATTTGTGCATAGCTAACAATGAATAAGTAAAATAATTTGCTTATAGCTTCTGACTATATATAACTAAGTAAATACAAATAGAAATATGCAACATCTATTTTATATTAACAACTTTGACTTAACAATAAAAAAATTATCTTCGAAGCAACTTATGTTGATAACATATAACAAAAAGAAATGAATCATGATTGGAAAAAGGGAGAGTAAGAAGAAAACATGTTTCTCAAAATTGATCTTTCTCTTATGCAAGATGGGAAGCCACCATTTATAGATTCACAAATTGAACCTAAAGTTACAATTTATTACTTCATAATGAAGTAAATATATATATTTGAACCCAGAAAACTAATGGTGGTGGTCATCCACCATTAATAGCGATTCGTAACAAGTAATAAGTTTTTAAGTCATATTAACTTGCATAATATAAATTATTTTGTGATGAAACAAAGATGCAATATAAAGGGAAAAACTTCAAATTTCTAGACAACCATAGAAGATTACATAAAGTATTTATTACCATCAATTGTCAAAAATAGTCTTATTATACATCCATGCATCACCATTTTACATTTATTGAGCAGAAAATCCAGTGGAGATGGTAGACTTGCTGCGGTTCTAGAAAATTTGCTTCCCATGACCATAAATCCAAGCATGACCAAACTGCACCAATCATCAAAGCCAAAAGGAATAAATCTTGTAGTCATGGATGGAATAACATTGAATTTTGCTATGAATTCTTTCATTATTTTTATGTTCAAAGCAACATTCTATATATCTCTATACATACCAGCCAGTCAAAAGATCATTGTTTTCTTATTGAAAAGTTTATCCTAGTATAATGTTTATACACACAACCTTAGTAATGAGAAGAGACAAAAGGTAGAGATCCAAGTTGAGGTGGTAATAAAGAGTTATTCTTGACTTTGATTGGGAAACATGTGAGAGATGATAATTTTATGGAATATACTTCACAGTTGAAGGATTTAAATTAACCTGTTTAGTATATTAAGTCATCAAATTGACCAAATATAGTGAGAGAGTAGAGGAATGGAAATAAGTAGATTAATGTGTGTGGTTATGGATACAATGGAAAAGAAGGGAAGGCTGTATTAGAAATAGAATTACCTGTAACGTGAGCAGCAAGAGTGAAGTGTGATGATCAATCTTCACTCCCCTCCATATATGACTTTTGGGATATGAGATACTTTTTGTCCATCCTCTCCAATATCCTGTTGGTAGCGTTATTGTAGAATATCAGAATTTGTGATGAAATTCCTGCAACGGTGTCCAGTGGAGGACATGGTCGGGTAGTCCCTCTAGCTTTGGGCATTTCTGGATTTCCAAGTAACTAAGACATGGCATTATTGGCCTCTCTTCTTCTTCTTCTTCTTTTATTTCCCACTTTTCCCACTCTTTCATATTGTGAAAAGTGAGTTTCTTTAGATTTGGGAATGCAATTGTTGATGATGATCCCAAAAACTCGCCACCAATGTGTTTCACACTTTCCATATCCTTTATTTTCAGCTTCTCTAGGACAGGAAGTTCCCCCAACGGAGGCAGACACTGACAACCACTGCAGTGTGAGAGTTCAAGATTTTTCAGTTGAGTTAATGATGACCTCATCATCCAATCATGCCATTCTATATCACCATAACCCCATATGCATAGAGATTTCAAGTTTGGATGGGGATGTAGAGCTTCAGCCACACCCTTGGTCCCGTCCTTTAGATCAAATACCAATGTCAAATGATGAATGTGTATCTTATTCTTCAATTCTGCTTTTTGTACCTCCTTTGCATCTTCCACTTTCCGTAACCCTCTTATTTCAAGTTCCCCCTAAGGTTGTTCAAGTTTCTCAAATCTCCTATTTTGCATTCAGCATCACCATCACTGCTTACAACAAATTCCTCCAATGTCTGAAGAGAGTTTAATCTTGCAATTCCTTTTGGCAAGCCCTTTAGATCAAGAGCACCACAATTTTGCAGATGCCTCAAATTAATAAGTTTACCCATTGCTTGTGGTAGTTCCACAAGAGAAAAACACCGACTAATATTTAAGGTTTGTAAATTATATAAATCACAAATTGTTTCAGGTAATTCTCTCAACTTATGACAATCTGATAGACTAAGGTATTTTAAATGTATCAATTTCCCTACTGCCTTTGGAAGTTCCATAATCAAAGGATTCCGCGCCAAATTCAATGCCCTGAGGCATGTCAAATGCTGGAATAAATTAGGCAGGGCTTCATCACTGGTTGAACTGAATGTAAACTTAAGCAAGAGGGTGTGTAGATTCTTCATTTTATAAGTGGAGACAAAATTCGGGTACCTCTGCTGGCCAATTAAGGTGGCATGACGAATTTTTTGGAAGGATGTCTTTGTTCTCCCTTCTTCTGCATTTTCAACGTTCATAATAAAGCATTCATTCTTGGTCAAAAATTGAGCAAAATCATGCACAATGTCATGCATCTTACATCTTATTATATCATCATCACCATCTTTTTGAAAATCTTGGAAGAAAGACCGAGCAGCTAAATATTCGAAGTACTCTCTACCAACCATCTCCATCTCTTTACTCGCATCAGAGTTGAGATAGTTCTGTGCCATCCACAACCTGATCAACTCATCTATTTTAATAACCGAGTCTTTCGGAAAAACAGCACAAAATGAGAAGCAGCGTTTAATTGCAGGGGGCAAATCATAATAACTCAACAACAAGGCAGGGCAAATATCTCTCTCAAACTCATCTAGCTGCCATACTTCACTATTCAAAACATTCTCCCATTCTTCCTTGTTATTTTTTAAGCGCATGAGATTCCCTAAAGTTTTTATAGCGAGTGGCAAGCCCTTGCATTTGTCTGCTATGTTCTCACCAATTTCTTTCAATTCTTCCACTTTCTCCCTGCTCTTTTCAAAGAAAGCTATTTGATGGAATAATGCCCGACCTTGCTCCCGGGACAATTCCTCTAAGGAATGCGTGTATGTAGTTCCCACCATCTTAACAACACTCTCCTTACGCGTGGTCGCCAGAATTCTACTCCCTACACCTCCGCAATTGAGAGTGCTCTTCAGTTGTCCCCACAATTGATGGTTTTCAGTCCACACATCATCTAGCACAATAAGGAACTTCTTTCCAGCAATACGTGTTTGAATTTTTTGTTGTAAAGCTTCCAAACTATGGAGATTAGGAGATTCTCCTTGGAGGATTTCAACAATCTCCCTAAAAATTCTGATTGGGTCAAAGGGATCGGAGACACAGACCCAAATTCTTTCATCAAAATGGGCCTTCACCTCCGGGTGGTTGTAGGCTAGTTGAGCAAGCGTTGTTTTGCCCATGCCTCCAGTCCCAACTATGGAGATGATGTAGGGCCCAGATTTGGTTTCTTGACAAGTCTCACCCAACAGATGGCCTAATATGGTGTTTTTATCCATTTCCCGACCATATACCTCCGGAATATCAAGTTGAGAGGTAGTTATAAATCGCTGTGGTTCCTCACTCAAACTGGAGATAAAATTGAACTGGCTTCTTTGACTAGCAATGACATGTAGTTGTTGTTTAATGCCCTTAATCTTAAGAGCGATGTCACGACGAGAAGCAACCTGCTTGAGACAAAAGCAAGGGGAGGGAATGCAGGAGCTTACCTTCTTCTTAGACATGGAAGCACTTTCAGCTCCCTTGATCTGTAATTGGAGAATAGCAGTGCTCCACTCATCCACCACGTCGTCCATTTGGTAAGCCATGTCTTTCAGCCTCTCCAACCAACCTTGGACGGATTTTTCCTTCACTTGTCTGCGCTCTGCATCCTCAAGAACATCTCGGACGGATCGGAGTGTATCTGTGAGGCTTTGGATTTCTGCTTCAACACCCAGAACCAGAGTAAGTTCATCACGAATCTGTTGCTCAACAACGGAAGCCAAGCGCTCCAAGACGATAGAAAGGAGAGCGTCAGCCATAAGGGGGTGATGAATGAAGGCAAGTGAGAGAGCTAGTAATCTAATTTCACTGGTAAAGAGGCGCAGCCATACAACACCAATAGTTGACTTCATCTATATCAACTATTTAGCCTTGGCTTATCAACTATGTGTGGAGGAAATGAGGCCCACCTTATTTTTTCCATTTGTTATTCTCATTGGAGCTTTAGTCGATCTCTTCGGTTTCACCGTCAGATTGATGTCTTCTTCCCCGTAAAAGCTTGGAATTTTATGACAAATATCACATTGTAAGAAAACGCGTAAAGACTAAGAATTCTAGTGAAATAAAGACTAATGGAAATGAAGGAAAAGGAGTTGTGGGCCAACCTATTTTTGTTACTTTAACCATGTTTGGTTCCAGTTTTATTTATTTTTATTTTTTTGTTTTCATAATTAAGATTTTTAAAATGATTTTGAAAATTAATACTCATTCAAAACTATTATTTCATACCTCATCACAAAACTAACAATAACCCTATCTTCTCTAAACATTAAAAAATTATTCAAAATTAGCAAATAATTATAAAGAATATTGTAAAAATACTTTTTTTTCTTCTTATTATATAATTACAAAATATATTTTTATTTTTAAGAAATAAAATTAGAATTCTCAAACCTATTTAATATATATATATAGTTAGATATATTGAAAAAGCTTTCATTAGCTCTGAATGGTCATCTAAATAATTCTGGTATTACTTCACCCTTAAAAGGCACGAAGTTGCCAAAGACTTTTCCTTCGCTAAGGGTCTCAAACTGGCCCCACCATTATAGACTTAAGAGGCAGGAAGTTGCCAAGAAATTTCCTTCTATGTTAAATTTTTGACGCGGCTCCACCGACAACATGCCGACCACCACAATTTAGACTTTAGAGGTCTGTTGACCAAGTCAAACTGGCGCCACCATACTCAGAGGCAGGAAGTTGTCAAGAATTTTCCTACATTAAATTTCCTTCTATATTAAATTTTTGACGCGGCTCTACCGACAACATGCCCCACTGAGTTTGTTGATACCTATTTGAATCATTGAGGCTTGCTTGATATGCATGATTGAGGCTGGTGGGGTCATTAAATACTCGTACATACCTTTGAATCAAAATCCAGCTAAATTAATCCCATCATCTGACTGCATATTAAAATACCCTTCATTTTATAACAACATCCGCTTGATGCATGAGAAAAAAAATTACATATGAAAATTAAGAAAAGAAAAACATTATGAAAAGGAAAAAAACTAGAAAAATCATATAAATATTTAAAAATTATTTTATTATAAAAAATAAAAACTTTCTTTTCATTTATGAGATTAAAATAAAAATCAAGATCGAAACCATCACATAAAAATTAGAATTAACATTAAAATTAGAATTAAAATTGAAATTAGAATCAAAATTAAAGTCAAAACTAAGATTAATGTCAAAATTGATATTAAAATTAAAATTATAATGGAAATTAATATAAAAATTAAAATTAAGTTTAAGATGAGGATTGAAATTCAGGTCAAAACTAATATTAAAATTAAAGTGAAAGTTAAGACTAAAGTTCAAGCTAAAGATTAAAACTAGAATTAAAATTACTACAATTAACATTAAAATTGAAATTGAAATTAAGATTACAAATTCTAATTAAACTAAAATTAGAATTAAGATCAAAACTAAGATTAAAGTTAAAATTAAAATTAAAAATCAAAATTAAAATTATCAAAGAATATATATATTCTTTAATTACCTAAATAATACATATTTATTATAGTTCTTAATCTTATTTAATTTTAATTATTATTTTGTTATTATATATATGAAGTAATATAAATAAAAAATATACTAATATAAATTCCTCAAATAATATATATTATATTATTTCATAGTAACTTTACTATCATCAAAACATTAATAACATACTAATTAATAATTAAATAGATCATATAGCTATTTATCATTGTTACTAATATTACAACTTAACAACATTGTTCAACGATAAAATCACTCAATTCATTAGGAAATAATACAATCAATGATGAAAGTTTTTTAATCAAAGAATATGGATAAAAAATTATATTTTGTGATGCAATTTTAATTTGCCTATAAATTTTCATAGGAAAAATCATATTTTCTTGTAGTGTAGATAGTAGTAGCAAAAAAAAGTCACATTTGTAACCACACCACTATAATTATTATTATTTTTTATATTTATAATTTATTTCACTTATATTATTGTGGACCCCACATTTCGAACTCATGCGTTTCCCAGTCGATGGCGAACTCGATTTTTTATTTGAAAAATTGATTTTTATTCATTGTTTAAAAAATGACTTGGAGTCGCCACTTATTTTTGTTTTATTTTTAAAGGGTAAACAAAATAAGAAAGAAAAACCCTAAGTGTGACTCCTTATTTTGGAAAAGGCGGTCTATGAAAAACCGGATCAAGTTCGGGGGTCAGGTTACTCATCGGGAAGGTACGGTAAAGACCGTAGCACCCCTCTTAGTCCCTAAAGTCGGGTCTCTACTACTAAAATGAAGCAATCATGACATCTAATAAGAAAAACGATGAATACCCGGAACTGTCATGCACATATGAGAATCAAACCATGTATATAAAAAGACCAGAGTGGGAATAAATACTTACCTGGGCGACGAGCCACAATAAGCTATCAAAAAGTGAGGTTAGTGCACAATTAAAAAATAATTTCGAGCATGTCATAGAGCAGAATAAATCAATCATGTATGATAATCAAGTCAATCAATCGATCATAAAATCATGTATGTGGGACCCCCACCAAAGCCCGTTTATTTTTGCATGAACTAATTCCGTAAATTCCATCATTTGGAATTACAAAATTTAATCCTTGCTTATTTTCAAACTTATTTAAAAAAACAAATGAAATATGAAAAAGGCTTGCCGAGAAGAAAATGGTGGCAAATTTTATTAAAAAAATGAGGTATTTAGAACCTAAAAAATGTCTAAGGATGAAAAATTTAAGAAGTTAAAATTATTTGAAGAATTTAAAAATTGGAAAACTATTTGAAAATTGGGGTTTGAGGGATTATTTTAAAAATCAAAGGTGAAACAAAGGCAGAAAGACATGTATTGGGACCCTTTTAGGCTGACTGGTAAGCAGGCCATTCCGATACTTGGGTAGTCTGAACGAGCTCTCATTCAGGGATATGACAAACCAGTCAAAACGACACTATGGAAACACTGTGGTGCATCAAACTTTGTTCCTTGAACTTTCAGACAAGTATACTGATGTCGTATTTAGGAATTACTAAGCGCAGAAACAAGAGAGATGCTTGCACCCATTGCTATTTCACTGTTGATTCGAATAAAGCCTGAACAGAGAAGATTGCCGCATCCTGTGGCCTGATATGCATCATTAATCCAGTAGGTGAATAGCCTTGCATTTGTCGTCACCATAAAGACCCGGACTGGCCTGCCAACCAGCTTCAATGCTGTTAAAGTCTTCATGTTTACCCTAACCCAAATTCTTGATCTAGCCGAATTCCAATAAATACAAGACTCAACATATTGGCAAGCACGTGGAACACTCCAACATGTAGCCATATACAAGAGAACAGATGCCACACCTGATGTCTATGGACCATCTTAGACATTTCTAAAGCACCCATCTTCTCTAGGGTGGACGAAGCCGAACCGAGTGGTGGATTATCCTAAACTGGGTGTTCACAACTTTTACTTTCCTCTATTATCTCAGAAGTAGAGGCGAGAGGCTCCGTCCCGGGCCATGAGATTTCTGGCCGTCTGGTGAGCGGATGGATGACTAGTGCTCGCGGCAGTGACGGCGGCGGCGGTGAAGACAGGGTGATTCTGAAGAGAAAAACATTGGACTTCTTCAGTGGGCGCCGCCGGAGACGAAACTCGCGACTGTCGCTCCTCTGAGCTTCCTTAGCGCCACGGATGGTATCAGTCAGACCCGAGATCCTCCTGCAGCAGTGAACAAGGCATCCAAACTTTTGTATCCTTCCCAAATACTCATTCTGAATGGTCAAGGGAAACGGAAGTAGCTCAAAAGCTGAAAGCTCTCCATGTTATACTCTCTTACATCACAATCGTCATTAGATGTCATGAAATGGATTCCGCCTCTTGGAAGCTTAGGCATGAGATCTTCACCTTGGCAAGAAAGAGTATCGGTGATGTACAGTCAGCCCAAACTCGATCGATTCCCTTAATCCTTGCATTGAGTGTCCACAAGAATGACATAGAGTGCATCAATGAGGCCCCTGAATCATGAAGCCTAAAGTATCTCCGTTTTGGTCCAAACCATCTCCCGAAACTTGCATCTATACAGATTGCATACCAAGTTGCACCATGAATGCCGGGGAGCACACTGTGGCTAGATGTGTCTGAAGGTGGGCCATGGCTTAGTGACCTCTTATCCGGTGCTGGCTCAAAAGGGCATCGACCTCAGTAATAAAAACAACAACACGTCGAAACGGGGGCACCATGATAGAAAAGGCTTTAAAGAATGATTAGCAGCACGAATCATGGAGATATATGCATATGAAGAGAGATGGGTTGAATGGTGAAGTTGGAAGATGG
Source organism: Vitis amurensis (assembly GCA_037355405.1). Taxonomy (NCBI): domain Eukaryota; kingdom Viridiplantae; phylum Streptophyta; class Magnoliopsida; order Vitales; family Vitaceae; genus Vitis; species Vitis amurensis. Next base: position 12,772,748 of record CM074684.1, read on the forward strand.
GTATGGGAGATAGGATGGGTATAGGATATATCGATAACTTAATTTTTTAGATATATTAGGATATATCGAGAAATATGTCTGAATATTTAAATACAAAATATCAGTGAAATGAAAATTAATCAAAACTTATAAAATATCGAAAAAAGACTTAAGCAACTGATAAAATAAGTAATAATATATATATATATAATAAATTTGTAACATTAGTCAATAACATGCTAATTCGAAAACATATTAATATTAAAATGATAATATGTTTAATTTGAATATATTGTAAGATAAAAAAGAAATAATGATATTTATATAAGTATTTTTTATTTAAAAATATTAATATTTTATTTATAAATTTATATTTGGTTTGTATTTAATTAGTTTACACACTATATAATAAGATAATTAAAATTTAATTATTTACAATAATTTTATTTCAACTAATTTATAAATATATATATATATATATAAATAACACTAAGTGCACATCTAACACAAATCTACAGATGATTCAATAGGCTAGGCAACCCACGGCAAATTCAAGCACTCGGGTTTGGGCCTTGCTCTTTTGTGTTCTATGTTCGAGTGGTACATGAAGGCAATCCCACATCTTAGTTTGAGAGAAAGCAAAGCCTTATTTCATGATGGTGACTCCATCGATCCACTATCAAAGTTAGTAAAGTGGGCTTGGGCGTGGGCTTTTCTAGCTGACTGGATGAAGATTGACTCTTGATCCACCAACAAAAATATCCAGAGCTTCAGCCACACCCTTTCTACCCTTCAAATCAAACTTCGGAGGTGTATCTTGTTCTACATTTCTACCTTCTCTCTCTTTTTCTTCTTTCTCTAATTTTTCCTTTCCTCTCTCTTATTTTATTCACTTAAAATTTAATTACTAAACCCTTAATTTAGTAGGATGTTTGATAATGAGGGTTGGTCAATTCAAGGGTTGAAATCCTCATTTGCTTGTAATCTTTGGGCTTGGTGCAAGATGCACATAGTTCTTAGGTCTCATTCCTTTGTAGATTTTGTGGAGTGTATGGGTTCGGACTAAGGGGGTTGTTGTTGATATTTCTTTATGTTTTTGTGTTACTTTGAGGTGTTTCTTAGTATACTTCCTATGTCCTTTGGAGCGCTTTCTCTGGTGTTACTTTTTATTAATTGATTTTGATTACCTATCAAAAAAAGATTGTGTCTAAAGTAAGACATACCCTTTTGTAGAAGTAGAACCTGTTAACCAAATATAGATTTTCAAAGCATATGTCACAGGCATTTTGGCAATTTAACAAATTCTCAGTGAGTTTAAAGTTCATATAATTCCAAAAATCATGTTTTCTCAAATTCTCGAGTTTTTAAGATAGATACCCATAAAAAGGTCTTAATTACAATTCATCGAGTCCTAATAGATGTAAAAGGCCAAGAAAATAGCATCTTGTTGGCTAGGACCAAATAGTGTAACTAGCTTAGTGTTTGATAACAAATGGTGCCTGAACGGATCATGGCATGGTGCCTTAGGTCAATAATTTACCACCTATTGGTTAGACACAATGTATGGTAACCCCCATTAAGAGATGTAAAGGTCTGGCAGCTTGCCCCTTTCTCCCCTCGCCCATTAAGGTGAAACAAGTAATCCACACAGCACATTCAAGTGATTCTGACACTATTTGTTCAAATAAACATATTCTCATAAACCAAGAATGCATACTCAAAGAAGTAGCTTGTTGTACATTTTCAGCATTATTAAAAGTCCATATGTAATAAAATGGGCTAAACTATATGATTTCCTTCATAGGGTTCTCAAAGAAAAGTTCTTACCAAAATAACAAGCTATACTATAACCCCTTACCCTTCACTGTAGTTGCAACTTTTCTTTTATCTCTGGGCGACCCTTCCCTTAAAGTTAGACACAATTAATTTAGTTCACAAATGCTTTCACAATTTCTGATCTCAGGTACTCATTTTGGTAATGGTGGATTTTTTCCATGTCAGGTCATCATCCCATTCAATCGAACTGGACAAAATTCTAGATCACCAAACAAATTACAATTCTAAGAATCTGATTTCTTGTCCCATGTGTCCAAAATCAAGTTATTTTCATCTCACGTATATATCTAAAGATTTTGGTGTCTTATTAACATGGATTAACACTGAATAAATGATTTGAGGCCTATGTCTAGGGACTGAATACAACTTATTTTCTTACGTTTTAGACATATGAGTTTCCTACCTTTTTCTATGGTTGCTTTCATCCACCCAAGACCTCTAGATCTCTGGATTATGAAGAAGGAATTAGTTTACTTACCATGTCTCAAATTCCTTTGGGAATGCTCAAGGAAATTGAGTTCTCTTTTTCTGAACAGATTTATGAAAGCGTTCTCTCTGTCTGTCTGTCTGTCTCTCCCTCCCTCTCTCTCTCTCTCTCTCTCTCCACAGAACAATTGTCTTTAAGGAGGTTAAAGACCCTATTTTTGCTTAAGCTCATTTTAGGTTTTCTATACATTCCTACAGATTTGCCAAAGTACCTCTTGAGTTTTATTTAATTTATTCTTAGCCTTGATCTAAGAGAATTTCTGTAATAACGTTGAATAATTCAGGGTAGAAATAACCCCTTCTTTATGGCCCTGTAGTTACATAGTACGCACATTCTTCATTATTAGCATAACCCAAAGTAATTAATTTACCGTGAAATCCAGAAATTAGGGTTCAAGGTATTGCATCATCTTGTCACTTTGATTTTATAGTTGATGCTGACCAAACCTTCTGCAAGGTAAAGGGGATGCTTGTCATCTAAAATTTGTGCATTATGGTGAGAAGTGAGGTTGGTTAATGCCGTTTTCATCTACAATGTATTTGGCAGATGGATGCAGACTCTAGTTACTTTGTTCCTCAGAATAGTTTTGTGCCGATCTCTAGAAGGTAAAAGCTGTTGGGCAGGGGTGGGAGCTTGAAAGGAACAAAAACACGTCTCTCTTGGACAACTATATCCAATGGGCTCACTTGTGTCTCCAAGGTGGAGCTTCTTTCGAGAATTTGGTAGGATGTCATAACAATTTTGGAGAATTTGGTAGGATGTCATAACAATTTTGGATATTTTTCGGCGGTATCCCATTTTGGCTAAACAAGGGATCTACCTTGTTTATTATTTGGTTTTTGTTTTCTGTCCTCTATAGAGTTTTAGTAGCTTGTTGATGCTTGAAAGAACTCTATTCCGTGGCCTTATTAAGTTCCCTTGGAACATAAGATTCTATTTTATCTTGTTCCCTAACGTTTTGAATAGAAGTGATGTTTTAGTTGATATTCTATCCTCTTGATGGCTGGGCATTAGGAGCAGGTAGATAGATATCAGTTTCAATCAGTTCTGAATAGTTGATGAGAGAAGAGCAAGATACTGTTGTAATTTTTCTTGTGGGGATACTACCTTGATGTATATTTTTCAGGACTTGTTTAGTATTGTGCCGAATGAGGACACATGATGTGTGATTATTTGGTGAGGGCTGGACTGGTGATCACTAGTCCCTTGTTATCATTTGGAGCTTTAAGGACAGGTAGCTAGAGTAGTTGGTTGAGTTTATGAGTCTGCTATATGAGATGTTGGTGGGCAGAGCCAGAAAAGATACTATCAGTTGGAAGCTCAATATAGATAGAAGATTCTGTTAGTATGCTTTTCAGGAATATGTTATTTAGGGTTTGGTTGGCAGTTGTTCCTTCCAAATTAATATTTTTTGAGTGAGAGGCAGCTTGGGTTAAAATCCTTACCATGGCCAATTGAAGCAGGCCATATGAGTGTAACATGACTTGGTAACAATGTTTTTGGTTGGTGGCAAAGAAAGTTCCTGAAAAAGAATGAGAGTAAATATTGGAGAGTGACATGACCGAGAAGTCTACCGAGTACCAAAGCAGAAGGTTAGCTGATTGGAGCCAAAATATGTGCTCTAATGGCACATATTCGATATGATTTGTACACCAAAGGACATTCAAATCACCCAACTTGACCTAAATCAATGCTAAGGCCCTAACCATGAGTTTAATCTGTACTTTGGAGATTTATCTCAGGTTCAAGGGAAGAAAATTGTGCAAATTGAATGACTTTAGATTTTGAAAGATCAAGAAAGGGCTAAATGAAGAAATAAGTGAGTCAAGACTCATTGAACGTAAGGAAAGGCAAGACGAGGATATCATGAGTTTGGAAGATGAGAAATGACCATTATGGAGTAAGAAAGAAGGCAAGAAAGCATGGGAAATGAGGCATGAAGCAAGATTTAGCTGCATGGAAATTTAGAACTCAAAAATCTGATGGCATTATATACTCTGACTTTGAGGACAAATTTGGAGCACTTTCTGGAGTCCATTATATGCATACTATATATCGTTTCGAAGCTCGGGAAGTCAGGAGTCCAACACTTCAAACGGTTTGCAAATTGGAACTGAAATGAAGAAGTTATGGCCATTTGAAGACAACTGCACCAAGCTGGAGGGTCATTTCGAAATGATTTCGAAATTCAACTTATGAATTCGAAATCCACTTCGAAATGACACCAATTTCGAATTCACCCACTGCCACTTTGATGTTCCGCCTCCTCTACTCCGGGAATTGCATCTATTCAACTTATGAATTCAAAATCCACTTCGAAATGACACCAATTTCGAATTCACCCACTGCCACTTTGATGTTCCACCTCCTCTACCTCGGGAATTGCATCTAGAGCACTCCATCCGCCCTAGGTGGACCCCACATGACTAGAAATCACCATTTTATTATTTTTTAATCATTTTTAGGAATTTATTTTGTAATAAGTGGCCAATGAGAGTGTGTCACATGTTAGGTAATTGAGGATATTATATAAACTCTCTCAATTCTAGGTTTTAGGAATCTTGGATTTTTTCTGGAGAGTTTGACATTGAAGGTGGAAGAAGACGAGAACTTTGGTTTGTTTTCTTTTTCTTCTTTATTGAATATATTGTTTTTAGTTTCTTTTGATTCAAATTATGGATTTTTACCCTACTATGGATTGTGAATGTGACATCACCCCCATGAGAGGCTAAGAGCCAACTTGGGGCTTGAAGCATAAAAACCTAAGGGTTAGGAAGCCTATAGGGACAATGGGTAAATTATTTTAACAATGAGATTAATTATTGGTTGGGTGACAATTTATCATTTTTTTTATCCTATCCTTGTGAGTTCGTTTAGGGAATGATACGGTAGGTTATTACTTGATACTAGTGATTCTTGGTAATTCTTGATCATTAGTTATCCTCGCCTTACCTACCGTTATTTGCCCCTAAACAAAGCTATAAGGAGTAGGAAGGGTTAAAAAGCCAAATCTTAAATTGATAATCAATCTCATTCATTTGATGGTTTTAGGAATCTGTTTGAAAAAGGAAAAATTAGGTTTCGGATGCAATTTTGAGTTATAGAACCCAACTTGATCGCGAGTGGCCAAGGATCCCAAAACCCTAAGATCATATTACTTAAAATACCCTTGTTTTCTATAATTTCTATACCCTAGGTTGGATTGTGGAAAACCCCAAACTTGAATCAATTGAATTTAAAATCAATATTCATTTTCTCTTATTAATTTAATTTCTTTTACTTAGTTTCACATTATTCACATATTGTTTTTCACTTAAGGATTTAAACAAAAACAATTCATTTATTCTAGTATTGACAATTTTCATAAGCCAGTCCTTGAGAACGATACACGGAATACTACAAAAGCCGTAGTGACTCTTTCTCTAGTTTTTCTTGACCAGAGTTACTACGTAAAAAGGCTAAGTATTTTGGTACAATAGAGAAATTTCGGTCAATAGCCTAGTCAAATCCTTATTTCTATGGATCTCATCCTCATCAGTAGCCCAGAGAGTTCCCTTGTAGGTTTTTATTTCGGCCTTCTCTGCGTGCGTACGACTTGACCTCACATTTCTTGTTTTATTTTAGTTCCTCTACTAGTGTTAGTGTTTGTTTGTTTGTGTGCTTGTTTTCGTTTTGTTTATCTTTTCTGTGTCTACTTATGGCCTCCTTTATTTACCTTCTGCATTAGGATTTACTGCTCATGAAAAAGAGACAATGAAACAACAAAGAAGAAACAGTTCTATGCTCTTGACAGATGGAGTACTTCATTGTTTAGCTTCATGAAGACTTTGCTATCTTTCGGGCTTTTTGGGCATCTTTTTGTGATTTGGGGTTGTAAGCAAACATCTGTTGGAACCTTGCTAGGATTGAGAGTGCTTTGTCAATCCAGAAGATGTAAAGGAAGATCATGCGACTCACGGCCACAATCATGATCATGACCATGATTACCATCATCATCACCATCATCATGAACATGACCACGGACATGGTAACTCTAAATATTTTTTCAGTATACAAGCAAAAGATGTTTGTTCTTGCATGTCATCCAGTTTTGGCTTCTTGATTTCAGTCGTGTTGTTTTGTAGCAATAATGATTTATAATAGTTTTCTTACTGCTTTTAATGCATGTGAATGATGGTTTCCTGTTCCTGTTATATTTTTGCAAACCTTTATGCCTCTGTTATTCCCTTTGATAAGGAAGAATATAGATATTTAATTGTGAATTTCCCAGATCATATTATTCTTTATATCCCCAATGTCATTTGCGCTTGTACTTCTAAAAAAAAAAAGCCTCCACCTCACCCAACTCCTTATTGTGAATGTCTTGCGAACTTGGGGTTCCAACAATCTTTCTCCACATTCTGCTCTCACACCTTGGCTACTCATGCATCTTTAGTAGTGGCTATTGAAAATAATGCAGGAAAAGCCTCTCTTAAGGATTTGTCACCACACCACCTATCCTTCTAAAATTTTACCCTTCAATCATTTCTCACCCTAAATACAATCTTACTGTTAAACACCTCCCACTCACTTTTGATTGTCTTCCATAACCTCACCTAATACCCTTCCTTCACTCTTTTCTTGTACCATCCCCCCTTTTGCTCCCCATGCTTTCTTGTAATCACTAGCATCCAAAGGGATTCACTTTCAATTGTGAATCTCCAACACCATGTACTAAGAAGAATCTTCTTTTTAATGGACAAGCTTCTAATACTCAAGCCCTCACCCTTCTTTTCTATGCAGAATGTTGATCAATACACAAACTGCAAGTGGCTTTCTCTTAAGTGCTCATCCCCGTTAAAGGAAATCCCTTTGAATATACCCCAGCCTTAGAATTGCCTTTATTGGTATGAAAAGTAAGGAGTGTAGTAAATTGGTATGCTAGATAGGATGCTTTTTATCAAAGTTATCTTCTTCCTTTCAATAGGTACTATCTCTTCTGCATGGGGAGTTGTTTCTGTAATCTTTCCTCCACTTCATTCCAAACTTGAGGAGATTTGAAAGAGTTCCCAATGGAAGGCCCAAATAATTTTTTGGAAGAGTACCCGCTCTACAACCCAAAACCCTAGCCAGGTCCTCCATATTAGTAACCCCTTAATTGGCATCAACTCAAGTTTCTCCAAATTAATTTTTAAACCAAAATTTGCCTCAAACCACTTGAATGCCTAGCTCAAGTACTCCATATACTCCTTATTGGTACTAGAATAAGAGTATCATAAACAAATAATAGGTGGGACACTAGTTGAAAGCCTTGCTATAAAGCCCCTTTCCTTTGCCTTAATTCAAGATATAAAATAGTGCCTCCATGGCCATAATGAAATCATAAGAGGAAAGAGGGTTACTTTGTTTCAAACACTAGAACTCTAGAAAAATCTTATTAGGATTCCATTAATCAATGCAAAAAAAAGCGAGCCATGGAGATGCACCACTTGATCCATCTTGTTCATTAAGGATTAAATCCCATTTTTTCCAAGATCGCTTGTAGAAACCTTGATTGCTATGATCATAAGCCTTTTTGATATCCAGCTTACATTTGACCCCACTCTCTATGGTTTTCAACCTTGAGTCAATCTCTTTATTTGCTATGAGGATCACATTTAAAATTTGTCTACCCTCTACAAGCACATGTTGAAAATTTGAATCCATTTTTCTCACTACCTTTTTAGTTTATTACCCAAGACTTTTTCTAGAGTTGTATAGCCCCCTACCAAACTAATTGATTTGAAATCTTTTAAATCTTTGCACCTCCCTTTTTTTGGGTTTAACGCCATAAAAGTGGCATTTAAGTTTCTTTCAAAAGTGCCTATCTTATAGAACTCTGCAGAAAAGCCCATCACCTCACTTTTCACTAAGTCCCAACAATATTGCCAAAGCCCAGGGGCTTTATCCCCACACAAACTCGAGAGGGTTGAAAAGACGAACTCCTCATAAAATAGCCACTCTTTTACAGAAACATGAATGCTGCATAATCATTAATTAGTAGCTGGAGGAATACTTCCATTTCCCCCTGACCCTGACATCCACTCTCAAAAAGGATCTGTACCAAATGATTGTTAATGATCTATGTTTTTATGTGTACATAGATCATGTGGCAAATATATATGAAAGTTAATACATGTTTGTTAGGATACCTAAAAAAAAAAAAAACATGTTTGTTAGGACATATGCATGCAAATGGAGGGTGAGGGGAGTGACATGGCTCCGTTGTTCTATATGTAGAAGGAGATGATTAAAAATCATGCCATTTGGTATTGTGTTTTAATTCTGGTGGAGATCTTACCTCAAAGTTGGGTACTGTTCTTCTTGGGAGTTTGAACACTTCACTTTCTAATTACTAATGAAGCTAATGATTTGCTATTGCCCCAACAAGAAACAAAGAAAATAGAATGATCTGGTTAATATAACTGTGCAGTATCACTCATCTGACCTTAAGATAGACACGAATATGAATTAGTTTTCACAGGTAGGGAACACACCCAAATGCCTCAAAATAATCAATCTTGCTACCTCAAAATGACGAGTTAATGAAAATTTGTATTCAATGGAACAACATGTGTGCATCCTCGTAAAGATATTTCTCTGCTTGGTTTTGATGCTCTCTCCATTTCCTGTACAAATGCTTTTGTTATTTCATTTTACATCAACAATTACTTTTGACGTCTGTTAGCTGTTTTTTTTTTTATTATTCTGGTTGCAAATGAAGCATTATAATTTTGAGAAATATGTTACCTCTGAGAGAAAATAGATTTACTGTATTTTCTGCTCATATTCTGGCTAGTTCATGGATATTTCTTTGTAAACAAAATAAAATATCAGAGCTCATGTAAGAAATAAATTAGACAGATGAATTCATTGCTCCTAATCCTGTAGAGTGCTTGATTTTTCAATTTCCATTTGATGTTAAAACTAAACATCTTGTCAGCTAATATCCATTGCATTTTGATGCCATTGCATTTTAATCTTCATTTGTGATTTAATATCCATGAACTAGTGCTGAGCGAAGCTTTTTATTTTACTTGCCCGTTTATCACAAGACAATATAATTCAAGGTCCCACAAGGAAGAACAAATTTGTTGTATTTGGAAGGTGGGAGCATGGAATGGAATGAGAATGGAAAATCCATTTTGTTGTATTTCGATTACTAATTAGAATCAAAATTCATTCTCAAGAATGGCAGGGAGTGTGGACGATGTAGGAGCAGGAGTGTAGTCTTTGCTAGATGCCAAATGGAATGGATGGGCTAAAGAATCCTAATGATGCAATTTCCTCTTCTTGGTATATTTGTGTCCTACAAAAACTGACAATCAGCTATGGTTCATTCAATTTTCACATTCCTTATACTGAATTCCTCCAAGTTTCTATATTTTGACCATATGTTCTACATTCATGGCAGCATTTTCTTTTTGATTTTTACCCCATTCAAGCCCCATTGAACTCGAGGTACAGATCTTAACTTTCCAACTAGCTATTCAAATTTAAGGCCATGAAATCAGCATCCAAATAAAAAAGGGAAAATATTATTGTACTCACCGCATCTTCTCCAAATATGGCAAGCTCCTTTTTGGGTGCTGCAGCAAAGACTGCACCTTCAAACTGCTCCATTTTTCTTTACCTTAAACATGTAGATTGGCAGTGCATTTGAGAGTCATGGGAGCCTCATTGTAATGTTTGTATTTTATCACACAATTGTTGAAGGGGGATTATTAATGAATTTTTTTTTAATCAATAATTTTGCTCCATTTCTTACTATTTAGATTCCTATTACTTCTTTTGATCTTATTTGTCTCAAGACAACTTTGAACTTCATCAAATTTAGCTTCGAGTTGATTCAGAGTTGTCAAATTCACGGTAAGTATGCATTTAAAGTTGATAAAACTTTCAGAATCACAATTACATGAAAAAGTATTAAAAAGGCATTTGAAAAGAGTTTGGCAAAACATGTCAAATGGGAGAGACTGTTCAAAAGATCAGGGGCATCATTTAAAATGATTGTTCAAAGTTTTTTTTTTTTTTTTTTTTAAGTAAAAAATCATTTTGGAATGTTTAAAAGGTTTGAAACTCTCCTAATTGATCATCATGGTAAAACAGTTTACTTTTCTCATAGTTAGTGAATTATTGTACCATTTCTTGTAATTAATGAATTATTCAATAGTTAGGAGACCACTTACAATTTTCTACACATTACAATTAAAAAGGTAAAAACAAAGTTCCGAAAAGCATATATATTTTTTGGTGATATATGGTTGCATGATTTTATATTGTTAGATGATTCTTTCATGTTATATTTTATATTTATTAATATAATCAATTTTATTTTTTTGAACACGTACATGAGATTGTTTGCTCTTAATAAATAATTAATCTAAAGGACATACTAAAAGTTATTAACAAAGAATTTAATTTGAAATTAATTCAGGGAATATTTATTCATCATCTTCCAAGTAATTTCATATGCTAGGGTTACAAAATTTTCTTTCAATATTAATTAAATAATTATTTTAACCCAATTTAACTTCAAAAAAATAAAAATGATAGTTTGGCCATCTTTATGCCTAAAATTATTTAAATAAGGAATGGACTAATGAATTAGCATTTGAAAAAGTAATTTTGTTACAAGTAATAAATTGGTTTACAACTAAACAAATAGGGGAATAGATGTTTACATTAAATGTGCTTATATTAATTAAAAGAAAAAAAACAACAAAGAGTATTAAGGGGAATAGATGTTACCCACTTATTATTTTGCTTATGTATTTATTTAAGTACTCACCTGCTAAGGATGATCTGGTCTGAGTTGGCAAAGAAAGCAAACCCTGTTTGTTGGGTTGTTGTCATCCATTTTCCTGCCAATCAAATATTAATATTAATATGAATGGTATTAGCAATGTTATTAATATTATATGAACAAATAAATGATTGTCAACCATCTAATGGAATCGGATGATGCATAACAGACCTGAACTAAAACAAACAATGAGGACTCCAACCTCCCCAAGCAATGAGGGTAAAAACAAACCTGAAGGTGAATATTTAAGTCATGTTTGGTTCCTGAGTTGAGAAAGAGAAAATGGAAAAAAACTAGAAGCAAAAAGAAAGGAGCTACAAACATGACCCAGGGAAATATTATCTTCAAGATTGTCATTGCCACACACCAAGAAGAAAGACAAAAATGAAACTAAAATTAAAAAATAAAACAAAACAATTATCAGCAAACACAATAACTGTATGAATCTTCTAAGAATAAAATTTAGAAAAATCGAAATTGAAATTGAGAAATAAATGAAATAAACTAATGCTCATATTATAAACACTTTGAGAAAAAGGAAAAAGACTCGTCCTCTTGAAGTCAACTTGGTGGTTGGGCCATTTTTCTATGAACTCAACTACATGATTGCAGCTACAAATGAGGATATGAGCTGCAACTTTTATGTCCATCATTCATTTCTCAATTCTGCCCAATTCATCACACAACATGGCTGATGCCCTTGTTTCCATTGTCTTGGAGCGGTTGGCTTTAGTAATCCAACGGCAGATTCAACAAGAGTTGAGATTGCTTGTGGGTGCTGAAAATGACGTCCAAAAGCTCACCAACACACTTAAGAACATCCGAGCAGTTCTTCTGGATGCAGAGAAGAGACAAGTTAAGGATGAAGCTGTAAAAATTTGGCTAGAAGATCTCAAAGGATTGGCATATGACATGGACAATGTGCTGGATGAATGGAGCTCATCAATTCTCAAAGTCCAAATTTAGGGAGTTGACAATGCTCTCACTCACAAGAAGAAGGTGTGCAGCTGTATCCCTTTCCCTTGTTTTCCTATTCGTGGTATCCACCTATGTCATGACATCGCTCTTAAGATATGAGAAATCAATAGAAGACTAGATGTGATTGCCCAGGAGAAAGATAGGTATAATTTTAATTTTATTTCAGGCATGGAAGAGCCTGAGAGACCAAAAACTACCTCTTTTATTGATGTACCAGAGGTACAAGGTCGAGGCGAGGATAAGGATATCATAATAAGCAAATTGTTGTGTGGCAGTAGTAAAAAACATTGGATCTCCATATCATCTCAATCGTAGGTTTGGGAGGTATTGGAAAGACAACGCTTGCCCAACTAGCCTACAATGATGTTAAGGTGTGTTCCCATTTTGACAAAAGGATTTGGGTATGTGTGTCAGACCCTTTTGATGCAATGAGGATTTCAAGGGCAATACTTGAAGCACTTGAAAGAAAAACTTCTAGTCATCTCCATGAACTTGAAATTGTACAACAAGAAATTCAAAACTCTATTGCAAGAAAGAAGTTCCTCCTTGTGTCGGATGATGTGTGGAATGAAAACTACCAGATTTGGGAGCTGGTGAATTGTCTCAAGTGTTGAGCACCAGAGAGCAGAATTTTGGTGACCACCCATAAAATGGGAGTGGCTAGAATGATAGGAACTACCTACACACACCCACTCGAAGAATTGTCTAAGAAGCAATGCTGTCACTATTCAGTAAGATCATTTTTTTTTGGTAGAACTAAGAAAGGTATTGAAGAATTAGAAGAAATTGGCCAAAAAATAGTAGACAAGTGCAAGGGCTTGCCTCTTGCTGCAAAAACTTTGGGGAGTCTCCTGCATTTAAAAGAGAGGAAAGAAGACTGGGTAAATGTTTTGAATAATGATGTATGGCAACTGGAAGTGTTCGAAAGAGATCTTTCCCCTGCTTTATTACTGAGTTACTATGATTTGTCTTCTGCAATGAAATGTTGTTTCTCGTATTGTGCACTGTTTCCAAAAGATCATGTCATAAAGCGGGATAATTTGATCAAGTTGTGGATGGCCCAGAGTTACCTCAGCTCTAAAAGTAAAGAGATGGAGACCATAGGTCGTGAGTACTTTGAAAGCTTAGCAATGCGCTTCCTTTTCCAAGATTTTGTAAAAGACAATGATGGAAATATAATAGAGTGTAAGATGCATGATATAGTGCATGACTTCGCCCAATTTTTGACAAAAAATGAATGTTTTATCATGGAGGTTGATAATGGAAAAGATCTGAGGTTAGAATCATTCTATAAAATGGGTCGTCATTCAAGTATAGTATTTTCATATAACAGCCCCTTTCCTGTCTCTATTTTCAATATAGAGAATCTACAGACTATCTTAGTTATTTCTCGAGGCGACTTACACATTTGTAAAGGGCTACCTAATATATTCCAATGTTTGCAATCTCTTAGAACATTAGAATTGGCCAACAACTCAATTGAAGAACTTCCCAGGGAGATAGCACAGCTGATACATCTCAGGTATCTTAACTTGTCGGATAATGCTTGGTTGAAAGAATTGCCAAAAGCTATGGGCAATTTATGTAATTTGCAAACCTTGACACTTAGTAAGTGTTGGCGTCTTGAGAATCTGCCTCAAGGGCTGGGAATACTGATAAACTTGAGACATCTTGAAACAGACAGCACTCTTATAAGGGTGTTGCCCAAAGGAATTGGCAGATTAAGTTCACTTCGAACATTGGCAGAGATTGCTGTTGTGGGTGATGACGATGATGATAATTCACTCAAAGTGGGAGACCTGCCAAACTTGAACAATCTTTGTGGGCATCTTGCAATAAGTGGATTGGGTAATGTGAGGGACGCAAGGGCGGCAGAGAAAGCAGAATTAAAGAAAAAGAAGCACCTCCATATTTGAATTTCTATACAGATAAGGAAGAAGCAGCAGAGGGGATGAAGATCGTGGCTGAAGCCCTACAACCCCATCAAGACCTGAAATCTTTAGGCATATACCATTCCAATGACATCAAATTCCCCAATTGGTTGACCACAATACTATCCCAATTGACAACACTTAAGCTGGAAGGTAGTATAAAGTGCACCCATTTGCCTTCCTTGGGAAAACTACCTCAGCTGGAGGGGCTTGACATTTGGGGAATGGTTTCCTTCAAGTATGTGGGTCATGAATTTTTGGGAACAACAACAACAACAATTGCATTCCCAAAGTTGAAGAAACTGACGTTTGCTTTTATGGAGGCATGGAAAAAGTGGAAAGTAAAAGAAGAATACCATGTTGCAATAATGTCATGTTTCCGTTCATTGACACTGGAGAAATGCCCCAAGCTAGAGGCCCTGCCGGACAGCTTGCTCCGGATGACGCAGCTGCAGACTTTGTGCATCTACGTCTGTCCTGCCCTAAAAAAAGACCTCTGAATAGTCCACACATTTCGGTAATTACTAATTTATTTATTTTCTGTTAATTATTTGGCATCATATATTCTTCGATTTCCCCTAAAAATAGTTGAAATTGACAATGCTTGCTTGGTTAATCCATACTCTTAATCATTGAAGACCTCTTTCTCTATTTTCTTAATTTTTTTCCCTGTGCTATGCAGTAATCCAACACTAGCTCCGGCTTTGATCTTCTTTTAGGGTTTTCTTGCTATGATTTTGAAGAGATCAACACTGACCTTTGGGTGAAGAAATCTCCTGCCACAACCAAACCCACCGCTATGGCTGGTTACTGCCTCATCACCGCCATCCCGGAAGCTGTTCTCGCCACTAATCATTGGAGACGCCGCCCTTCACCGCCATGGATAATTCGGCATCGCCCAACTCGCCGTCGTTCGTCGCCAACCGTTGTGATGGAAATATAATAGAGTGTAAGATGCATGATATAGTGCATGACTTCGCCCAATTTTTGATAAAAATGAATGTTTTATCATGGAGGTTGATAATGGAAAAGCTCTGAGGTTAGAATCATTCTATAAAATGGGTCGTCATTCAAGTATAGTATTTTCATATAACAGCCCCTTTCCTGTCTCTATTTTCAATATAGAGAATCTACAGACTATCTTAGTTATTTCTCGAGGCAACTTACACATTCGTAAAGGGCTACCTAATATATTCCAATGTTTGCAATCTCTTAGAACATTAGAATTGGCCAACAACTCAATTGAAGAACTTCCCAGGGAGATAGCACAGCTGATACATCTCAGGTATCTTAACTTGTCGGATAATGCTTGGTTGAAAGAATTGCCAAAAGCTATGTGCAATTTATGTAATTTGCAAACCTTGACACTTAGTAAGTGTTGGCGTCTTGAGAATCTGCCTCAAGGGCTGGGAAAACTGATAAACTTGAGACATCTTGAAACAGACAGCACTCTTATAAGGGTGTTGCCCAAAGGAATTGGCAGATTAAGTTCACTTCGAACATTGGCAGAGATTGCTGTTGTGGGTGATGACGATGATGATAATTCACTCAAAGTGGGAGACTGGCCAAACTTGAACAATCTTTGTGGGCATCTTGCAATAAATGGATTGGATAATGTGAGGGACGCAAGGGCGGTAGAGAAAGCAGAATTAAAGAAAAAGAAGCACCTCCATATTTGAATTTCTATACAGATAAGGAAGAAGCAGCAGAGGGGATGAAGATCGTGGCTGAAGCCCTACAACCCCATCAAGACCTGAAATCTTTAGGCATATACCATTACAATGACATCAAATTCCCCAATTGGTTGACCACATCACTATCCCAATTGACAACACTTAAGCTGGAAGGTAGTATAAAGTGCACCCATTTGCCTTCCTTGGGAAAACTACCTCAGCTGGAGGCGCTTGACATTTGGAGATGATATGAGACACTGGCTGGGGGCATTATCGTATTTCAACCTCAGCTCCACACGGAAATTGTTAGGTTACATCAGTCAATATACAAGGTAGAAGGCCTTGCTATATTCTTTTCCGAAATAATAAACTTCGAAAGAAAAATGATGAAGTCCGTACTCTATTCCTTGTAGTAGAGGCAAATTGACCCAATTTGGTTCAAGGGTTTAGGCTATATGAGTCAAACCCGAACCTAATTTAATATTGAGCTTGAAAAAAATGAGAATAGGTTGGATTCAAGTATCGAGCATCCTAGATTAAAAACCGGATTGAGTTAGGTTTGAGTTGTTTTACCTTGAGTTGAACTTGAGTTAGATTTAAACCCAACCCAACCCAGTTGAGTTAGGACCGTAATACAAATAATAGGACATAAAACTTAAAATGAATTATAACAATGATGACTAATGAAATTTAAAACCAATGATGTGTAGGTGTATTTAGGCAGACCTCCGGAGTCGGAGTCAAATTAAACTATTATCAAATGACAAAGAACCCGGAGGAATAGTTCAAATACAAATTCTTTTCATACACTCATACCCATACATCTAGTTTGCTTTCAATTCTGGATAATCTCTGCAGAGTAATGTAGGATATGAAGACGCTAATACATATCCTACATTATGGATAATTCGGCATTGCCCAACTCGCCGTCGTTCATCGCTAACCGTTGTCTTCCTCAACGTCTCTTACTCTTCAATGGAGAAGCCTGAAATTTACAGAGCCCTCCATAAACAATAAAAATGGGAGCTTGGATCTCATCCTTATTGTCTCTGGTTTATGAGAATTGCGAAGAGAGGTGATTCAGGAATTTCTCCCTAAACTTTGTTTGGCAGCTAATTTCCAACGTGTGTTATTTTGTTTCTCCAAGGGCTGTTTGGATGGCTTGTTTTGAACATAGAGTATTTTTAAAACAGAAAAATGTTATCTAAAACAGTTATTAAACAAGGTCTTAATCTTCTCAATTAATTTTGGCTTCTATTTCACCCATCATTTCAATAGGATTATATTGCAATTTGTGGTGTCACTTTAATCATCTTAATTAATTTTGGCCTTCATATTCTATTTCATCAATGATTTTAATAGGATTTTGTAGAATTTGTAATTGCGAAGAACTTCATATCACTCCGTTCCCTAGCCCTAGATCATATAGGGTGTATGTTATCTATCTAGGCTTCTCTAAATCTAATGTAATAGAATATGTAACATAAAAAAACCACTATAATAATTAGATATAGAGAATATAGTAATCATACATTCAATTTGAATGTTTTTGAATCGTTTCTAATCCGATGAAGATATCAAAGACCATTGTAGAAGTTGTTTACCCGGTATTCTTCCATTCGCTCTCTTTCAAGGGTATAAGCATGAGAAAATGGTGAACTTTTCTCTTTCGAAGACAAGTAGGGTTTTTCTCTTTGAAGGCTCTTTGGAAGATGATAGAAAGAAGGCTAAAACCCTATCCCTTAAGGTGCATTTATAGGGTTTTTTGTTAGGTTTAAGTGACTTAATCCTAAATTGTACTTGGGTCACCTAAACTAGTTCACTTGAGTCATAATTGATTATTTAGTTGTATTAGGTTCTAATTAATTAATTAACTCCATAAAAAAAATAAAATTTCATAAGGTTTAATGCATCTTTGCATTTTTACCAAAAACATCCTTATGTATAAATTTACTTTATATTTTTTAAATTCATTTTAAAAAATTTTAAATTTTGAGATAGTAAATTTTCTTTAACATTTCAATTTATTAAATTATTTTTAAATTATCAGAGTTCTTATATCTTATATAAAGAAACTACTATTTTCTAATTTTATAAATAAAAAACAAAAAGCATTTTATAAAACTAAAAAGTGTATCCAAACAAACACTAAGAACCTATTTGGTCGCTTTGATTTAAAAACAATTTTTGTTTTTTTAAAAAGAAAAAAACTATTTTAAAAATATTCTAACATTGTTTTATCGTTATTCTCTTAAAACAATTTTTAAAAACAAAGTGAAATAGATAACAATTTTTAGAGAACAAATAAGAGTTGTTTTCACCAGTTTTTAAAAACGAAAGGAAAACATGGATCCATTTGATCATGTTTTCCGAAACTTGTTTTTAAAAATTGTTTTTAAGTTAAAGAATAAAAAACAGTTTTAAAAAATAAGTTTCATAAAACATTGTCAAATGGACCTTAAGTTAGTTGATAATGCCCCACATTTATTAGACAAAGCCCTCTCTAAGAGAATATTTTGTTCGAATCACAACCAAGCATTTGAAACCTTTGCATTGAAATTTCAAGAACATCCCACTTCATCCATTAGGTTAACAATCGATATGTCCTTAAAACAAATAAAAAATAACCCACTTCATCCATTAGGTTAACAATAGATATGTCCTTACAACAAATCAGAAGAAACATCATGCATGCATGCATGCATGCAAGTTCCCATCATTCACAAACCATTTATGTTGTAGGAAATAAATCCAAACAATAACGTTGAAGTTTACACATTCTTACATATATAGGCAAACAAATAAAAGGGGAAAAGAAAAAGAGAAAAAGAATTTACAAATCACCAATTTGAAATTGATTCATAGACAACTTCACAATACATAGGTGTTGGGAATTTTCTCCTCTTTATTTGAACTTGCTTCTCTGAAACGAAAAACAATAGTGTTAATCTCCTTCACATCCCATAACCAATAAAATTAAGATGGAAAAAAGATAAGGAAGCAAATAAAATAAGTCAAGACAAAAATAAAGACCAAAGCTTGCAAGTAAAAATGACAAATAATAATAATAAATGATGCCTTTGGATAAAATTTTGAGACAAGAATCAAGATGGTTTTTATTGATAAGTTGTGAAATTTTCTTTGCAATATTTTGAGCAAATAATCTAATAGGTTAGGCTATTAAAATATTAATTAGTTAACATTTAGATCATGCTTTTCATTTGTTTCATTTCTCATTCATTAATGCATTTGAAATATTATTTTTACAATTTATATATATACCCATGGGCCTGAAACCTGATCAATCATTGCACCCATACCACCATAAAAGGGGAAACACTAGGCCCATGGCCCAACAAAAGTTTACTCTAAGCTGAAAACCCCAGCTCCACTAGAAAAGAGGGAACACTAGGCCCATGCCCAAGAAAAGTGTACCCTAAAATGGAATTTGATAATATATAACATTATATAGTACATATAGAGTCTAAAGATCACATAAAATCTCTTCTACACGGTTGTTGGAGCTTTTTCAAGGTATTTGATCATGTAACAAAACACTTTTAGAAAAGAAAAGGTTTCAAGTTTTTTTGTACAAAAGGTTTTCATTTTTATTTCTCTTATTTTGCAAGGTGTAGATATTATAGGATAAACACTTTAGTAACAGTGTAGATGTGCCAAAATGGACCTATGGATGCAAGATAATAATGTTATGCAAAATGGAAAGCTTCAAAAAAAGAATATTCATGAAATACATTAATGTGTGCGATTATGGATGCAATGGAAATGAAAACTAAGATAAATTCAAATTACCTGTAACAAGAGCGACATGAAGTGAAGTGTGATGACCATTCAGTCCCATGAATATGAATATTTGACTTCTGGGATATGAGATATTTTGTGCCCATCCTCTCCAATATCCTTTCGATAGCGTCGTTCCAAAATAGGAGAATATTTGATGTACAATTTCTGCAATGGTGTCCTCTGGAGCACGTGGTCCGCCAGTCCCTCCAGCTTTGGGCAGGTTAGCATAGTCATGTCATTGAGACATGGCATTATTGACCTCTCTTCTTTTTCTTTTATTTCCCATTGCTTCAATTCTTTCATATTTGAAATACGCAATTCCTTTAGCTTTGGGAATACTGTTGATGATGATCCCAAAAACTCACTACCTATGTATTGGACACCATGCATATTCAATATCCCCAGCTCCTCGAGGACAGGCAATTGCCCCAAAGGAGGCAAACATGGACATCTTATGCAAAACCGGAGGTGAAGTATTTTCGATTGAGCTAATGATGAACCCATCATCCAATTGGGCCACTCTCTATCACCGTAATTGAATATATCTAGAGATTTCAAGTTTGGATGGGGTTGTAGAGCTTCAGCCACACCCTTTGTCCCCTCCTCTCCACCAAATTTCAATTCCAAACGTTGGAGGTGTACCTTATTCTTCAATTCTGCTTTTTCTGCCTCCCTTGCATCTTTCACTTCATCCAACCCTTGAATGGAAAGACGTCCTCTTAGGTTGTTCAAGTTTCTCAGGTCTCCTATTTGGCATTCATCATTGCCATGACTACTCACGATGAAAACATCCAGTGTCTGAAGAGAGCTTAATCTTCCAATTCCTTTTGGCAAGCCCTTTAGACTATGAGTATTATAATTTTCAAGATGCCTCAAATTAATTAGTTTCCCCATTGCCTGTGGTAGTTTCCGAATGAGAGATTCTTGAATATTTAAGGTTTGCAAATTATATAAATCACAAATTGTTTCAGGCAACTCTCTCAAACTATAACATAATGATAGATTAAGGTATCTTAAATGTATCAATTTTCACTACTACAAAAATTGAAATTAATGACGCTTTATTTTATGACGCTTTCTAAAAGCGTCATTATTGAGGTTATACAATGACGCTTATAAGAAGTGTCATAGTTGTATTATTTATCTTGATACTTATTATAAGTGTCATTATTTGATGTCATCTTTTTCCTTGTAACTGTGTATATAATGACGCTTATAAGAAGCATCATAGTTTTATTATTTACCTTGATACTTATTATAAGCATCATTATTTGATGGGTATGTAATGACGCTCCTGATAAGTGTCATAGTTGTATTGACTTTTAAAATTTTTGTTTTTAAGTTAACTTATACAAATTTTGATATTAGAATTTTATTCTATAAATTAATTATGGTAAATTGACATTAATATTAATGACATAAAGTTGCTACATTAAGGTTTTTTTAAAAAAATTGGATATAAATAAAATAAAATCCTAATAAATTATTTTTTATTATTTGATATTAATTTTTTAAAATATCAATATTCAAATTAAACCAACATCAACCTAAAATATCAAATAATTAAACAATATAAATTCATTATGAGTTCAATATATAAAAATTATTATTGGAAGATGAAATAAAGAATACTATTTTTAATTTATTGAAAAAGGACATGCATGGTATTTTAAAATTTGTTATAAAGTCTCCATTGAAAACCCTAACTTTTGGAAGACAAGAAAGAAGGGAGAGAGCTAACGTTTTTAGTGAGAAAGAAGAGAAGAGAGAAAAACGCAAGTTTTTCTCATCATGCCCAGATTTCATCAAAGGTCCGATCCCACTTCGTCCGTGGTCCGATTGAGCTGAAATTTGGAGGAGAGTTTCGTGACTCATTTATCTTTAATCTGAAAGGTGAAGATCGTATTTGGAGTTTCGGAAAGTCATTAGAAAGAAAGAGGAGAAGAGAGAAAAACGCAGGTTTTTCTCATCATGCCCAGATTTCATCAAATGTCCGATCCCACTTTGTCCGTGGTCCGATTGAGCTGAAATTTGGAGGAGAGTTTCGTGACTCATTTATCTTCAATATGAACAGTGAAGATCGGATTTGGAGTTTCGGAAAGTCATTAGAAAGAAAGAGGAGAAGAGAGAAAAACGCAGGTTTTTCTCATCATGCCCAGATTTCATCAAATGTCCGATTCCGCTTCGTCCGTGGTCCGATCGAGTTGAAATTTGAAGGAGAGGTTCGTGGCTCATGTATCTTCAATATTAACGGTGGAGATCGGATTTGGAGTTTCAGACAGTCATTAGAGAGAAAGAGGAGAAGAGAGAAAAACAGAGATTTTTTACATCATGCCCAGATTTCATCAAAGGTCCGATGCCGATTTGTTCATGGTCTGATTGAGCTGAAATTTGGAGGAGAGGTTCATAAGTCATTAATCTTAAATTTGAACGGTGAAGATCGGATTTAGAGTTTTGGAAAGTCATCTTTCAGCCAAAAACAGAACCTTTATTTTGGATGGCGCTTCCTGAAAGTGTCATTGTTGCCTAAGACATACAATGACAGAGGCGAAGAGGACGCTTTAGAGAAGCGTCATCTGTTACCTTTCTTGACGCTTAAAAAACGTCATTGTTTTCCATTTTTCTTGTAGTGTTTCCTACCTCCTTAGGAAGTTCCTCAATCAATCGATTCCTGCTCAAATCCAATACCCTAAGACATGTCAAATTGCCTAAGGCTTCAAGAACTCTTGAATCGAATGCTTTCTTAGCCAAGAGGGTGTGAAGATTCTTCATGTTACAAGTGGAGGCGAAATTAGGGGTACTCTCTCGGACAACTAAGGTGGCATGACGAATCTTTTGGAAGAATAAGTCCATACTCCCCTTTTTTTGGTTGTCAACCTCCACAATAAAGCATTCATTCCGAGTCAAAAATTGAGCAAAATCATGCACTATATCATGCATCTTACAACGTATTATATTACCATCATCATCTTTTTCAAAATCTTGGAAGAAAGACCGAGCAGCTAAATATTCAAAGTACGTTCTCCCAACCATCTCCATCTCTTTACTCCCATCAGTTTTGAGATAGCTTTGTGCCATCCACAACTTGATCAGCTCAGCTCTCACAATAACCGAGTCTTTTGGAAAAACAGCACAAAATGAGAAGCAGCGTTGAATTGCAGGGGGCAGATCATGATAACTCAACAACAAAGCAGGGGAAATATCTCTCTCAAACTCATCCAGCTGCCATACTTCACTACACAAAACATTCTCCCATTCTTCCCTATTATGTTTTGAACTCATGAGATTCCCTAAAGTTTTTATAGCGAGTGGCAAGCCCTTGCATTTGTCTGCTATGTTCTCACCAATTTCTTTCAATTCTTCCACTTTCTCCCTGCTCTTTTCAAACAAAGCTATTTGATGGAATAATGCCCGAGCTTGCTCCCGGGACAATTCCTCTAAGGAATGCGTGTATGTAGTTCCCACCATCTTAACAACACTCTCCTTACGTGTGGTCGACAGAATTCTACTCCCTACACCCCCGCAATTGAGAGTGCTCTTCAGTTGTCCCCACAATTGATGGTTTTCAGTCCACACATCATCTAGCACAATAAGGAACTTCTTTCCAGCAATACATGTTTGAATTTTTTTGTTGTAAAGCTTCCAAACTATGGAGATTAGGAGATTCTCCTTGGAGGATTTCAACAATCTCCCTAAAAATTCTGATTGGGTCAAAGGGATCGGAGACACAGACCCAAATTCTTTCATCAAAATGGGCCTTCACCTCCGGGTGGTTGTAGGCTAGTTGAGCAAGAGTTGTTTTGCCCATGCCTCCAGTCCCAACTACGGAGATGATGTAGGGCCCAGATTTGGTCTCTTGACAAGTCTCACCCAACAGATGACCTAATATGGTGTTTTTATCCATATCCCGACCATATACCTCCGGAATATCAAGTTGAGAGGTAGTTATAAATCGCTGCGGTTCCTCACTCAGACTGGAGATAAAATTGAACTGGCTTCTTTGACTAGCAATGACATCTAGTTGTTGTTTAATGCCCTTAATCTTAAGAGCGATGTCACGACGAGAAGCAACCTGCTTGAGACAAAAGCAAGGGGAGGGAATGCAGGAGCTTACCTTCTTCTTAGACATGGAAGCACTTTCAGCTCCCTTGATCTGTAATTGGAGAATAGCAGTGCTCCACTCATCCACCACGTCGTCCATTTGGTAAGCCATGTCTTTCAGCCTCTCCAACCAACCTTGGACGGATTTTTCCTTCACTTGTCTGCGCTCTGCATCCTCAAGAACATCTCGGACGGATCGGAGTGTATCTGTGAGGCTTTGGATTTCTGCTTCTCCACCCAGAACCAGAGTAAGTTCATCACGAATCTGTTGCTCAACAACGGAAGCCAAGCGCTCCAAGACGATAGAAAGGAGAGCGTCAGCCATAAGGGGGTGATGAATGAAGGCAAGTGAGAGAGCTAGTAATCTAATTTCACTGGTAAAGAGGCACAGCCATACAACACCAATAGTTGACTTCATCTATATCAACTATTTAGCCTTGGCTTATCAACTATGTGTGGAGGAAATGAGGCCCACCTTATTTTTTCCATTTGTTATTCTCATTGGAGCTGTAGTCGATCTCTTCGGTTTCACCGTCAGATTGATGTCTTCTTCCCCCGTAAAAGCTTGGAATTTTATGACAAATATCACATTGTAAGAAAACGCGTAAAGACTAAGAATTCTAGTGAAATAAAGACTAATGGAAATGAAGGAAAAGGAGTTGTGGGCCAACCTATTTTTGTTACTTAACCATGTTTGGTTCCAGTTTTATTTATTTTTATTTTTTTGTTTTCATAATTAAAAATTTTTAAAATGATTTTGAAAATTAATACTCATTCAAAACTATTATTTCATACCTCATCACAAAACTAACAATAATCCTATCTTGTCTAAACATTAAAAAATTATTCAAAATTAGCAAATAATTATAAAGAATATTGTAAAAAACCTTTTTTTTTCTTCAAATACGAGTAAACACCTTTAATCCCAATGAAGGAAAGATCGATCACAATGTAAGAAAAATAAGATTGATTTGATGATGCAGAAGAGAAATTGGCCTGTCAAAGAATAGATGCACTTGAGAGTTTTCAATGAGATTTAGATATAAGGATTCAAACTTGGCACTTATGTGCTAAAATTTTTAAATTATTATTATTATTCATTTTTAATAAAAAAATTATGAAGATATTAATAAGCCTCCGTTTGTAACATATACTAAAATGGTTTATTTTATTTATAAAAATATAATTTATAATTTTATTATAATATTATTATTCATGTTTTACTAAAATTTAATTTTTTAATTAAAAACCTATTTTCATTTTTAATAAGACTGTAATTAAATTTAATTTATATTATATAAATTGAATTTGCAATGTTTTACAAAACCAATACAAAAACATTATTTTTAAAAATAACTTATGTAAACAAGTTTTTGTTTTTTGTTTTTAAGAAGTGTTTTTTAAAACAACTCGTCAAACACCTTCATTTTTATAAAACATACCCTAATTCTTAGTGGGATACCTGTTCCATGCAGTATAACCTTGAAGGCGTTTGCTCCCTCTTCCGAATTGTCCAACTTAGAGAGTGCGCCACCAAAATTTGGTAGAACAGGCTTGTCCATGTTTTTATATTTTGGCTGACCAAGGATTGAATAATGCTAAATTACATTTGATCTTGAGAACCCTTTGCATTAGGGGCAAGCCTGAACTGGAAAGAATGGTTATTGGGTTACTTCACTCCAATTATATAGTGGAACAAGCTTGGAAGTTTGCAGTTTTGCATCGATTCTAGAATAGAACTGCAATTGCCATGTTGGGCTATATTTTCTTTTATTATGCATGGGTTTCTGTATTCTTGTAACCATACATGCTAACTATCCTTCTAATTTTCCCCTTTTTTTATTCTCGTACTCTCCCATGTGATGCAGGTTGGCTGCGCTGGTCTCTTTGAGCGTTTCCAACTCTCGTATAACCAATGCAGGGTTGCAGCATCTGAAGCAAGTGAAGCATTTGAAGTCACTGACACTGGATTCATGCAAGGTGACTGTGAATGACATTAAGAAGCTCTAATCAACAGACCTCCCTAATCTGGTAAGCTTCCAGCCTGAGTAGTTTTCGTGATTTATTAGATATTCTGAGAATAGCTCCTGGTCAGCATGGAGCAGCAGTGTATATAAGAAGAATAAAACAGAAACATTGAATAAACTGTACATATGGGTGGATCTGAATGCGGGTTTTAGCATGCTGAGAATCCAAGTTTCTGATGGGATGTTATGAATATTTTATACAAAGCATTCCTCGAACTTGTGTAGATGTGGAAGAAAATGTAGACAATCTTCTGCTGCATGTTTGATTGTTGCTCCTTTGTGCAAAGCTTTGTATTGAATGTGTACAGATACACTGAAAGAAAATGGAAATGTAGATAAGCTTCCTTGGCATGGTTTTACATGTGCTGCTGCTAATCCTTTAAGGTATTATTATATGTATTCAGCCAGCTTTTGCTGCCTGCTCACGGCGGTCTTAGTCTTGTGAGGTATAAGGTTTTTCAATTGTTACTTATTTTGTTGGGCATTTCTATAGTTTTGCACTTCAGGTTCAGATGTGTTGGGAGCAACTTAGGGTCCATTGTTAACTGTTTTTAAAATAAATTGTCTATTTTTGAAAATAGAAAACAGTTTCCTAAATTTAAAGTATTTTGGATAATTTCTTTTAGAGAAGAAGGTATTTTTGAGAACTTTTTTTAGAAAATAGGGTGTTTTTCTAATTATATATTTTAATTGTTTTTAGTTATTTATATCTTATTTCATTTTTTAGATTATTTAAAAAATTATATAAAAATAAAGAATGATTGAAAATAAAACATTTAGATAAAAGTTATTTATAAAAAAAATTCAAAAACATGGGAATCGAGTATGAGAATAGAAACCAATGTGAACTAAAAGTTTAAATAATCACTCATTTGCAAAATCTTGCAAATCAATTATCAAATGCATTCATTGATATAAAAAAAAGTGACAAAGTCACATATCTCATTTGCAAATACTCTAACACAGATTGATACCCCCACAAGGCAATTAATAAATGAATATACAATATGCTTGAAACATAATAAACTTATCAACTCAAAGAATGTAATTCCTTGAAAGAGGAAACACAAGGAAAAGTTGGCACTCTCAAAGAGCCCAAAAAATTGACTCATTAATCTAAAATTAGTGAACTCATAACCCCCTAAGAGGCACAAACAAATTAATTAGATAACCCCTAAAAAGACACATATTGAACAAATAGGCTTTAAAGAAGTACAAATTGAATGAGTAACCCCTAAAGAAGCATAAGTACCTAAAATTAATGAAATCTCAATAAGTTATGTTCACATATAAAAAATTTAAAAAATAAAAATAAAACAATTAAAATAATGAAGATCTCAAACAAGAAAATGTGAAAGAATATCAACACAAAAATAACTTGTCAAAATAAAAAAGAAGTTATGCAGGCAAAGTTAAACTCATTAATAAAACGAGAAGAATTTGACTTATAATCCAAACACCTAAAGTCATAAAATTTACTAGATATAAATGGGTATTCATACAAATGCACAATGAGAAAAACAAAAATTATAAGATAGAAAGATTGATTAGTAGCACAAGGTTTATCATAAAAATTTATCATTAATTACGAGAAAACATATTATCCCATCACGAACATAATCATAGTTTAATTTTTAATTAATATGACAACAGGATTAGATATACATTATGTTATAAATTTTCTCTAGTGGTGCAAGCTTGGACCATTTTTTCAAAAACAATTCTATAATACTCAATTTAACAAAATTTTGTTTTTAAATTTGAAATATGAGGATTAAAATGAGTTTCCTCATATGGGGAATTACATTCTTTGAGTTGATAAGCTTATCACGTTTAATCTTATCTTGGATTCACTTATTAATTGTTTTGTAGGGATATCAATTTGTGTTGAAGTATTTGTAATTAGGATATGTGACTTTTGTCATTTTTTTTTTTGTATCGTTGAATGCATTGAGTAATTGGTTTGCAAGATTTTGTAAATTAATGATTCTTTAAATGTTTAGTTTACATTGATGTCTATGAAGATCAAAATAAGACAAAGTTGATGTATTACAAGCAATTTCTTGGTGTCCTTCTAAAATCGGTTTTTCTCCCCTTAATGGTGGGAAAATAGTATAATTAAAATGATAATACGTAAAGTGTGCTATAAAAGCATCACTTGCTAAGTGTTCAAGACACCTTATAATAGATGGAGAGTCAAAATCTACATAAATCTTAATTCTTCATTAGGGACACATTTTAGTGCGTCGTGAGGATGCAATTGGTGTATGTATTACACAATGAAAGATTCGTAAGCAAGAGACATTTGGATGTTTTTCAAATACAAGTTGTGTAGGGAAGTATTCATGCTAAGTTGTAGGTTTAATACAAACTAAGGTCATAGCATACATGATAACATGTCTTCAAGTAGAAGTAGGTAATTTGATTTTCATTATTAAGAGCTGAATAATTAATTGTAGATGTTTAATGAAGGATTCTGCGAAACCATTCTAGGTAATAGTCTGAGCAACAAGATGCTCAATATCAAATCCCAATCGACATAAAATAGTTAATGAATGTTTGAGAATTAAATTCATTAGTATTGTTAAGACAGATTAACTTGATGGATGATCTAGAAATTGTACTTGTAATTAGATTATTTATGCAAGGAACTTGACAAAGGGAACATTACATATAGAAAGAAGACAAACATGTGATTGTTTAGTAGAGACATCCATTAAAATAATAAAATAACAGAATGATTCACATGATGGGTGGATAGACCCATATATGCATGTTCCCATGTATTCTTTTCAAAAAGGGTCTTTGGCTCGAATGTGACTTTAGTAAAAGGTGGTCTAATAATCAATTTGTCTTGTAAGCATGCAACATATGAATATTTATTAGGGAAAAATAAAAATAAAAATAAAATATAGTTCTTTAATGGATGTCCATATGAGTGTATTATTTAATGCATCATTGAGGATCGTGGGTGACCTAGCCTATCATGTCAAAGCATAAAATTTTTTGAGTCATTGAACTTCTAGTTCATGATAACATATTGATTGGATGAACCTTATGGTTATATGATACAACTTAGAGGAGATAGTCAAAAGTTCTTCAATTATATGCTTTAGGCTAGAAATAAGAAAAGTAATGTAAAGATATTTTGCATTGCCTTCATTTATAGTTTCAATATAACACCAATTTCTATGGCTATCTTTAAAATTAGGCAAATTTCTTTTCGATTTGCTGTAATATAAAACATCATTTGTATAGAATCTAGTTCCATTCAATAGTATAATATTTTCTCTTCCAAAGCTTTCGATCAAGTCTACGGTACCTAATGTTGCACAATCAGTAAGACATACATTTTCCCAATTCACCTTAAAAAACACATGTAATTTTATATATGAATAACATTGGAGAAAAACATAAAACATATGATAAATAAAAATAATAAATGTAATGATGATATATCTTGATCAATAAGAATATTTCCATCATTCACTAGAATATTAATTTTTCATTAGGATATTCAAAGAAATCAATATCAAATTAAATAAGTTGGATCTAATCAATTACTATTAATGAAATTCATTTTCATCTCTTTCTTTTACTTTAATTGTGACTTAATAAAGGTTGATGAAATATTTGAGCATACGATAGGTATGTGATCAATGCACTTTCATACCATACCTATAATAATTCTCAATATTATTTCACTTTGGTGATATGCTTTAGTTTGTTATGCCAAATTCACTTTAATATTAATAATCAAAGAAAAAGATTTGCCTTTGTCTTAAGGAATAACATTACATTCATTTTAGGGAATGAAATTACATTCGTTTCACATATATTTTGGCTTTAGTCTTGAGCTAATAATAATTTTTGCACAGCTTTAGGCTATAATTTTTTTTTTTTTCTTTATAGAGTTTTTGTTATGAGAAAAATATAAAATATTTTTTAGATAGTTTATGGCTATAAGAATGATTTTCACATTACTTCTGACTATATAATAATTTGTACATAACGTCTAACAATGATGTTATTAAATGAGATTTGTGCATAGCTAACAATGAATAAGTAAAATAGTTTGCTTATAGCTTTTGACTATATATAACTAAGTAAATACGAATAGAAATATGCAACATCTATTTTATATTAACAACTTTGACTTAACAATAAAAAAATTATCTTCAAGCAACTTATGTTGATAACATATAACAAAAGAAATGAATCATGATTGGAAAAAGGGAGAGAGTAAGAAGAAAACATGTTTCTCAAAATTGATCTTTTTCTTTTGCAAGATGGGAAGCCACCATTTATAGATTCACAAATTGAACCTAAAGTTACAATTTATTACTTCATAATGAAGTAAATATATATATTTGAACCCACAAAACTAATGGTGGTGGTCATCCACCATTAATAGCGATTCATAACAAGTAATAAGTTTTTAAGTCATATTAACTTGCATAATATAAATTATTTTGTGATGAAACAAAGATGCAATATAAAGGGAAAAACTTCAAATTTCTAGACAACCATAGAAGATTACATAAA
Source organism: Vitis amurensis (assembly GCA_037355405.1). Classification (NCBI taxonomy): domain Eukaryota; kingdom Viridiplantae; phylum Streptophyta; class Magnoliopsida; order Vitales; family Vitaceae; genus Vitis; species Vitis amurensis. The sequence goes on from CM074684.1 coordinate 12,802,930, forward strand.
GTATTTATTACCATCAATTGTCAAAAATAGTCTTATTATACATCCATGCATCACCATTTCACATTTATTGAGCAGAAAATCCAGTTGAGATGGTAGACTTGCTGCAGTTCTAGAAAATTTGCTTCCCATGACCATAAATCCAAGCATGACCAAACTGCACCAATCATCAAAGCCAAACGGAATAAATCTTGTAGTCATGGATGGAATAACATTGAATTTTGCTATGAATTCTTTCATTATTTTTATGTTCAAAGCAACATTCTATATATCTCTATACATACCAGCCAGTCAAAAGATCATTGTTTTCTTATTGAAAATTTTATCCTAGTATAATGTTTATACACACAACCTTAGTAATGAAAAGAGACAAAAGGTAGAGATCCAAGTTGAGGATGGTAATAAAGAGTTATTCTTGACTTTGATTGGGAAACATGTGAGAGATGATAATTTTATGGAATATACTTCACAGTTGAAGGATTTAAATTAACCTGTTTAGTATATTAAGTCATCAAATTTACCAAATATAGTGAGAGAGTAGAGGAATGGAAATAAGTAGATTAATGCGTGTGGTTATGGATACAATGGAAAAGAAGGGAAGGCTATATTAGAAATAGAATTACCTGTAACATGAGCAGCAAGAGTGAAGTGTGATGATCAATCTTCACTCCCCTCCATATATGACTTTTGGGATATGAGATACTTTTTGTCCATCCTCTCCAATATCCTGTTGGTAGCGTTATTGTAGAATATCAGAATTTGTGATGAAATTCCTGCAACGGTGTCCAGTGGAGGACATGGTCGGGTAGTCCCTCCAGCTTTGGGCATTTCTGGATTTCCAAGTAACTAAGACATGGCATTATTGACCTCTCTTCTTCTTCTTCTTCTTTTATTTCCCACTTTTCCCACTCTTTCATATTGTGAAAAGTGAGTTTCTTTAGATTTGGGAATGCAATTGTTGATGATGATCCCAAAAACTCGCCACCAATGTGTTTCACACTTTCCATATCCTTTATTTTCAGCTTCTCTAGGACAGGAAGTTCTCCCAACGGAGGCAGACACTGACAACCACTGCAGTGTGAGAGTTCAAGATTTTTCAGTTGAGTTAATGATGACCTCATCATCCAATCATGCCATTCTATATCACCATAACCCCATATGCATAGAGATTTCAAGTTTGGATGGGGATGTAGAGCTTCAGCCACACCCTTGGTCCCGTCCTTTAGATCAAATACCAATGTCAAATGATGAATGTGTATCTTATTCTTCAATTCTGCTTTTTGTACCTCCTTTGCATCTTCCACTTTCCGTAACCCTCTTATTTCAAGTTCCCCCTAAGGTTGTTCAAGTTTCTCAAATCTCCTATTTTGCATTCAGCATCACCATCACTGCTTACAACAAATTCCTCCAATGTCTGAAGAGAGTTTAATCTTGCAATTCCTTTTGGCAAGCCCTTTAGATCAAGAGCACCACAATTTTGCAGATGCCTCAAATTAATAAGTTTACCCATTGCTTGTGGTAGTTCCACAAGAGAAAAACACCGACTAATATTTAAGGTTTGTAAATTATATAAATCACAAATTGTTTCAGGTAATTCTCTCAACTTATGACAATCTGATAGACTAAGGTATTTTAAATGTATCAATTTCCCTACTGCCTTTGGAAGTTCCATAATCAAAGGATTCATCGCCAAATTCAATGCCCTAAGGCATGTCAAATGCTGGAATAAATTAGGCAGGGCTTCATCACTGGTTGAACTGAATGTAAACTTAAGCAAGAGGGTGTGTAGATTCTTCATTTTATAAGTGGAGACAAAATTCGGGTACCTCTGCTGGCCAATTAAGGTGGTATGACGAATTTTTTGGAAGGATGTCTTTGTTCTCCCTTCTTCTGCATTTTCAACGTTCATAATAAAGCATTCATTCTTAGTCAAAAATTGAGCAAAATCATGCACAATGTCATGCATCTTACATCTTATTATATCATCATCACCATCTTTTTCAAAATCTTGGAAGAAAGACCGAGCAGCTAAATATTCGAAGTACTCTCTACCAACCATCTCCATCTCTTTACTCGCATCAGAGTTGAGATAGTTCTGTGCCATCCACAACCTGATCAACTCATCTATTTTAATAACCGAGTCTTTTGGAAAAACAGCACAAAATGAGAAGCAGCGTTTAATTGCAGGGGGCAAATCATAATAACTCAACAACAAGGCAGGGCAAATATCTCTCTCAAACTCATCTAGCTGCCATACTTCACTATTCAAAACATTCTCCCATTCTTCCTTGTTATTTTTTAAGCGCATGAGATTCCCTAAAGTTTTTATAGCGAGTGGCAAGCCCTTGCATTTGTCTGCTATGTTCTCACCAATTTCTTTCAATTCTTCCACTTTCTCCCTGCTCTTTTCAAAGAAAGCTATTTGATGGAATAATGCCCGAGCTTGCTCCCGGGACAATTCCTCTAAGGAATGCGTGTATGTAGTTCCCACCATCTTAACAACACTCTCCTTACGTGTGGTCGCCAGAATTCTACTCCCTACACCTCCGCAATTGAGAGTGCTCTTCAGTTGTCCCCACAATTGATGGTTTTCAGTCCACACATCATCTAGCACAATAAGGAACTTCTTTCCAGCAATACCTGTTTGAATTTTTTGTTGTAAAGCTTCCAAACTATGGAGATTAGGAGATTCTCCTTGGAGGATTTCAACAATCTCCCTAAAAATTCTGATTGGGTCAAAGGGATCGGAGACACAGACCCAAATTCTTTCATCAAAATGGGCCTTCACCTCCGGGTGGTTGTAGGCTAGTTGAGCAAGCGTTGTTTTGCCCATGCCTCCTGTCCCAACTATGGAGATGATGTAGGGCCCAGATTTGGTCTCTTGACAAGTCTCACCCAACAGATGGCCTAATATGGTGTTTTTATCCATATCCCGACCATATACCTCCGGAATATCAAGTTGAGAGGTAGTTATAAATCGCTGTGGTTCCTCACTCAAACTGGAGATAAAATTGAACTGGCTTCTTTGACTAGCAATGACATGTAGTTGTTGTTTAATGCCCTTAATCTTAAGAGCAGTATCACGACGAGAAGCAACTTGCTTGAGACAAAAGCAAGGGGAGGGAATGCAGGAGCTTACCTTCTTCTTAGACATGGAAGCACTTTCAGCTCCCTCGATCTGTAATTGGAGAATAGCAGTGCTCCACTCATCCACCACGTCGTCCATTTGGTAGGCCATGTCTTTCAGCTTCTCCAACCAACCTTGGACAGATTTTTCCTTCACTTGTCTGCGCTCTGCGTCCTCAAGAACATCTCGGACGGATCGGAGTGTATCTGTGAGGCTTTGGATTTCTGCTTCAACACCCAGAACCAGAGTAAGTTCATCACGAATCTGTTGTTCAACAACGGAAGCCAAGCGCGTCAAGACGATAGAAAGGAGAGCGTCAGCCATAAGGGGGTGATGAATGAAGGCAAGTGAGAGAGCTAGTAATCTAATTTCACTGGTAAAGAGGCGCAGCCATGCAACACCAATAGTTGACTTCATCTATATCAACTATTTAGCCTTGGCTTATCAACTATGTGCGGAGGAAATGAGGCCCACCTTATTTTTTCCATTTGTTATTCTCATTGGAGCTTTAGTCGATCTCTTCGGTTTCACCGTCAGATTGATGTCTTCTTCCCCGTAAAAGCTTGGAATTTTATGACAAATATCACATTGTAAGAAAACGCGTAAAGACTAAGAATTCTAGTGAAATAAAGACTAATGGAAATGAAGGAAAAGGAGTTGTGGGCCAACCTATTTTTGTTACTTAACCATGTTTGGTTCCAGTTTTATTTATTTATTTATTTATTTTTTCATAATTAAGATTTTTAAAATGATTTTGAAAATTAATACTCATTCAAAACTATTATTTCATACCTCATCACAAAACTAACAATAATCCTATCTTGTCTAAACATTAAAAAATTATTCAAAATTAGCAAATAATTATAAAGAATATTGTAAAAATACTTTTTTTTCTTCAAATACGAGTAAACACCTTTAATCCCAATGAAGGAAAGATCGATCACAATGTAAGGAAAATAAGATTGATTTGATGGTGCAGAAGAGAAATTGGCCTGTCAAAGAATAGATGCACTTGAGAGTTTTCAATGAGATTTAGATATAAGGATTCAAACTTGGCACTTATGTGCTAAAAATTTTAAATTATTATTATTCATTTTTAATAAAAAAATTACGAAGATATTAATATGCCTCCGTTTGTAACATATACTAAAATGGTTTATTTTATTTATAAAAAATATAATTTATAATTTTATTATAATATTATTATTCATGTTTTACTAAAATTTAATTTTTTAATTAAAAAACTATTTTCATTTTTAATAAGACTGTAATTAAATTTAATTTATATTATATAAATTGAATTTGCAATGTTTTACAAAACCAACACAAAAACATTATTTTTAAAAATAACTTATGTAAACAAGTTTTTGTTTTTTGTTTTTAAGAACTGCTTTTTAAAACAACTCGTCAAACACCTTCATTTTTATAAAATAATAGAAAATCATTTTTTGTTCTTCAACTTAAAACAGTTTTAAAAAACATGACGAAACATACCCTAATTCTTAGTGGGATACCTGTTCCATGCAGTATAACCTTGAAGGCGTTTGCTCCCTCTTCCGAATTGTCCAACTTAGAGAGTGCGCCACCAAAATTTGGTAGAACAGGCTTGTCCATGTTTTTATATTTTGGCTGACCAAGGATTGAATAATGCTAAATTACATTTGATCTTGAGAACCCTTTGCATTAGGGGCAAGCCTGAACTGGAAAGAATGGTTATTGGGTTACTTCACTCCAATTATATAGTGGAACAAGCTTGGAAGTTTGCAGTTTTGCATCGATTCTAGGATAGAACTGCAATTGCCATGATGACGAGGATAGCTCTTTTTATATTTTTGCCCTGTTGGGCTATATTTTCTTTTATTATGCATGGGTTTCTGTATTCTTGTAACCATACATGCTAACTATCCTTCTAATTTTCCCCTTTTTTTATTCTCGTACTCTCCCATGTGATGCAGCTTGGCTGCGCTGGTCTCTTTGAGCGTTTCCAACTCTCGTATAACCAATGCAGGGTTGCAGCATCTGAAGCAAGTGAAGCATTTGAAGTCACTGACACTGGATTCATGCAAGGTGACTGTGAATGACATTAAGAAGCTCTAATCAACAGACCTCCCTAATCTGGTAAGCTTCCAGCCTGAGTAGTTTTCGTGATTTATTAGATATTCTGAGAATAGCTCCTGGTCAGCATGGAGCAGCAGTGTATATAAGAAGAATAAGACAGAAACATTGAATAAACTGTACATATGGGTGGATCTGAATGCGGGTTTTAGCATGCTGAGAATCCAAGGTTCTGATGGGATGTTATGAATATTTTATACAAAGCATTCCTCGAACTTGTGTAGATGTGGAAGAAAATGTAGACAACCTTCTACTGCATGGTTGGTTGGTTGTTCCTTTGTGCAAAGCTTTGTATTGAATGTGTAGATACACTACGAAAGAGAATGGAAATATAGATAAGCTTCCTTGGCATGGTTTTACATGCTCCTGCTGATCCTTTTAGGTGGTATTAATATAGTTGTTAAAAACTTACGACACATAATATGATGCAATAATATATATATATATATATATATATTTTTTTTATGAAAATCGATAGATATTACAATTCGTATATAAATATATATTGATATTTATATTTATTTATTTATATACAATACACGATACAATATATGATGTTACAATACAACGATACACGATACATGCATCTTCAACTATATAATGTTTTGAAAAAATTCAAATTAATTCTTTTTTGTTAAAAGAATTTATTACATTAATGGATTAAAATATACTAAAAGATTAAAAATTAATCATAAAATAAAAAAAATAGGTAAAGTAATCTTATATGAAAAGTTGCAATTTTATTATTAGATGCTATATTAGAAATTAAATAAATTTATTTTTATAATAAATATCGGAGAATTTTCATTTGATTGGTTTAAATGTTGACAATGAAAAATGATGGTAATTAATGTGTTATTTTATTTTTTATTTTGGTAGAAAAGGAATTTGAAGATAACATGTAAGACAAGTTGAAACTTTGTAGATAACAAATAAAGACACACGACATATATACATATATACATACATACATACATATATACATACATATATATTAGAATTTGGAACTAAAAATCATAGTTAAAAATTGAAAAAGTTTATTTTTATGAATTATGTGATGAATTTATATATTAAAATTATAGTTCATTAATTTGAATTTATTAAAACGTTAACATTCAGTGTTTTCATATAATATGATATAGATCAACTCTTTAGATCCTATTATCTTGCATAAAATTGGATATATAATATTTTATACTTCATATTTTTATTAGATATTTGCATCTGTACATATTTTTCTATTTATTTTTCTTTATATAAAAAAACTTTCAATATATGATATGAAAAAAGAGAAAAACTATACATAATACGTTTTGTGAGTTAACAACTATAATTATTATATGTATTGAGCTAGATTTTGCAGCCTGCTCATGGTGGTTTTAGCCTTGTTATAAGGTTGTTCAATTGTTCCTTATGTTGTGGGGCATTTCTAGAGTCTTACACTTTAGATGTGTTGGAGCAACTATTTTTTAAAATAGATTGTTTATTTTTATAAAATAAAAAATAGTTTTCTAAATTTAAAAATACTTTTGATAATTTTTATTTTATAAAGAATTATTTTTTGAGAACTTATTTTGAAAATAGGGTTTTTAAAAATATATTTTAATTATTTTTAATTGTTTTTATTTTTGTCTTATTTCATTTGTTTTTTTGGGATTATTAAAAAATTATTATATAAATATAAAGAATGATTGAAAATAAAACATTTAGACAAAATTTATTTATAAAAAATATGAAAAAACATAAAAAAAAAATTTGAGAATATTTCAAATTTAGAAACAAAATTTTGTTAAAATAAATATTATATAATTTTTTTTTGAAAAACGCTCCAAGCTTACACCACCAAAGAAAATTTACAATCTACTAGCTTTTGCTGTTTCCTAGGATAATTTAACATTTTAACATTTTAACATTTTACTTAATGATGAGATAGATCAAGGATTTAATCTTGATCTAATCTTCTTAATGAAGAGAATGAAAGTTAAGAGACACTTAGGATTACTTTTTGTAAGTATAGTAAAAAATAACTTAATATTTCAATTAAATGAAAGAAATTAATTTTTTTTTTAAATTTAAAGCATTCCTAGTCCTTATAGATTGGTATATTACAAAATTGAAACAATAAAAGAAATGAATAATAAAAGGAATAAAGGAGAGAGAGGGAAGAAAATTGCTTCTCAAGATTGGTATATCTCATTTATGGGGTGAGATACTCTCTTTTATAGTTTCACAAATGGAACCTAGAATTAAAATTTTATCACTTCACAAATTAAGTAAATGGAAATATTTTAATTTACAAAACTAAAGGTGGCGATCATCCTCTATTAATGGTCATTTATAGTATTCTTTCTTACCAGTCCATCATATTAAAAGAATATGCCTATTAAAACCTTATTAGTAAAAAATTCTTTGAGAAAAACCTAATAAAAGAAAAAGAGTACAACATTTTTATAATTTTTTTAAGTTGATCTTGGTTTGTTAGAATTACCTAGTTAAAAACTTGGCTAGTAAAAACTAATGAGATAAAATCTCAATAAAGAAAAAAACAGTATAATATATTGGCATTCTTTTAGAAACACGCTCCCTTTCATGTTAATATCCTCATACTAATCTAATGATAGATCCTTGAGTTGACACATTTTAATTTTATGTATTAATCTTTTGAATGTTGAGGTTGGTAATGACTTCATGAATAAATCTACTATATTATCACTTGAACTAATTTATTGAATATTAATTTCACCATTGTTTTGGAGTTATATGTACAAAAAAAATATTTGTAGAATGTGCTTGGTTCTATCCATTAACCCCTCTTTGTCTGTGCAATAGACATAACATTTATCTTCATATAATATTATTGGGTAGCCTTTGATCGAGGATAGCCCACATAATTTCCAAATATATTGGATCATAAATTTCAGTTATATTCACAACTTCCTTCATGAATTACAAGTATTTTTGAATTCTTTGAAGGTATATCTACCATTGTTTGCTCGACTGATCTCCATGAAACAGTAGTACCATCACAATTAAAAACATACCCTATTTGTAACGTACCTTTATGCGGTTCTCAAAGGTATCTTACATATGCATACCCAAGTAATTGTAGATTTGGTTTTCTTAAATAAAATAGATTTGTATTAATTGTTCCCCAAAGATAGCGTGATATATATTTGATACCATTCTAATGTTTTTGAGTTGAAGGAAACTATGTCTTGCTAGTAAATTGTTAGAAAAAACAAAGTATGTGTGTGTACAATTGGTAAGATACATAAGTGTACCACTTGTACTAAGGTATGATACTTCAGGAACAAGTAATGCTTCATTATTTTCACAAGGACAAAATTGGTTATTTTTCACTTCAAGTAATCAAACAACTATTGAAAAGCTTAAAGGATGTGCTCAATCCATATGAAAACGCTTTAGAATTTTCTCAATGTATGTTGATTGATGTACTAAAACTCCATTTGAAGAATGTTAAATCTGCAAGCCAAGACAAATTTTGTTTTTGTAAGATCTTTTACTTCAAATTCATTTTCTAAATAATTTTCAGTTCTTGTGAGCTCTTTAGGAATCCTAGTAAGATTAAATTATCAACATATACTGTAATAATTGCAAATATGATTTTTGATTTTTTTTAATAAAAATATAATGACATATAGAGTTATTTACATACCCTTTTTTAGTAGGTAATTTGCTAAGATGATTGTATACCACATATATTTGGATTGCTTCAATTCATATAAGGACTGTTATAAGTTGATTGAATAAATGCTACAAGACTTTCTATTATTTGCTTTAGGAAATTTAAACCATTTAGGGATTGTTATGTATACATCATTCTTAGTAGATCTATATAAATATATTATAACAATATCCATGAGATGCATATCTAGTCCTACTATCAAATTAATTAAAAATTAAAGTATGATTACGTTCATGATGGGATAATATGTTTTCTTGTAGTTAATACTAAATCTCTATGAGAAACATTGTGCTATTAATCGTTCTTATATCTTATGATTTTTTTTCTTATTGTGCTTTCCTTTTAATATCCGTTTGTGCCTAATAAACTTTATGTCTTTAGGTGTTTGGACTACAAGTCACACTTCTCGTTTTATTAATGAGTTTAATTTTGCCTACATGACTTCTTTTCATTTTGACCAATTATTTTTGTGTTAATATTCTTCTACATTTTATTGTTCAAGATCCTCATCATTTCTTATGATGTCAATTGGAAAGCTAAAATATTATTTAATAACAATATTATTTTGATTTTGTTTTTTTTTCTCTATGTGAACATAACTTATTGAGATCTCATTATTTTTAGGTGTCTATACTTCTTTAGGGGCTACTTATTCAATTTGTACCTCTTCAAGGCTTGTTCAATATGTGTCTTTTTAGGGTTATCTAATTTATTTGTGCTTCTTGGGAGGCTATGAGTTCACTAATTTTAGATTAATGTGTCATTTTTTTTGGGCTCTTCGAGAGTGTCAACTTTTCCTTATGTTTCCTTTTCTAGGGAATTGCATTCCTTGAGCTGATATGTTTGTCACTTTCAAGCATATCTTAGATTCATTTATTAATTATTTGTGGGGATATCAATCTGTACTGAAGTATTTGCAATTGAGATATGTGACTTTGTCATTTTTTTTATATCAATGAATGCATTTGGAAATTGGTTTGCAAGATTTTTCAAATAAATGATCCTTTAAACTTTTAGTTCACATTGATTTCTATGAGGATCAAAATGAGTTTCCTCTTTTGGGGAATTAGATTCTTTGAGTTGATAAGTTTATCACATTTCAAGCATATCTTGGATTCATTTATTAATTATTTTGTAGGGATATCAATCTATGTTGGAGTATTTGTAATTGGGATATTGACTTAATTTGTCATTTTTTTTTACTTTAGTCTTAAGCTAATAATAATTTTTGTGCAGTTTTAGGCTATTTTTTTTTTTCTTTACAAAGCTTTTGTTATGAGAAAAATATAAAATTATTTCTAGATATTTTTTGGCTATAAAAGTGATCTTTATATTGCTTTTGGCTATATAATAACTTGTACACATCTAGCAATGATATTATTAAATGAGATTTGTGTATAGCTTTTGGAAATGAATAAGTGAAATAATTTGCTTGTACCGTTTGAATATATATATAACCAAGTAAATATGAATAGAAATATACGACATCTATTATAAATATATATTAACAACTTTGACGTAACAATAAAGCAAATTATCTTTGAAGCAACTCATATTGATAACATATAATAAAAGAATATGAAATTCAAACAATAAAAGAAATAAATCATGAACTGAAGAAAGGAGAGAGTAACAAGAAAGAATGTTTTTCAAAATTTGATCTTTCTCTTTTGCAAGGTGGGAAACCATCACTTATAGATTCACAAATTAAACCTAAAGTTGCAATTTATTGCTTCATAATGAAGTAAATGTATATATTTTAATTTACAAAACTAATGGTGGTGGTCATCCCCCATTAATAGCTATTCATAACAAGTAATAAATTTTTAAGCCATATTAACTTGCATAACATGAATTATTTTGTGATGAAACAAAGATGCAAGATAAAGGGAAAAACTTCAAATTTCTAGACAGCCATAGAAGATTACATAAAGCATTTATTACAATCAATTGTCAAAATACTCTTATTATACATACATACATCACCATCTTACATTTATTTAGCAGAAAATCCGGCGGAGATGGTAGACTTGCTCTGGTTCTAGAAAATTTGCTTCCCATTACTATAAATCCAAGCATGATCAAACTGCACCAATTATCAAAGCCAAAAGGAATAAATCTTGTAGTTATGGATGGTAATAAAGAGTTATTCTTGTGTTTGATTGTGGAACATATATGGGAGATAATAATTTTATGGAATATACTTTGAAGTTTAGGATTTAAATTAACCTATTTAGTATATTAAGTAATCGATCAAATTTACCAAATGCATAGTGGGAGGCAAGAGAAATGGAAAAAAGTAAATGAGTAGAACATAGAAGAACAAATGATTAGGAGAATTAAAATACCATGCAATTGTTGCAATAGATTAATGTGTGTGGTTATGGATACAATAGAAAAGAAGAGAAAGCTATGTTAGAAATAGAATTACCTGCATGTAACATGAGCGACAAGAGTGAAGTGTGATGACCAATCTTCACTCCCCTTCATATTTGACTATTGGGATATGAGATATTTTTTGTCGATCCTCTCCAATATCCTGTTGGTAGCACTGCAGTAGGATATCGGAATCTGTGATGACTAGTTCCTGCAATGGTGTCCTCTGGAGCACATGGTCAGGTAGCCCCTCCAGCTTTGGGCATCCAAGGATTTTCAAGTAACTAAGACATGACATTATTGATTTCTCTTCTTCTTCTTCTTCTTCTTCTTCTTCTTCTTCTTCTTTTACTTCCCACTTTTCCCACTCTTTCATGTCTTGAAAAGTGAGTTTCTTCAGCTTTGGAAATGCAATTCTTGATGATGATCCCAAAAACTCGCCACCAATGTGTTTCACACTTCCCATATCCGTTATTTCCAGCTTCTCTAGGACAGGAAGTTCCCCCAATGGAGGCATACGTAGGCATTTGCTGCAATACGAGAGTGCAAGATTTTTCAGCTGGGTTAATGGTGACCTCATCATCCAACCATGCCATTCTGTATCACCATACCGTTGTATAGATAGAGATTTAAGTTTGGATGGGGTTCTAGAGCTGCAGCCACACCCTTCGTCCCCTCCTTTGCATCAAAGTCCAATGTCAAATGTTGGAGGTGTATCTTATTCTTCAATTCTGCTTTTTGGGCCTCCCTTTCATCTTCCACTTTCCACAACACTCTTATTCCAAGTGCCCCTCTAAGGTTGTTCAAGTTTCTCAAATCTCCTATTTTGCATTTATTGTCACCATCACTACTTACAACGAATTCATTCAACGTTTGAAGAGAGGTTAATCTTGAAATTCCTTTTGGCAAATACTCTAGAGTAGTCAGCAAATTTTGCAGATGCCTCAGGTTAGTAAGTTTACCCATTGCTTGTGGTAGCTGTATAAGAGAAACACATCCAAAAATATTTAAGGTTTGTAAATTATATAAATCACAAATTGTTTCAGGCAATTCTCTCAAGCTTCCACAATATGATAAATCAAGGTATTTTAAATGTATCAATTTCCCAAGTGCATTAGGAAGTTTCACAATCAAAAGACTCCATTGCAAATCCAATGCCCTTAGGCATGTCAGATACGGGAAGAAATTAGGTAGGTCTTCATCTAAGCTTGAAATGACTACAAATGCGAACGAGAGGGTGTGTAGATTCTTCATTTTATAAGCGGAGGCAAAGTTCGGGTCCCAAGGTTGTCTAGTTAAGGTGGCATGACGAATTGTTTGGAAGGATATCTTTGTTCTCTCTTCTTCTGCATTGTCAACGCTCATAATAAAGCATTCATTCTTAGTCAAAAGTTGAGCAAAATCATGCACTATGTCATGCATCTTACAACTTACTATATCATCATCATCATCATCCTTTTGAAAATCTTGGAAGAAAGACCCAGCTGCTAAATAGTCCAAGTACTCTCTACCAACTTGTCTCCATCTCTTTACTTCCATCGAGTTGAGATAGTTTTGTGCCATCCACAACTTGATCAACTTATCTACTCGAATATCAGCGTCTTTTGGAAAGACAAGCACAATATGAGAAGCAACGCGTTTAATCGCGGGGGTAGATCATAATAACTGAGCAACAAAGCCGGGAAAAGATCTCTCTCAAACACATCCAGCTGCCATACTTCACTATTCAAAACATTCTTCCATTCTTCCTTTTTATTTTTTAAGCGCATGAGATTCCCCAATGTTTTTATAGCGAGTGGCAAGCCCTTGCATTTGTCTGCTATTTTCTCACCAATTTCTTTGAGTTCTTTGAAGAATTTGAAGTCTAAAATATGAAGAATTTGAAGACAAACTATGGAGGAACATCTCAATTCATTCTGTGATTCCCTACCTTTACAAAGAATGAAAGCATAAATAAATAGTCTACCGATATGAGACAATTCCGGAATGGTACACTATCACCGGACGGAATTTCTCTTACATGGAAAGTGAATAAACTCTTACATGGGAAGTGAATAAACTCTTACATGGAAAGTGAATAAACTACCTTGCTAAAATTACTCCTAAATCAATTATAATAAAGGCTGTACATTACACTAATTTAGGGAAGTAAATAGAGGATGCTAAATATGGGGAGGAACATACAAGGCAGGAAGGCGACGTGGGCTTGATTTCCAACACTCCCCCTCAAGCCGCGTTGTAGATGTTGATCATTCCAAGTTTTTCTATCAGATCTTCGAAGTTAACTCGAGCAAGAGCTTTTGTGAGAATGTCAGCCGTTTGACAGTTTGTCGGAGTGTAGCTGATGTTGATCATTCCAAGTTTTTCTATCAGATCTTCGAAGTTAACTCGAGCAAGAGCTTTTGTGAGAATGTCAGCCGTTTGACAGTTTGTCGGAGTGTAGCTGACTTTGAAAACTCCTTCTTCAATCTTTTCCTTGATAAAGTGTCGATCTATCTCCACGTGCTTAGTTCGATCATGATGAACCGGATTCTTAGCGATACTGATGGCAGCTTGATTGTCGCAGTATAACACCATGGGATGCTGAGTGCATGATCTAACTCCTTTCCTCCAAGCTATGGGCATATTAAGAATATCATTTTCTAACTCGGAATCAACAGTACCATCAGGAGTGTTGTTACCTGGAAGTTTGCTTGGATTAGGACCCGGTTCTGCCTCATGGGTTTGTTGAGAAAGTGCTCCTTCCTCCGTTTCCTCTTGGATGTGCTCCTTGTTCCACAAGTCAACAATGGACTCAGGCTGATTAAATGACTCTGGAGGAATGTGATTTTCAGTGGTGATGGGTGACTCATTGAATGACTCAAGATCCCAAAATTGATATTCCTGAGTTGAATTCTCCCCCTGAATATCGTTTTTGGGATAGTAAGGCTGGGTTTCAAAAAAGGTGACATCCATTGAATTGTAGAATTTTCTTGTGACCGGAGAGTAACACTTATACCCTTTTTGATTTGAAGAATACCCAAGAAAGATGCACTTGAGTGACCTAGGATCAAGTTTACTTCTATGTTGTTGATTGATATGAACAAAGACAGAGCACCCGAAAATTTTGGGTGGGACGGTGGAGATGAGACGAGTAGTCGGAAAGGATTTTAGGAGTATTTGACAAGGTGTTTGGAATTTTAGTACCCTAGACGGCATCCTATTGATGAGGTAGGCTGTCCGTAAGGACAACTTTTTGCCCCCGAATAATTTTGGAACATTCATGGAGAACATTAGTGATCTAGCCACCTCTAACAAATGCCTATTTTTCCTTTCAAGCGATTCCGTTTTGTTGTGGGGGTATCAACACATGAACTTAAGTGAACTATCCCTTCTTGTGCTAGAAATTCTCCTAGAATGGAGTTGAAATAATCCCTAGCATTATCGGACTTTAGAATTTGTATTTTTGATGGAATTGGGTCTGAATCATATTTTTAAAATTTTTGAAAATTTGACTCGTTTCAGATTTTTCTTTCATGAGGAATACCCAAGTTAATCTAGTGTGATCATCTATGAATGAGACAAACCACCTAGTACCAGTTACATTTTTTATTCTTGACGGACCCCAGATATCGCTATGAATCATTGAGAATGGACTAGACTCTTTATAGGGTTGAATAGGAAAATGAGACCGGACTTGCTTTGATAATTGACAGATTTCACACTTAAAGGATTTTGGATTTTTATTAAATAATGAAGGAAATAAATGCTTGAGATACATAACATTTGGATGACCTAAGCGATAGTGCCACAACCTAATTGCACTATCGTTATTTTGACATGAAATCGAAAAAGAATTACTACCAACTGCCATTTGAGGTTGTTCTTGTGGATCGTGGCGCTCCTTAAGGATGTAGAGTCCAGAGCATTCCTCAGCATTGCCAATCGTCTTCCCCGAATCCAAATCCTGAAATTCACAATGAGTGGAGGAAAAATTAGTAATACACCTCTTTTCCTTAGTGAGTTTACTAATTGACAATATATTACAGTCAAGTTAGGAACAAGGAGAACAGAGTTGAGAGTAAGATCCCTTGATAGCACAAGCTGAACTGTTCCGACAACCTTTGATAGTGAACCATCTCGCTATTCGATTGTTAAATTATTTGGACATGAGCTATATGTATCAAAAATTGTCGCATCTCCCGTCATATGATCAGATGCTCCTGAGTCCACTATCCAAGGTTTTTTACGTTTCTTACCAGCAGTGAAGGCACTCAAAAAATTACCTTTGTGAGCCAAGGTTCCGGAACCAATGACTTGGTTGGAAGATGAGCCAGTTTGTGACTGTATCTTGACGACAAAAGAGGAGACAATAGTTTCTGAAGCATCTCCATTTGCTCCTTATTAAAAGGGCTAGCTTCAGGTTGTGGCGATTGTTCATCGGTAGCCACATGATTGCCTCGTCCTTCTTTCTCAAGTTGTTGACGTGGCTTCCAATCTACGGCTTTCCATGAATCTTCCAAAGCAAGTTTCTCTAGAGTGTCCCGCTTTTTGCAATGATCACACCAAGGTCTACCTCCTTTAATTTTTTGACGGTTGTCAAAAGGAGCCAATTGAGTCTTAAGAGCCGAGCTTTCTGACATATTCAGTTGTTGATGGGATCCCATCATGAGATTTTTCCGACTTTCTTCACGACGGACTTCAGAGAATGCCTCTCTGAGGCTAGGTAGGGGTTTTACTCCCATGATTCTTCCTCTGATTTCATCAAGATTTTTGTTCAAACCTAACAAAAATTTAAACACACGTTTCCCTTCGACAATCTTTTTATACAAAAAACCATCTGTAACACAATTCCAGTTATGAACCTCAAACGTATCAAGTTGACGCCATAGACGAGTAAGAGTATTGAAATATTCAGTTACCGTAAGGTTTCCTTAACGCAAATCGTGGAGGATACCTTCAATCTGGATGATTTCAGATGTGTTTTCTTTGTCTGAGAAAGTTTCTTTTGCAATGTCCCAGATTTCTTTGGCAGTATCAAATGACAGAAAATTTTCACCAATGTCAGCGGTCATAGGGTTGACTAGCCAGGACATGACCATATTATTTTCTGCTATCCACCTTTTGTAGGTTGATCTTTGTGGTTTCTGTGTGCCTTGAAGCTCCGGTGATGTAGTCATCTTTCTCCTTTCCTCGTATAAACATTAATATGGACTGAGACCATTGCAAATAATTTTGCCCATTCAATTTATGGGCTGTGATTGGAAGATGAGAGGTTTCCATCTGATGAGAGGATGAAGACGATGAGATGATGATATCAGAAGTAGAGGATGATGAGTTGGTAGCCATTCCAAAGGCTGGACCGTATTTAGGCATAAATTAGAAGAATAGGATTGAGTAGAAAAAAAAGACGATGAGACAGGATTAAACCTGCTCTGATACCATGAAGAATTTGAAGTCTAAAATATGAAGAATTTGAAGACAAACTATGGAGGAACATCTCAATTCATTCTGTGATTCCCTACCTTTACAAAGAATGAAAGCATAAATAAATAGTCTACCGATATGAGACAATTCCGGAATGGTACACTATCACCGGACGGAATTTCTCTTACATGGAAAGTGAATAAACTCTTACATGGGAAGTGAATAAACTCTTACATGGAAAGTGAATAAACTACCTTGCTAAAATTACTCCTAAATCAATTATAATAAAGGCTGTACATTACACTAATTTAGGGAAGTAAATAGAGGATGCTAAATATGGGGAGGAACATACAAGGCAGGAAGGCAACGTGGGCTTGATTTCCAACATTCTTCGACTTGCTCCCTACTCTTCCCAAAAAAAGCTATTTGATGGAATAATACTTGAGCATGCTGCGGAGACAATTCCCCTATTGGATGCTTGTATGTAGTTCCCATCATCTTAGCAACATTATCTTTACGCGTGGTCACCAGAATTCTACTCCCTCCTACTGCACCGTAGTTGAGAGTGTTCTTCGATTGCTCCCACAATCGATAGTCTTCGATCCACATGTCATCTAGCACAAGAAGGAATTTCTGTCCGGCAATACATGTTTGAATTTCTTGTTGTACGGCTTCCAAATCATGGAGATTACAAGGCTTTTTTTGGAAGGTTTCAACAATAGCCCTACAAACTCTGATTGGGTCAAAAGGATCAGAGACACAGACCCAAATTCTTTCATCAAAATGGGCCTTCACCTCTGGGTGGTTGTAGGCTAGTTGAGCAAGAGTTGTTTTGCCCATGCCTCCCGTCCCAACTATGGCGATGATGTAGAGCCTTGATTTCTCTTCATCATTCTCACTCAACAGACGGCCTAATATGGCGTTTACATCCGTATCTCGACCATATACCTCCGAAACGTCAATTGCAGAGGTGGTTATAAGTCATTGTGGCTCTCAGGTCCCACTTGAGATAAAATTAAACCGGGTTCTTTCACTTGCAATGACATCTAGTTGTTGTTTTAAGTCCTTAATCTTAAGAGAAATGTCACGACTTGAGAAGCAACTTGCTTGAAACAAAAGCAAGGGGAGGGAATGCAGGAGCTTACCTTATTCTTAGACATGGAAGCATTTTCAGCTCCCTCCATCTGTGAATTGGAGAATAGCGAAGTGCTCCACTCATCCAAAGCACGTCGTCCATTTGGTAGGCCATGTCTTTCAGCCTCTCCAACCAACCTTGGACAGATTTTTCCTTCACTTGTCTGCGCTCTGCGTCCTCAAGAACATCTCGGACGGATCGGAGTGTATCTCGTGAGGCTTTGGATTTCTGCTTCAACACCTGCAACCGCAGTAAGTTCATCACGAATCTGTTGTTCCACAACGGAAGCCAAGCGCGTCAAGACGATAGAAAGGAGGGCGTGAGCCATAAGGGGGTGATGAATGAGGCGAGATTTGATGGATTAATTAAGGGTGAATGAAGGCAAGTGAGAGAGCTGCTGGATCTAATTACACCGATAAAGAGGCACAGCCATACAAACCGAAGAGTTGACTTCATCATAAAAAATTTTCTTGAGAAAAAGGAATTTTGTAACAAATTTTTTCTGACTTTTCTCCTTTCCCTCTCTTATTTTATTCACTTTCCCTTTCTCGTAAAATTTGGTAAACTACACCCTTGATGCGTTGTCCTTATCCATGATTTTCAACACGGTTTTTTGAGTTCTTATATTTTTTTGTAACGTTATCAGTTAGGTGAGATTACAATAAAATAAGTCTACCAAAGCAACTATGAACATCTTGCTTTCCTTTTAATCTCATCTTCATGCATGTATGGTCAAATTTTGATCGCTTTCAAGATGAGCTGTGAAACTATAAATTAAGCTATTCCAAGTTGCAATTAATATTATAGATTATTACATTTCCCTTAAAATAATTCTGATTGAATAGTCTGACTAAACTTGTTGCATTGACACATGACCATTTCAATGTCTGAAATGAATTTACAGTGTTTGATGACTTGACAGAATAATTCATTTTTCTAATTATTCTTAAATATATATATATATATATATATATATATATATATAATATTTATAATAAGAGAGAGACTTCTATAACTAAGGTAGCTTTCCTAAGAGGATTTATAATTTATTTTTTGTCAAAAATTCATGATCTAATTTTTTTTCTTTCTAATTTCTACGTTCTTTTTATGATTACACCAAGCATGACCGATGAGGTAGCAAAAATTTCAAACAATTGGTTAAATTCATTAATTCATTATTGTTCTTCCCATTCCAAGTTTTGAAAAGATTTAAAAGATGTTCGACACCTTATTAAAGTAATTTTATTTATTGTAAAAAAATTATGAGAAAAATAATGTGATGTGTTAAATGAAGAGTTTGATAATTTTACAGTGGAAACATGGAGTTTTATTAGTTCTTTTTAGAAATTTAAACAAAAATGTTTATGTATTATAAAAGGAAAGGAATAATAAATATGTTAAAATTAAAGAAAATAAATATTATTTAATAAAAATTAAAATATTATTAACAAATTGTTTTTAACTTATGAAAATATTGATTGGAGTGGATTTTTTTATTGTACAATTTTTTATGTACACTTTTTAAAATTTTTTTTTTGTGTACAAATGAAAATATATATTTGATTATGTACAATTTTTTTATTGTTTCTATTATGTCATTCTATCCTTTTGAAACTCCCTTGATTATTTAGAGTAAGTATGAATATGGATGTCTAATTTCCCTTGAACACATTCTTTGACAAAGATGCAATGAAAATATCAAATTGTAATAAACTATTAAAAGCATCCTTTGCCTAATACATCTTTTGTGCCCATTAATAAAATATAAAAAAACTTTAAATTTATTTGTTAGCACAAGGTGAAAGAGGAAGACTTCCCCAAGATAGTTGGGACTTTCATTCATTTATTTAATATGAAAGTAAGATAAAAATAAAACTAAAATAGCCTTATAAATGAGGTGGATATTAGAAATATGAGTGGTTTTGTCTCTTCAGTTTTAGGAGTTCCAATAATGAAAATTTTAAATCTAATATTAGTTTGGGAGTTCTTATCATTAAATTCCTCATTTAATATGAAAGCAAGACAAAAATAAAAATAAAATAGCCTTACCAATGAGGTGGATATTAGAAATATGGGTGGTTTCGTCTCTTCTGTCTTGGAAGTTTCAATAATGAAGTTTTTAAATCTAATATTAGTTAGGGAGTCCTTATCATCAACTCCCTCTTTATATTTGAGAAAATAACTGAGATGTTGAACTCTTAATCTCTCCCAATTGTATAAAAAATATGCGTACAAATGTTTTTTTTTTTTTAAAAAAAATATTGAAAAACTATTCCACCACTTTATTGTTTAGTTGCTTGTATGGATCCAAGGGTTAAGGTTGAAGGTATAGAAAACATTTTATTCATAGCTACTTGTATGAACCAACCATCTGAACTAGAGGGTAAGATATACGAACAATTAAACAACTTATATAAATAATATGAGAATAAATATGGTAGTGCCTCTTCAAGTACTATAACTCCATCTACATTTGGAAATGATTCATTCTTTATGCAATTAGCTAAGGGAAAGCGACAAGTTGGTCCTTCAAGTAGGTGTAATCTTTCAAAATATTTAGATACTGATTATTGTTCACACATATCCCTTAATGAAGTAAAAAATTTTGATATTATGAAGTGGTGTAAATCTCATGAATTCACTTTTCCTGTACTATCTAAAATGACACGTGATCTACTAACCCCACCAGTGTCTATTGTAGCATCAAAATATGCTTTTTCTATAGCTGGAAATATAATAGGAGATAGAAGGACAACTCTTGCAGTAGAGATGCTAGAAGCCTTGATATGTTTGAAGGATTGGGATGATGGACACATAAGACTCCAAACTTTGGAAGATGAATTTAAAGAAGACCTCGATAAATTGGATCTCAATACAGACAATGATGTTCAAGAGATTGATGACGATTGTAGATGAAGAATGAAGATGAAAAAAAAAGAATGAAGATTGAATAAGAAGACAAAAGTGAATATGATAATTGAATATGTTGTTCATTTCTTTTAAATATATTAAATGTAGCTAATTTTTAAAGATTGAGTAATGTATATGATTGACAGTTGGGTGGATGCCAACCAAGTTGAGATGTACTCAAACTATAGTGATGCAATTCTCAACTTTATTTTCTCTCTATTTTTTCATGTAATTTGTTGGAATATTGAATAAAAGAATTATTACCTTTTATATTCCATTATTTTAAATTTATTGTAATTTTGATAAAATAAAAAACCAATTGAAATATAATTTTTTTTACTATTTTAAAAAAAATTAATATTTCTATAAATTTTACAATTACAAACTCGACAAATATAAATATATGAAAATTAAAATTAAAATTATTAGAGGTGTTTAGAGAAATTTCCTTTCATAATGAAAAAAATTCAAGACAAAATGACTTAAAAAATTAAATTAAAAATTTTAACAAAGTGAATGGCCCATGGGGCACGACTTGCTAGCACGGCACGACCTGGCACGATTGGCCCGTGGGCTTATAGGCCATGTCGGGCCACCTATTTAGCATGCATGGGCCAACCAACCCGACATGATTTTAAAGTGGGTTGTGCTGGCCCGGCACGTTGGCCTGTTATTTCTCGGTAAACAAGGTCAACACGACCCATTGGACACCTCTAATTTAACCAAGCACTTGCATAAAAAGCTCGTTGATGCAAAGCAATCTGAATGATTTGTTTTTGTCAATCCAACTTTGGTTTCAAAAAGTAGGATTAGGAAAGGCAACCAAGGAAAACAAGTCAAGGGTTATAGCTAATCAACTAAAGAATGCGAAGCATGTTGACTATATTTTTATTCCATACAATCTAGAGTAAACATTTTCAAATGTTAATGTTATGTATGTATGTTACATTTTGATATGCTAATTTATGTATAAATTTAATCAAAATAACCATTTTTGTAGTTTCCATTGGATCTTAGTGACACTAGAGACAAGGACAATGACCGCATTCTACCTTGACCCAATGTTGCATCAACCATGTGATGATTAATATGTAAGTGTGTTCCTTTTCATATTTGAATAGAATATATACTATTTGAATAATATCATCTCCTTCATGCAAGGCAATGATAATCAATCCTTTAGAAAAATAGAAAACATCTAAAAGGGAGCCCGCTAATTAGGTAAAAGTGGCAATAAGTTACTCATATGGATTAAATGATGTTCTTTAATTACTAAGTTCACCACATGGAACTTGAAAATGCATGGTTATTTGTATGATTAGTTTAGATACTAACGAAGTAAAAACATGATACAATTTTTCACTGTATTGTTACGATAGTTTACATGTGTGTTTGTAATGACAAGACAACTAGGTTCTATGGAATGTGGGTATTATGTGATGAGATACATGAAGGAGATTATTGTTGATCCAAGCTGACTAATATCAAAGCTTTGTGTTTAATTCATAAAATTCAAAAGTTTCCTTTAATTACCAAATATACTAATAATCAAACAGTATGTGTTGTTCATTTATTAGTATAATGGGCAAAAATCATATAGTGAAATGGAGGCTAATGAAAAATGCTTAGATTAGGTTATGTTAGTGACTCAATTAATCATTACTCATGCTTGAAGGTACAACTTACGAGCTACAAGTCAATATATGTTTCCATAATTTTAAATATTTTGATTACAAGTTTTTTTGTTTTTTTTTAAAACATGAATTTCGTAACGGGTTTCTTTGTTGTCAAATATCACTTTGGGAGACACTCCCACATGGGAGAACATGTGAGAGGTAGTGACAACTTGGTAAATATTAAGGGAAGAAAAAAAATTGTTAAGAAATCTCTATATTTTTAAATTATTTAATCTTTATATAGAAAAGTTAAAAAAGTGAAATAAGTTAGAATTAAGATATGAAAATAATATATTGACTTTAAATCCATTTTTTTTTTTATCTTTTTCTTTCCTTGTATTTTTTTCTTTTCACATTTTCCCATAATTTTTTTTTGGAAACCAAATATAGTAGAAAGGTTTTTCTAGGTAAAAATTATAGCTCCAAAAGTTAATATAGTGTATTACATTAGTTACTTTTAAATTTTTAGCAATCATTTAAATTTCTTTGTCTTTTTCTCTTTTACAAAGCAACATAATTAACAAAATGCATCATGTATTTCTTTCTTTCAAATTCATTGTTTTGGATTAGATAGTTTGATGCTATTATCTTTAGTTTTAAATTATGAAATTGTAACACCCCAAAATAAACATTAGGGGCAAAATAGTAAATTATTAATTAATTAATTAATTAATGAATTAAACTCATTAAAAGTAAAAGAGTCATTTTACAATTAATAATTCTATGTATAAATTAGATTTTCCTCTTATTTTCCTTATTCAGAAAACTCTATTAACAAAAAAAAATCAAAGAATTGGAGAACATAGGGGTAAAGGTTTGGAGGTCTAGAGTTTGAAGTTCAAATTTTTCTAGGAAAGATTCTAACCCTAGATTAATATATTATATTCCTTAGTTAGTTTTGAACACATTAGATATTCTTTAGAAAATTTTAATTTAGATTAGGGTTAGTTTATTTAATTTATTTTAAGATCAAAATATTGAAATTATGAATATAGGTTGTTTCATTGATGAAAATAGGGAAATTTGAAATTTTTTTTGATGAATAGATCTAAACAATGAAAATTTTAAAATTAAATGAGTAAATAAATATATGATTATATGTGACATAAGAGATTGGAAAATAATAAGAAGAAGAAATGCATGTTTGTAGATTTTGGATTTGAGGCACTTTATTGGGGCGACAAAAAAATAAAATAAAATCAATATGTAACTATGAAAGGCAAAGGGTGGTAGTGGAATAAATTAAAATAATAATAATGAGTAGAGTTGGTAGGGTTGTTGGAGTATTTAAAAGTACATGAGGTATTTTGTTAAGTAAGAGGAGACATTAGGATTAATAAGAATAATGATAATAATGATATTATTATTAATATTAATATTAATAATAGTAAGAATTGTGGAATTTGGATGCTTGTAAGTGACGTATAGTAAGGTTATTTGGGTGTTGCTGGGTATTGAAAAATATAGTAATAATAATAGTAATTGTTTTTAATAAAAGTTTTAATGTAGTTTAAGTATATAAAAGAAATAAATGGTTAGAATAAGATTTGGAAGGAATATAAGTTTATAAAAAAATTTGGAAATTCATTAAATTATATTATTATTGTTTAAGAAGTTGAAAATAATATTGGGTGGTAATAATATTAGCATGAGAAATTAATTAGGATCCCTAATACTAGATAAAATATTTTTAGTATTGTCAATTTTTTACCTTTAGATAATTGTGTATGATATTATGTTAGGTGAGGAGTAAATTCGTCTAGCCAAATACTTCAAGTTTTTGAGTGCTTCTTCAAGGTAAGAGAAATTAATGCAGATTTTTATAAATGAAAATAATTTTCTTTTTATATTGTATTTTGAAATGTGTAAAAATATTATTTTTATCTTTACGCATGGATCAAATATATGCTTTGTATGGAAAATATATTTGAGTAGTTTATTTGTTTATGAAAAATGAAAAATTGAGGACATATGATGTTTTGTTTTGTAAGTTTGAGTTAATGAAATAAAGTGTTTGACTCTGGATTATATGACGCTAATCAATGGGTTATAATTGTTGATCGACCCTAGTCAATGGGTTATAATAGTTGATATTATATAACCCTAGTCAACGAGTTATAATAGTTGACCCTATGACCCTAGTCAACCAATTATAATAGTTGATCACCTTATGACCATAGTCAATGGGTTTTTATTGTTGACATTTGGTTTTGTTGACTTTAAATGGAACACATTTGAAACTAGTTACTCAATTGTGAAGTCTTATCTAATTGGGCACCATTTGCCATACGATAATCAGAGTAAAGATATTTTGAATGTATTCGATTTGGTTTTGATGAGAAGTTGTTTGATGAGAACTTGTTTTGAAATGGATATGAGAAAGTTTTGTTGAAAAGTTTGAATGTGTTAGCATTTTGAACTCAAAAGTTTTTATGAAAATAAGTATATGTTATATCTCCTATTTGCAAGCATGATTGAAAATGTTTGATCCATGAAATTGTATTAATGTTCCTCATTGGGCTTTGAGTTCATTCCCCCTTATTGATAATCTTTTAGGTAACCTCAATTCGGGTAAGGAGTGACCGTTAGGAGGGAAATTTGGCTTTATTAGGACATTTATTTGAACTCTCTTTATTTTAGACATTGTTTAGATGTTAAAACTTAATTCTCGTTTGAATTATTTTGAATTGGAGTTATTTGGACAACAACACTTTGGTTGATATATTAGTTTTTTTAAAGTTGATACCTGAAGATTTTAAAATTTTGTCTTACTACTCTGAAGAGGAATTTGGTAATTGGTAAATTTCTAGTTACAATACGAATGTTTGTATCGTTTCCACTTTTAGCCCTTGGGCTTAAGGTGTGAAATGACTGTCATGCCCTTGGAGTGGGTTTTGGGGCATGATAGAAATAGTTCTTCTTGAGGTATCATTCAAAAGTCGTGCCTGTGGCAATGAAGTAGAGGTCCCAAGATCAAGCCTCTTTGGTATTTAAATGCACTACAAGAAAAAGGCAAACCTTGACATATCATTTCTTGACACAAATGTATATATGTTATCGTAGGTTGTTTAATGGGTAACAATGACATATACAAATTAAATGCAGGCAATAATGACATTTTTTAAATTCAAAGAAAGCAATATTAACATATAATGAGTTTATCTTAATTGAAAATTATAAGTCAAGGTAGAAGTATATGCCTATAAATCATCCTTTGTGCTATTAAGATAATTACCTTAACATATAATTCAAAAGTTAAGGTAGTTCATTTAATTATCTATGAAGGTTTCTTGGACTAAAAAGAAACTCTTAACTCTTTTTATTCTCCATTTCAATCAAAACCTAATGCCACTTGTAGAGAGGATCTCATTGCGAAACCCTAGAGCACTTTAAGGCAGAAGATCTAAGTCTTTACATCAATTTTCGGCATGAGTTCTTCCATAGATGAGTTCCAAGGGTTGAGGTGACTCAAAGTTGCATTTTTGAGGAGCAAGGTTGACATCTACACTAAATTTTCTCCTAACACAAGGTATCAAGCCATAATCTCTTGCCCATTTCACTAACTTTTTGCATTCTCTTGCCTTTATTTCTTTTTCCTTTGTAAACCGCAATACTTTTCAAGAGAAATTTGTGGAGTTTTTGGATCTAGGGTTTAGGATATGATTTCGCAAGTGTGGAGTTGAACTAAGAATTGGAGAGATTGAAAGCATAAAATTTTACCCTTTTTCCGAGATGGAAGATGTTGTTTGTGTATTCTATTTTCAAATGATTTGATTGTAGATCCAATGCATCCTTGTTATTCTTCATGGGTGTGGAGTGCACATTTCAAATAGTGTCATCCCTTGGTCTCATGTAAAACATATATTTGTTTATAGTTATAAATGGGTATATATTCAATATATACTTACATATATTTTATTAAAATAACTATTTGTATTTTTATTTTTTAATATAAGGTGTGGTACACTAGTTGGTGCAAATAGTAGTGATAGTGTTTAGTTCTAGGACAGCCAGCACAAAACTCTTCTGCAGGCATATTCTTTGCACAAAGGCAATCAATGCCAATGCTTTGGCAAGAGTGCCTAGTCATAACAGGGTGTGCTCTTTTGGTTTTGATGGTTAGGAGTGGAGCATTTTTTTTATTTTTTATTTTTTAAGATATTTAAACTATTCTTAACTATGTATTGACTTTCCATTATTGATGTATTAAGAGGTACAGTTTACTATTCTCCTAAAATATATTCATTGTGCAATTTTTTTTTTTAAATTTCTTTTATTCCATTCACAAGAATAGTAAGTAAATGCTGCTGTTATGTTGCAATTTTTTGCATATTTACAATTACCAACTTGGAATTGTGGCACTACTTTCTAATAATAATTTACATCACATTCATTTTAGGGAACGAAATTTCATTCACTTCACATATATTTTGACTTCAATCTTAAGCTAATAATAATTTTTGTGCAGCTAATTCCGACTATAAATTTTTTTTTCTTTATTGAGCTTTTGTTATAAGAAAATATAAAATTATTTCTAGATAATTTTTGGCTATGAGAATGATTTTTACATTAATTTTGACTATATAATAATTTGTGCATAGAATCTAACAATGATAGATATTAAATGAGATTTGAGCATAACTTCTGCAATGAATAAATAAAATAATTTGCTTATAGCTTCTAACTATATATAACTAAGTAAATACGAAATATGCAAGATTTATTCTATATTAGCAACTTTGACTTGACAATAAAAAAATTATCTTCGAAACAACTCATGTTGATAACATATAATAAAAGAATATAAAATTCAAATAATAAAAGAAATAAATTAGGAAAGGAAGAAAGGGGAGAGTAAGAAGAAAGAATGTTTCTCAAAATTGATCTTTCTCTTTTGCAAGGTGGGAAACCGCCATTTATGGATACACAAATTGAACCTAAAGTTACAATTTATTACTTCATAATGAAGTAAATGTTAATATTTTGATTTACAAAACTAATTTTGGTGGTCATCCACCATTAATAGTGATTCATAACAAGTAATAAGTTTTTAAGTCATATTAACTTGCACAATATGAATTCTTTTGTGATGAAACAAAGATGAAAGATAAAGGGAAAAACTTCAAATTTCTAGACAATCATAGAAGGTTACATAAAACATTTATTACAATCAATTATGAAAATAGTTTTATTGTACACAGAAATATCACCGTTAATTTTATATTTATTTAGCAGAAAATCCAGCAGAGATGGTAGAGTTGCTCTGGTTCTAGAAAATTTGCTTCTCATTACCATAAATCCAAGCATGACCTCTTAGTAGATGGTTTCAGGCATGCACACTGCACCAATTATCAAAGCCAAAAGGAATAAATCTTGTGGTTATTATGGATGGAATAACATCGAATTTTGCAATGAATTCTTTCATTATTTTTATGTTCAAAGCGACATTCCCATTCAATTGTTGCAATAGATTAATGTGAAGCAGCTATATTAAAAATAGAATTACCTGTAACATGAGCAGCCAGAGGGAAGTCTAATGACCAATCTTTGTTCCCCTCCATATTTGACTATTGGGATATGAGATACTTTTTGTCCATCCTCTCCAATATCCTGTTGGTACATTGTTGGAGAGTACCAGATTTTGTGATGATTAATTCCTGCAATGGCGTCCTTTGGAGGACACGGTCAGGCAATCCCTCCAGTTTTGGGCATTTGTGGATTCCCAAGTAACTAAGACACGACATTATTAATGTAACGACCAAGTTTTTTTTTAGGGCAATTTAGGAAAATATTAATAATATTAAAGTAATTAAATAATTATTTTAATAAAATGAAAGAGGGGTGAAAAGGTAATTTTATGAATAATACCTTAGGTATAAATTAAGAATTCTGTTCTTCCTGTTCTTTTCTGAATCACGTTCTTGTTTGCAAAGAGTTCCAGAGAATGTAAGATTAGAGTCGGATTTCAGAGTTTGAAGAACAAATCTCTATAGGTAAGATTCTAACTCCTAAATCAATATTTTAGATTCATTAGTTAATTTTAAGCACATTAAATATTTTTTGGAAAACCTAAATCTAGATTAGGGTTAGTTTTTTTTTTTTTTTAAATTCATTTTAATGTCAAAATAGTGAAAATTTAAGATTTTGATTTATTGTTGGAAATTGGGAAATCTTATGTTTTTAGATGAAAAAAAAGAAGAGATTCTTTGGAAGATTTTGATTTAGGCTAGGGTTAATATTTAAAAAAAAATGAGAGTAAATAAATATATTGTTATTTGTGGCTTAAGGGATTAGAAATATATATATATATATATATAAAGGAAGGAACACGTGTGCAGGAGGAAGTAAAAAAAAATGGAGAACGCATGTGCATACTGGAGAAAGTCGGAGAATGGTAAAAAAAAAAAATTATATATAAATAGTAATATAAATAATAAGAGAAGATGTGTACGGATGGATGGTGTTTGGTAGTTAATGTATATATATATATTATGTTGGCAATAATGGAGAATTGTTGGGAATAAAGTTTATGTTTGAAAAAAAAAAGTAAGAGAATAGAAGTTTTAAATAAAAGAAAGTAAAGTTTTTGGTATTATAATTATACTAATGATGAGTGTAAGTTAATAAATAACATAGAAATTAATTAGTGAAATAAATTATAGTTTAATTAAATTAAGTTGTGTCCCAAGAAATAAATTAAAAATAAATTAAGTTTTATATGAATTAAAAATTTATTAATTTTTTAAAAATATGAATAGATTAAACTATCATTTCATAATTAAAAACATTAATTTGAATACCTAAAATTTTAGGATTGTCAAACCTATAATTTTAGATAAATAGTAATGGTTATTTCTCTTATATTTTGTTAGGTGAAGAGTAGATTTTCAAGATTATTTTTTTTCTCCCAAGTTTTCAAGGACTTCCTTTGAGGTAAGGGAAATTAATGCAGTTATTATATGTTTTAGAAACAAATTTTTATATACATCTTTTGGAAATATTTTGAATTAATATTCGTTTTATGCATGGATCAAATATGTTTTGTATGAAAAATATGTTAGAACTTTATATTTTGTTTACAATAGAGAAATGTGGAGATATTATGTTTTGAAAATTCGAATAATTGAAATAAGTGTTTGACTCTGGTTTGTTTGACCTGTGTCAACGAGATATAATAGTTGACTTATGACTTTTTGGCCCTTGTCAACGTGATATAATAGTTGACCTTTACATTTCTTGGTGGGGAGTGTAATTGATTTGGACCCCAACCTCTAGGGGTTTTGTTAGAGGTTACTAGTACTATTAGTGTTTGGTTCCATCCACCTTAAAGGAACAATTTGAGGCTAGCCACGTATTTGAAAAGTCCCACCTAATTGGGCACTATTTGATGTTTGATGACCAGCGTAAATAAATGATTTGAATGTTATGACTGAATCAGAAATGAAAGTGTACAATTAAAAGTTTTAAATATATTGGCAAAACTGACTCAAAAGTTTATGAAAATAATTAATTATAATATCTTCTATTTTGCAAGTGAACTGAAAATATTTGATCCATGGACTGCATTAATGTTCCTTATTGGGCTTTGAGCTCATTCCTATTTGTTGATTACTTTTCAGGCATCCTTAGTTCGGGCGAGGAGTGATGGCTAGGTCGGGGAATGGTCATCATTAGGATTTTGCTTAGGATGTTATTTG
Source organism: Vitis amurensis (assembly GCA_037355405.1). Classification (NCBI taxonomy): domain Eukaryota; kingdom Viridiplantae; phylum Streptophyta; class Magnoliopsida; order Vitales; family Vitaceae; genus Vitis; species Vitis amurensis. The sequence continues at coordinate 12,833,075 of CM074684.1, forward strand.
GACATTGTTAGCTTATGAGTTTATGTTCCTTTGGATTATTTGGTTTTTGGAAGCTATTTAGATATTGAGCTTTTAAATATTTTTTTTTGATAAGTTTGAAGTTGAGATTTGGAGATTATGAAAATTTGTTAGCACTTGATTTATTTGAGTTTGCAATCTATTTGGATAATGGATTTTGGTTGATGGATGCTTAGTTTTAAAGTTAAGTTTGAAGATTTTAGAATTTTGTTCCGCTACTCTGAACAGGTTTTTGGTAATTGGTTACTTCCAGTTACAATATGATTATTTGGGTCAGGTTACACTTTAAGCCTTCGGGTTTGAGGTGTGAAATGATCGTCACGCCCTTAGAGTGGGTCTTGGGGCGTGACAGAGTGGTATCAGAGCCCTAGGTTGTGATCTTGATGGGAACTCGTTTAGCTTACCTTTGGGAATAGATGAGTGACGCATTAGTTTAGGTTTTAACTTCATCTAGCCCGATTCCTTTTATTCCTTACAATTCTGATTTGCTTATTTGACTTCTTAGTGACTAATTTAGTTATACCTGTTGCTTTATAGGACACCATGCCACCAAGGAGACCTGCATCTTCCCAAAACAGTCAGACTAATGATGATATACCTCCTCTACCTGAGGCTTTGCCCCCTATGAGTATTGAAGGGCTTTATAGATATTTAGGGACTTTGGCTGGCTTGGTTGAGCGTCATGCTAGAGCTACTGGAAGTAATGATCAAGGACAATCCTCATCTACTAGGGGTAGCTCCTTTGACGACTTTAAGAAGTTGGGCACCTCTTACTTTTCTGGTACTTCAGATCCAACAGAGGCGGAGGCTTGGATTATGAAGATAGAGAAATTCTTTGATGTCATTGATTGTTCTGAGGAGCAAAAAGCCCCCTACGCAGCATTTATGCTTGACAAAGAGGCAGACTATTCGTGGCGCATGTCTAAGAGGCTTTTGGAGGATTAGGGGCCTATTGTTTGGAGTCAGTTTAGGGAGGCTTTTTATAAGAAGTACTTTCCTGACAGTGTTCGATGACAAAAGGGGGGAGAGTTTGTCCGTTTGGAACAAGAGAATTTGACTGTGGCCCAGTATGAGGCTAAGTTTACCAAACTATCACGTTTTGCCCCACAGTTGATTGCTATAGAGGAGGAAAAAACAGTAAAGTTTTAGGATGGACTGAAGCCTTATCTAAAGAATAAGATATCAATTTTGAAACTTAGTGTTTATTTAGAAGTAGTAGACAGAGCCCTTATTTCAGAGAAGGATAATGCAGAGCTTCACCAGTATAAGGAACAACAAAGGAAGAGGAATAGAAATGATGGTGCTCATGATAACCAAGCACAGAAAAAGTATGCTCCAAGTAGAAATCAGAATAAAGGAAAAAAAAACACAAAATTTAGATGGGATTTATCCTAAGTAGGCCATGCTATAGAGAGACATGAGCTTGCTTTGGTTGTGGAAAACAGGGACATATGGTTCGGGATTGTCCAGAGAGTAGGGAGTTTGTATTTGGGAAGCCTAAGGAGGAGAATAAAGAGGATAGATAGAAGCCTAGGGCTTAAAGATGGGTATTTGCTATGACTCATAGAGATGCTCGGGCTACGTCTGATGTAGTGACAGGTACTCTTCAAATTCACACCTTATTTGCTAGATCCTTAATTGATCCTGGTTCAACACACTCTTTTGTTTCCGTATCTTTTGCTCGTTTGTTGGGTATGCCGATTGATAACATGGACTTTGATTTATTTGTTGCTACTCCTTTGGGAGATTTTGTTGTGGTTAATAAAATACTTAGAGATTGTTGTGTGATGATTGGGAATTGAGAGATGACAGTTGACTTAGTACTTCTTGAGCTCTAGGATTTTGATGTGATTTTAGGGATGGATTGGTTAGCTTCATACCATGCATCTGTTGATTGTTTTGGGAAAAGAGTGACGTTTAGCATTCTTGGTCAGCTTGATTTTAGTTTTGAGGGAAAGCATGTGGACAAACCACTGCGTATGATCTCAGCCTTGCGAGCTAGTTCTTTGCTTAGGAAAGGTTGTCAAGGCTTTTTGGCTTATGTTGTGAATGAGGAAAATGATTTAAAGTTGGAAGACATACCCATTGTAAGGGACTATCCTGATGTCTTTCCAGAGGATCTACCTGGCATCCCACCAGAGAGGGACGTGGAGTTCACCATTGATTTGGCATCAGGGACAACTCCTATCTCTAAGGCCCCTTATAGGATGGCACTTATGGAGCTTAAGGAGTTGGAGATTCAACTTCAGGAGTTGTTACATAAGGGCTTCATTAGGCCTAGTGTTTCACCTTGGGGAGCTCCTGTTTTATTTGTAAAGAAGAAGGATGGATCTATGAGACTCTGCATTGATTATAGAGAATTGAATAAGGTGACGATGAGGAACAAGTATCCCCTTCCTCGGATTGATGATTTGTTTGATCAACTTCAGGGTGCATGTGTGTTCTCTAAAAATGATCTTTGGCCAGGTTATCATCAGTTAATGGTTAGAAGTGAAGATGTACCTAAGACTGCTTTTCAAACTAGATATGGGCATTATGAGTTTTTAGTTATGCCTTTTGGTTCGACTAACGCACCTACTGCTTTTATGGACTTAATGAATAGGGTATTCAAGCCCTATTTAGATCAGTTTGTGGTGGTTTTTATAGGTGATATTTTGGTGTACTCAAAGAGTAGGGAGGAGCATGAGCGCCATTTGAGTATTGTATTGCAGACTCTTAGAGATAAGCAATTGTATGCTAAACTAAAGAAGTGTGAGTTCTGGTTAGATAAAGTCTCTTTTCTTGGGCATGTGGTAAGTCTCTTTTCTTGGGCATGTGGTAACCAAGGATGACATCTCTGTTAACCCTAGAAAGGTAGATGCTGTGTCAAATTGGAGGAGACCTAATACTGTGACCGAGATTCGAAGTTTCTTAGGACTGGCTGGTTATGATAGGCGGTTTATTGAGGGGTTCTCTAAGATCGCCCTACCTCTGACCAGGTTGACTCAGAAAAGGGGTTATGTTTGAGTGGTCTAATGATTGTGAACGTGGTTTCCAAGAGTTAAAGAACAGATTAGTGACAACCCCTATTTTGACTATTCCTTCAGGCTTAGGAGGGTTTGTGGTGTATAGCGATGCCTCTCATTAGGGTTGGGTTGTGTTCTTATGTAACTTGGGAAATTTGTAGCTTATGCTTCTAGGCAGTTGAAGCCTTATGAACGAAATTATCCTACTCATGATTTGGAGTTAGCTGCAGTGGTTTTTGCACTTAAGATCTAGAGACATTTTCTTTTTGGTGGAACTTGTGAGATATTCACAGATTATAAGAGTTTGAAGTATTTGTTTTCCCAAAAGGAATTGAACATGAGACAGAGGAGGTGGATTGAACTACTTAAAGACTATGACTGCATTATTCAGTATCACCCAGAGAAGGTGAATGCTGTGGATGACGCCTTGAGTAGGAAATCTATTGGTTCCTTAGCAGCTATTAGAGGTTGTCAGAGGCAATTATTGGAAGATTTGAGGAGTTTACAAGTCCATATGAGAGTTTTGGACTCGGGAGCTCTTGTGGCGAACTTTAGAGTACAACCACACTTAGTTGGGAGAATTAAGGCCCTATAAAAGAACGATTTGAATTTACTGCAACTTATGGAAGGGGTTAAAAAGGGCAGTAAGCCTTACTTTGTTTTATCATATGATGGGATTTTGAGGTTTAGGACTAGACTTTGTGTAAATGATGGAGACTTAAGGAGGGAGCTTTTGGAGGAAGCTCATTGTTCTAGGCTTGCGATCCATCCAGGAGAGACAAAGATGTACAAAGATTTGAGACAGAATTATTGGTGGTCAGGTATTAAGCGAGATATTGCGCAATTTGTGGCTCGGTGTTTGGTGTGTCAACAAGTGAAAGTTGAGCATCAATGACCAGCAGGGTTTTTGCAACCATTTTCTATTCCCGAGTGGAAATGGGAACATATTACTATGAATTTTGTGACTGGGTTACTAAGGACCTTAGGGGGCAATAATGCAATTTGGGTGATTGTTGATCGATTGACAAAGTATACTCATTTTCTGCCTATGAAAGTCAATTTTTCTATGGATCGTTTGGCTACTCTTTATATTAAGGAGATTGTGAGAATGCATGGTGTACCTGTTTCTATAGTATCTGATAGAGATCCTCATTTCACTTCTAGGTTTTGGAATAGTTTACAGAAAGCATTAGGTACTAAGTTGAGTTTTAGTACTGCTTTTCATCCGCAGACTGATGGTTAATCAGAGAGGGTAATTCAGGTCTTGGAAGATTTGTTAAGAGCTTGTGCTTTGGACCTAAAAGGTAATTGGGATGATTATTTGCCCCTAGTGGAGTTTGCCTATAATAATAACTTTCAAGCTAGCATTGGGATGACACCTTTTGAGGCGTTGTATGGTAGGAGATGTCGATCTCCTGTTTGTTAGGATGATGTTGGAGAGAAGAAACTTTTGGGGCCTGAACTTATGTAGTTGACTGTTGAAAAGGTCTCTTTAATTAAGGAAAGATTGAAAGCAGCACAAAGTAGACAAAAGAGTTATGCTGATAATCGCAGACGAGATTTGGAGTTTGAGGTGGGTGATCATGTTTTCTTGAAAGTTTCACCTATGAAGTCTATAATGAGATTTGGAAGAAAATGCAAACTCAATCCTCGTTTTGTGGGACCATTTGAGGTATTAGAAAGAGTAGACACTTTGGCTTATAAAGTGGCCTTGCCCCCAAGTCTATCTAAGATTCATAATGTATTCCATGTTTCGACCTTGAGGAAATATATTTATGATCCCTCTCATGTTGTGGAGTTGGAGCCTATTCAAATTTCTAAGGACTTGACCTATGAAGAGGTACCCGTTCAAATTGTGGATGTGATGGATAAGGTACTACGACATGCTGTTGTCAAGTTGGTAAAGGTCTAGTGGAGGAATCATAGTATCTGAGAGGCCACTTGGGAGTTAGAAGAAGAGATGAGAGAAAAGCATCCTTAATTATTTCAAGACTCAGGTATGTCAAGTTTAAAGGACTAAACTTTTGTTAAGGAGGGGAGGATGTAACGCCCAAGTTTTTTTTTAGGGGCAATTTAGGAAAATATTAATAATATTAAATTAATTAATTAATTATTTTAATAAAATGGAAGAGGGGTGAAAAGGTAATTTTACGAATAATAGTCTAGGTATAAATTAGGAATTCTATTCTTCCTACTCTTTTTTGAAACGCGTTCCTGTTCGCAGAGAGTTCCAGAGAACGTAAGATTGGAGTCGGATTTCAGGGTTTGAAGAATAGATCTCTATAGGTAAGATTCTAACCCCTAAATTAATATTCTAGATTCATTAGTTAATTTTAAGCACATTAGATATTTTTTGGAAAACCCAAATCTAGATTAGGGTTCGTTTATTATTATTATTTTTTAATTCGTTTTAATGTCAAAATAGTGAAATTTAAGATTTTGATTTATTGTTGGAAATTGGGAAATCTTCAGTTTTTAGGTGAAAAAAAAAAAATTCTTTGGAAGATTTCGATTTAGGCTAGGGTTAATATTTTTTTAAAAAAAGAGAGTAAATAAATATATTGTTATTTGTGGCTTAAGGGATTAGAAATATATATATATATATATAAAAGGAAGGAATGTGCAGGAAGTAAAAAAAAAAAAAATAGAGAACGCGTGTGCACACTGGAGAAAGTTGGAGAATGGTAAAAAAAAAATTATATATAAATAGTAATATAAATAATAAGAGAAGATGTGTACGGATGGATGGTGTTTGGTAGTTAATGTATATATATATATATATAGTATTATTATGTTGGCAATAATGGAGAATTGTTGGGGATAAAGTTTATGTTTGAAAAAAAAAAGAAAAAGTGAGAGAATAGAAGTTTTAAATAAAAGAAAGTAAAGTTTTTGGTATTATAATTATACTAATGATGAGTGTAAGTTAATAAATAACATAGAAATTAATTAGTGAAATAAATTATAGTTTAATTAAATTAAGTTGTGTCCCAAGAAATAAATTAAAAATAAATTAAGTTTTATATGAATTAAAAATTTATTAATTTTTTAAAAATATGAATAGATTAAATTATCCTTTCATAATTAAAAACATTAATTTGAATACCTAAAATTTTAGGATTGTCAAACCTATAATTTTAGATAAATAGTAATGGTTATTTCTCTTATATTTTGTTAGGTGAAGAGTAGATTTTCAGGATTATTTTTTTTCTCTCAAGTTTTCAAGGACTTCTTTTGAGGTAAGGGAAATTAATGCAGTTATTATATTTTTTAGAAACAAATTTTTATATACATCTTTTGGAAATATTTTGAATTAATATTCGTTATGCATAGATCAAATATGTTTTGTATGAAAAGTTTGTTAAAACTTTATATTTTGTTTACAACAGAGAAATGTGGAGATATTATGTTTTGCAAATTCGAATAATTGAAATAAGTGTTTGACTCTGGTTTGTTTGACCCTTGTCAACGGGATATAATAGTTGACTTATGACTTTTTGGCCTTTGTCAACGTGATATAATAGTTGACCTTTACATTTCTTGGTGAGGAGTGTAATTTATTTGAACCCCAGGCCTCTAGGGGTTTTGTTAGAGGTTACTAGTACTAGTAGTGTTTGGTTCCATCCACCTTAAAGGAACAATTTGAGGCTAGCCACGTATTTGAAAAGTCCCACCTAACTGGGCACTATTTGATGTTTGATGACCAGAGTAAATAAATGATTTGAATGTTATGACTGAATTTGATATGAAAATGTTTGAATCAGAAATGAAAGCGTACAATTAAAAGTTTTAAATGTATTGGCAAAACTGACTCAAAAGTTTATGAAAATAATTTATTATAATATCTTCTATTTTGCAAGTGAACTGAAAATATTTGATCCATGGACTGCATTAATGTTTCTTATTGGGCTTTGAGCTCATTCCTATTTGTTGATTACTTTTTAGGCATCCTTAGTTCGGGCGAGGAGTGATGGCTAGGTCGGGGGAATGGTCATCATTAGGATTTTGCTTAGGATGTTATTTGGACATTGTTAGCTTATGAGTTTATGTTCCTTTGGATTATTTGGTTTTTGGAAGCTATTTAGATATTGAGCTTTTAAATATTTTTTTTGATAAGTTTGAAGTTGAGATTTGGAGATTATGAAAATTTGTTAGCACTTGATTTATTTGAGTTTCTAATCTATTTGGATAATGGATTATGGATGCTTAGTTTTAAAGTTAAGTTTGAAGATTTTAGAATTTTGTTCCGCTACTCTGAATAGGTTTTTGGTAATTGGTTACTTCCAGTTACAATATGATTGTTTGGGTCAGGTTACACTTTAAGCCTTCGGGTTTGAGGTGTGAAATGACCATCACACCCTTGGAGTGGGTCTTGGGGCGTGACAATTAACCTCTTTTCTTCTTCTATTACTTCCCACTTTTCCCACTCTTTCATATTACGAAAAGTTAGTTTCTTCAGCTTTGGGAATGCAATTGTTGATGATGATCCCAAAAACTCGCCACCAATGTGTTTCACTCTTTCCACACCCTTGATTTCTAGCGTCTCGAGGACAGGAAGTTGCCCCAAGGGAGGCATACATAGACAGCACTGCAATATGAGAGTTCAAGATTTTTCAGTTGGGTTAATGATGACCTCATCATCCAACCAGCCCATTTTGTATCACCATAACCCCGTATACATAGAGATTTCAAGTTTGGATGGGGTTGTAGAGCTTCAACCACACTTTTTGGCCCCTTCTTTACTTCAAGTACTAAATTTGTTGAATAGGATCGTAGAGCTCCAACCACATAGTTCGTCCCCTCTTTTAGATCAAATACCAATGTCAAATGATGAATGTGTATCTTATTCTTCAAATTTGCCTCTCATGCCTCCCTTGCATTTTCCACATTCTGCAACCCTCTTATTTCAAGCTCCCCTCTAAGGTTGCTCAAGTCTCTCAAATCTCCTATATTGCATTCATTGTGACCATCACTGCTTACAGTGAATTTCTCCAATGTTTGAAGAGAGTTTAATCTTGAAATTCCTTTTGGCAAGCCCTTTAGAAGAATAGTTAGAAAATTTTGCAGATGGCTAAGATTAATAAGTTTACCCATTGCTTGTGGTAGTTGCACAAGTGAATTACATCCACGAATATTTAAGGTTTGTAAATTATACAAACCACAAATTGCTTTCGGCAATTCCCTCAATCCATGACAATGTGATAGATTAAGGTATTTTAAATGTATCAATTTCTCTAGCGCCTTTGGAAGTTACTTTATCGAAAGATTCCGCACCAAATCCAATACCCTAAGGCATGTCAAATGTGGGAATAAATTAGGTAGGACTTCATCAATGCTTGAAACGACTGCAAACTCAAGCAAGAGGGTGCGTAGATTCTTCATTTTATATGTGGAGACAAAATTCGGGTGCCTTTGTTGGCCATTTAAGGTGGCATGGCGAATTTTTTGGAAGGATACATTTGTTCTCCCTTCTTCGTTCATAATACAGCACTCATTCTTAGTAAAAAATTGAGCAAAACTGTGCACTATGTCATGCATCTTACATCTTATTATATTATCATCACCATCTTTTTCAAAATCTTGGAAGAAAGATCGAGCAGCTAAATATTCAAAGTACTCTCTGCCAACCATCTCCATCTCTCTACTCGCATTAGAGTTGAGATAGTTCTGTGCCATCCACAACTTGATCAACTTATCTATTTCAATAACCGAGTCTTTTGGAAAAACAGCACAAAATGAGATGCAGCGTTTAATTGCAGGGGGCAGATCATAATAACTCAATAACAAAGCAGGGGAAATATCTCTCTCAAACTCATCTAACTGCCATACTTCACTATTCAATATATTCTCCCATTCTTCCTTTTTATTTTTTAAGCGCATGAGATTCCCTAAAGTTCTTATAGCGAGTGGCAAGCCCTTGCATTTGTCTGCTATTTTCTCGCCAATTGCTTTCAATTCTTCCACTTTCTCCCTGCTCTTTTCAAAGAAAGCTATTTGATGGAATAATGCCCAAGATTGCTCCGGAGACAGTTCGCCCAATGGATGCTTGTACGCAGTCCTCATCATCTTAACAACACTCTCATTCCTTGTGGTCGCCAGAACTCTACTCCCTGATGCTCCGCAGTTGATAGTGTTCTTCAGTTGTTCCCACAATCGATAGTCTTCAGTTGTTGAGATATTATGATATATTCGTTGAGATATTATGATATATTCTAGGGATATATTCTAGGAAAGTAGTTGCTATTGTTTAGGATTGTTTCCTATGTTGAGATATTATGATATATTCTAGGGATATATTCTAGGGATATATTCTAGGAAAGTAGTTGCCATTGTTTAGGATTGTTTTCTAAACTCATGGTTTTCCCTTAATTAGGTTTGCTTGATGTACTATATATTTACGCGGATGAATATCAATTAGGGTTAAGTTTTGACCCTTTAATCACACTTTACATGGTATCAGAGCGCTGACATGCACACACAATAAAACAATGGCCGGCGACAATGAACAACCACCATTGCCGCCACCTAAAAGGGAGATGAATTCACCTTTTTTGCCCGAACAATGGAAAGCTCTTGCGGGCTTAATTGGTAATGCTCAAGTTCCGGATGACAGGTTGAATGGCAAGTTTGACACGAAGTCATGGATCATTGACACCAGGGCAACTCATCACGTGACCGGTGATTTATCTTGGTTATTTGATACTATAACGTTGTTTGAGTGTCCGGTTGGCCTTCCTAATGGTGAATCTGTTGTTGCGACCCAATCCGGTTCCGTTCGTTTGTCGAATAACATTACTCTTCAAAACGTTCTTTATGTGCCGAAACTCAATTGCAATTTACTTTCGGTTTCACAATTGACTGATGACTTACATTGTATTGTCCAATTTAACTCTTATATGTGTGCTATACAGGACCACACCAGGGAGCTGATTGGAACGGGAGTTAGGCGAGATGGACTTTACTATTTCGGTGGAGCTGAAGGTGATTCGGTACAACATGTTTCTGTCCACAACGCAGCATCCACTTTGGAGTTGTGGCACAAAAGGATGGGACATCCTTCAGAGAAAGTAGTGAAGTTACTTCCTCTAGTTAGCAATCTTAAGGGTAGTTTAAACAAAGCTTGTGAAATATGTTTTCGTGCTAAGCATCCTAGAGACAAATTTCCTTTAAGTGACAATAAGGCAATTAGAATTTTTGAGAAAATACATTGTGATTTGTGGGGCCCTTATAAACATGTCTCTTCTTGTGGAGCTCGTTATTTTTTAACTATTGTTGATGATTTCTCAAGAGCTGTGTGGATTTATTTGTTGGTCGATAAAACAGAAGTTTTTCGGATGTTTATGTCTTTTATTGCAATGGTAGATCGACAATTTTCTCAAACAGTGAAAGTTGTTCAAAGTGATAATGGTACGGAATTTAAATACCTACTTGACTATTTTTCTCGCAATCGGTATTTTATTCCAAACTTCTTGTGTGGGAACTCCGCAACAAAATGGGAGGGTTGAGAGAAAACACAAGCATATTTTAAATGTGGGGAGGGCATTACGCTTTCAAGCAAATTTGCCTATTTATTTTTGGGGCGAAAGTGTTCTTGCCGCTGTTCACTTAATAAACCGCACTCCCTCTCCTTTGTTACACAATAAAACACCATTTGAAATCCTATTTGGCACCCCTCCTTCATATGCGGCAATTCACACCTTTGGTTGTCTTAGTTTTGCTCATGATAAAAAATCCAAAGGTGACAAATTTGCAAGTAGAAGTAGAAAATGTGTGTTTTTGGGTTACCCGTTTGGAAAGAAGGGGTGGAAGTTGTTTGATTTGGACACCAAGGAATTATTTGTTTCTCGTGATGTCAAGTTTTTTGAGGATGTTTTTCCGTTTGGTAACCCGGGTGCTGTGAATATTATTCCGGAAAACATTGTGCCTATGGTAAATGTTGAAATTCATAGTGATTTTGCTGATTTTGTCGATGATGATGCTGATTTGCCTAACCCACAAGCCCAAACACAAAATCCCAACCTCATCCAACCTGAACCCCAAGCCCACCAAGATCAGGTGCCCCATTTTGATGCCGATCTAGATCTGGGCTTGAGGGAGGGTGGGCCGGCCCACACCGAGGCTTCTTCAGCGCCTCTTTCACCTGGGCCGGAAGTTGTTCCCACTGTTGGGCTTGATTCACTTGGGCTTGACAATACAAGCAATGGGCAGTCTGCTCCTATGGGAAAGGGAATGAGGGATAAATTTCCTTCGGTTCTATTACGAGATTTTGTTACTCATACGGTGGTTGCTGAAAGTCCATCTCCCGCCACTCCGTCTCCACAGCATCCCTCAGGTACTCCTTATCCCATAGCACATTATATAAATTGTGACAATTTTTCTGTACATTATCGAAAGTTTCTTGCAGCTATTATTTCGAGCAATGATCCTAAGTCATTTAAAGAGGCTATGAAAGATGTCGGTTGGCAAAAGTCAATGCATGAGGAGATTCGGGCTTTGGAGGAAAATGGTACGTGGACTCTTGAACCTCTTCCAAAGGGTAAGCGTGCTTTTGAGAAGTCGGTGGGTTTACGGAACCAAGTACTTCTCAAACGGTGATATTGAAAGGCTCAAATCCAGATTAGTAGTTTTGGGGAATCATCAAGAAGCTGGTATTGATTATCATGAGACATTTTCTCCAATTGCCAAAATGACTACGGTTCGTGCTTTCTTGACTATTGCGGCTTCGGAAAAATTGGGAACTTCATCAGATGGATGTTCACAATGCCTTTTTGCATGGAGATCTTGAGGAGGAAGTGTATATGAAGCTACCCCCAGGATTTGAGTGTTCCGATCCGAACTTGGTTTGCAGGTTACGGAAATCACTTTATGGGTTGAAACAGACTCCGAGATGTTGGTTTGCCAAGTTGGTCACGGCTCTTAAAGGATATGGTTTCTTACAGTCCTACTCTGATTATTCTCTTTTTACTTACACTAAGGGCAATGTTCAAATAAATGTGCTAGTGTATGTCGACGATCTTATTATCTCTGGGAATGATTCTGCTGCACTTAAGACCTTTAAAGCCTATCTCAGTGATTGTTTTAAGATGAAAGATCTTGGTGTTTTGAAGTATTTCCTCGGAATCGAGGTGGCCAGGAGTTCGGCTGGTTTGTTCTTGTGTCAACGCAAGTACACACTTGACATTGTATCGGAGGCCGGATTACTGGGAGCCAAGCCGTGTGGCTTCCCGATCGAGCAAAATCACAGATTAGGACTCGCAAATGGGGAGCTCTTGTCGAACCCTGAGTCCTATCGCAGATTAGTAGGTCGACTCATTTATCTGGCAGTGACCCGTCCAGATTTGGCCTACTCGGTTCATATATTATCTCAATTTATGCAGGAGCCTAGAATTGAGCATTGGGAGGCGGCTTTGAGAGTCGTTCGTTATTTGAAAGGTACTCCGGGTCAGGGTATCTTGTTACGTGCAGATAGTGATCTGTCCCTGCAGGGTTGGTGTGATTCTGATTGGGCAGCATGTCCAGTCACTAGACGCTCTTTGTCCGGATGGCTTGTGTTTCTTGGGCAATCTCCTATTTCTTGGAAGACAAAGAAGCAACACACAGTTTCCCGCTCGTCTGCAGAAGCGGAATACCGAGCTATGGCAGCAGTTACTTGTGAGCTCAAATAGTTGAAAGGGTTGCTTCTGAGCTTGGGTGTGCACCACCCAAAGGCAATCAAGCTCTTTTGTGATAGTCAGTCAGCCCTTCATATGGCCAAAAATCCAGTATTTCATGAACGCACCAAACACATTGAGGTTGATTGTCACTTTGTTCGGGATGCGATAACAGATGGTTTGATTGCTCCGTCATATGTTCCTACTGTTACACAATTGGCGGATATTTTTACAAAGGCTCTTGGAAAGAAACAATTTGATTATCTTCTTGCCAAGTTGGGCATTTTTGAACCTCATGCTCCAACTTGAGGGAGGGTGTTGAGATATTATGATATATTCTAGGGATATATTCTAGGAAAGTAGTTGCTATTGTTTAGGATTGTTTCCTATGTTGAGATATTATGATATATTCTAGGGATATATTCTAGGGATATATTCTAGGAAAGTAGTTGCCATTGTTTAGGATTGTTTTCTAAACTCATGGTTTTCCCTTAATTAGGTTTGCTTGATGTACTATATATTTACGCGGATGAATATCAATTAGGGTTAAGTTTTGACCCTTTAATCACACTTTACATCAGTGCACACATCATCTAGCACAAGAAGGAATTTCTTTCCGGCAATACATGTTTGAATTTCTTGTTGTACAGCTTCCAAATCATGGAGATTACAAGGCTTTTTTTGGAGGGCTTCAACAATAGACCTACAAACTCTGATTGGGTCAAAAGGATCAGAAACACAGACCCATATTCTCTCATCAAAATGGGCCTTCACCTCTGTATGGCTGTAGGCTAATTGAGCAAGAGTTGTTTTGCCCATGCCTCCCGTCCCGACTATGGAAACGATGTAGAGGCCAGATTTCAGTTGACGATTCTTACCCAAAAGATGGCCTAATATGGTGCCTTTATCCATATCCCGGCCACATACCTCTGAAATATCAATTGCAGAGGTAGTTATAAGTCGCTGTAGTCGTTCCTCACTCCTACTAGACACAAAATTAAAATCGGTTCTTTCACTTGCAATGACATGTAGTTGTTGTTTAATGCTCTTAATCTTAAGAGCAATGTCACGACGAGAAGCAACTTGCTTGAGACAAAAGCAAGGGGAGGGAATGCAGGAGCTTACCTTCTTCGTAGACATGGAAGCATTTTCAGCTCCCTCGATCTGTAATTCGAGAATAGCAGTGCTCCACTCATCCACCACGTCGTCCATTTGGTAAGCCATGTCTTTCAGCCTCTCCAACCAACCTTGGACAGATTTTTCCTTCACTTTTCTGCACTCTGCATCCTCAAGAACATCTCGGACGGATCGGAGTGTATCCGTGAGGCTTTGGATTTCTGCTTCAACACCCAGAACCAGAGTAAGTTCATCACGAATCTGTTGCTTGATAGAAGATACCTAGCTGATCAACAAGAAAGTAACTGTCCGGGGTCAGCTGCAACAAACCGAGATCAGGTGCAACAAACCGAGGTCAGCTGCAACAAACAGAAGCCGGTTAAGAACGTCTTGAAGAAGGAAGTTAGTTAGTTAGGTTGTTGTAGATATATATATAAGAAAACGTCAGTGTAAAAATACTCATCATCTTTCCTAATAGACAATGAGAAATATTGGTTTTCCTAAAACCCAGTTTCTGAAACCCAGTTTCTAAAACTTTCATTGCTCAACAACGGAAGCCAAGCGCTCCAAGACGATAGAAAGGAGAGCGTCAGCCATAAGGGGGTGATGAATGAAGGCAAGTGAGAGAGCTAATAATCTAATTTCACTGGTAAAGAGGCGCAGCCATCAACACCAATAGTTGACTTCATCTATATCAACTATTTAGCCTTGGCTTATCAACTATGTGTGGAGGTAATGAAGCCAACCTTATTTTTTCCATTTGTTATTCTCATTGGAGCTTTAGTCGATCTCTTCAGTTTCACCGTCAAATTGATATCTTCTTCCTCCTAAAAGCTTGGAATTTTATGACAAATATCACATCGTAAGAAAACGCGTAAAGACTAAGAATTCTAGTGAAATAAAGACTCATGGAAATGATGGAAAAGGAGTTGTGGGCCAACCTATTTTTGTTACTTAACCATGTTTGGTTCCAGTTTTATTTATTTTTATTTTTTGTTTTCATAATTAAGATTTTTAAAATGATTTTGAAAATTAATACTCATTCAAAGCTATTATTTCATACCTCGTCACAAAACTAACAATAATCCTATCTTGTCTAAACATTAAAAAACTATTCAAAATTAGCAAATAATTATAAAAAATATTGTAAAAATACTTTTTTTTCTTCTTATTATATAATTACAAAATAAAATACTTTTTTTTTTCTATAGAGTTTTTGTTATGAGAAAAATATAAAATTATTTTTAGATAGTTTATGGCTATATATAAGAATGACTTTCACATTACTTCTGACTGTATAATAATTTGTACATAACATCTAACAATGATGTTATTAAATGAGATTTGTGCATAACTAACAATGAATAAGTAAAATAATTTGCTTATAGCTTCTGACAATATATAACTAAGTAAATACAAATAGAAATATGCAACATCTATTTTATATTAACAACTTTGACTTAACAATAAAAAAATTATCTTTGAAGCAACTTGTGTTGATAACATATAACAAAAGAAATGAATCATGATTCGAAAAAGGGAGAGAGTAAGAAGAAAACATGTTTCTCAAAATTTATCTTTCTCTTTTGCAAGATGGGAAGCCACCATTTATAGATTCACAAATTGAACCTAAAGTTACAATTTATTACTTCATAATGAAGTAAATATATATATATTTGAACCCACAAAACTAATGGTGGTGGTCATCCATTAACTTGCACAATATGAATTCTTTTGAATTCTATTAAGTCATATTAACTTGCACAATACTTTATATAACAAGTAATAAGCTTTTAAGTCATATTAACTTGCACAATATGAATTCTTTTGTGATGAAACAAAGATGCAAGATAAAGGGAAAAACTTCAAATTTCTGGACAACCATAGAAGATTACATAAAGTATTTATTACCATCAATTGTCAAAAATAGTCTTATTATACATCCATGCATTTCCATTTTACATTTATTAAGCAGAAAATCCAGTGGAGATGGTAGACTTGCTCCGGTTCTAGAAAATTTGCTTCCCATGACCATAAATCCAAGCATGACCAAACTGCACCAATCATCAAAGCCAAAAGGAATAAATCTTGTAGTCATGGATGGAATAACATTGGATTTTGCTATGAATTCTTTCATTATTTTTATGTTCAAAGCAACATTCTATATATCTCTATACATACCAGCCAGTCAAAAGATCATTGTTTTCTTATTGAAAATTTTATCCTAGTATAATGTTTATACACAACCTTAGTAATGAAAAGAGACAAAAGGTAGAGATCCAAGTTGAGGATGGTAATAAAGAGTTATTCTTGACTTTGATTGTGGAACATATGAGAGATGATAATCTTATGGAATATACTTCACAGTTGAAGGATTTAAATTAACCTGTTTAGTATATTAAGTCATCAAATTTACCAAATATAGTGAGAGAGTAGAGGAATGGAAATAAGTAGATTAATGTGTGTGGTTATGGATACAATGGAAAAGAAGGGAAGGCTATATTAGAAATAGAATTACCTGTAACGTGAGCAGCAAGAGTGAAGTGTGATGATCAATCTTTCACTTCCCTCTATATATGACTTTTGGGATATGAGATACTTTTTGTCCATCCTCTCCAATATCCTGTTGGTAGCGCTATTGTAGAATATCATAATTTGTGATGAAATTCCTGCAACGGGGTCCAGTGGAGGACATGGTCGGGTAGTCCCTCCAGCTTTGGGCATTTCTGGATTTCCAAGTAACTAAGACATGGCATTATTGACCTCTCTTCTTCTTCTTCTTCTTTTATTTCCCACTTTTCCCACTCTTTCATATTGTGAAAAGTGAGTTTCTTTAGATTTGGGAATGCAATTGTTGATGATGATCCCAAAAACTCGCCACCAATGTGTTTCACACTCTCCATATCCTTTATTTTCAGCTTCTCTAGGACAGGAAGTTCCCCCAACGGAGGCAGACACCGACAACCACTGCAGTGTGAGAGTTCAAGATTTTTCAGTTGAGTTAATGATGACCTCATCATCCAATCATGCCATTCTATATCACCATAACCCCATATGCATAGAGATTTCAAGTTTGGATGGGGATGTAGAGCTTCAGCCACACCCTTGGTCCCGTCCTTTAGATCAAATACCAATGTCAAATGATGAATGTGTATCTTATTCTTCAATTCTGCTTTTTGTACCTCCTTTGCATCTTCCACTTTCCGTAACCCTCTTATTTCAAGTTCCCCCCTAAGGTTGTTCAAGTTTCTCAAATCTCCTATTTTGCATTCAGCATCACCATCACTGCTTACAACAAATTCCTCCAATGTCTGAAGAGAGTTTAATCTTGCAATTCCTTTTGGCAAGCCCTTTAGATCAAGAGCACCACAATTTTGCAGATGCCTCAAATTAATAAGTTTACCCATTGCTTGTGGTAGTTCCACAAGAGAAAAACACCGACTAATATTTAAGGTTTGTAAATTATATAAATCACAAATTGTTTCAGGTAATTCTCTCAACTTATGACAATCTGATAGACTAAGGTATTTTAAATGTATCAATTTCCCTACTGCCTTTGGAAGTTCCATAATCAAAGGATTCCGCGCCAAATTCAATGCCCTGAGGCATGTCAAATGCTGGAATAAATTAGGCAGGGCTTCATCACTGGTTGAACTGAATGTAAACTTAAGCAAGAGGGTGTGTAGATTCTTCATTTTATAAGTGGAGACAAAATTCGGGTACCTCTGCTGGCCAATTAAGGTGGCATGACGAATTTTTTGGAAGGATGTCTTTGTTCTCCCTTCTTCTGCATTTTCAACGTTCATAATAAAGCATTCATTCTTAGTCAAAAATTGAGCAAAATCATGCAAAATGTCATGCATCTTACATCTTATTATATCATCATCACCATCTTTTTCAAAATCTTGGAAGAAAGACCGAGCAGCTAAATATTCGAAGTACTCTCTACCAACCATCTCCATCTCTTTACTCGCATCAGAGTTGAGATAGTTCTGTGCCATCCACAACCTGATCAACTCATCTATTTTAATAACCGAGTCTTTTGGAAAAACAGCACAAAATGAGAAGCAGCGTTTAATTGCAGGGGGCAAATCATAATAACTCAACAACAAGGCAGGACAAATATCTCTCTCAAACTCATCTAGCTGCCATACTTCACTATTCAAAACATTCTCCCATTCTTCCTTGTTATTTTTTAAGCGCATGAGATTCCCTAAAGTTTTTATAGCGAGTGGCAAGCCCTTGCATTTGTCTGCTATTTTCTCACCAATTTCTTTCAATTCTTCCACTTTCTCCCTGCTCTTTTCAAAGAAAGCTATTTGATGGAATAATGCCCGAGCTTGCTCCCGGACAATTCCTCTAAGGAATGCGTGTATGTAGTTCCCACCATCTTAACAACACTCTCCTTACGTGTGGTCGCCAGAATTCTACTCCCTACACCTCCGCAATTGAGAGTGCTCTTCAGTTGTCCCCACAATTGATGGTTTTCAGTCCACACATCATCTAGCACAATAAGGAAATTCTTTCCAGCAATACATGTTTGAATTTTTTGTTGTAAAGCTTCCAAACTATGGAGATTAGGAGATTCTCCTTGGAGGATTTCAACTATCTCCCTAAAAATTCTGATTGGGTCAAAGGGATCGGAGACACAGACCCAAATTCTTTCATCAAAATGGGCCTTCACCTCCGGGTGGTTGTAGGCTAGTTGAGCAAGCGTTGTTTTGCCCATGCCTCCTGTCCCAACTATGGAGATGATGTAGGGCCCAGATTTGGTCTCTTGACAAGTCTCACCCAACAGATGGCCTAATATGGTGTTTTTATCCATATCCCGACCATATACCTCCGGAATATCAAGTTGAGAGGTAGTTATAAATCGCTGTGGTTCCTCACTCAAACTGGAGATAAAATTGAACTGGCTTCTTTGACTAGCAATGACATGTAGTTGTTGTTTAATGCCCTTAATCTTAAGAGCAGTATCACGACGAGAAGCAACTTTCTTGAGACAAAAGCAAGGGGAGGGAATGCAGGAGCTTACCTTCTTCTTAGACATGGAAGCACTTTCAGCTCCCTCGATCTGTAATTGGAGAATAGCAGTGCTCCACTCATCCACCACGTCGTCCATTTGGTAGGCCATGTCTTTCAGCCTCTCCAACCAACCTTGGACAGATTTTTCCTTCACTTGTCTGCGCTCTGCGTCCTCAAGAACATCTCGGACGGATCGGAGTGTATCTGTGAGGCTTTGGATTTCTGCTTCAACACCCAGAACCAGAGTAAGTTCATCACGAATCTGTTGTTCAACAACGGAAGCCAAGCGCGTCAAGACGATAGAAAGGAGAGCGTCAGCCATAAGGGGGTGATGAATGAAGGCAAGTGAGAGAGCTAGTAATCTAATTTCACTGGTAAAGAGGCGCAGCCATGCAACACCAATAGTTGACTTCATCTATATCAACTATTTAGCCTTGGCTTATCAACTATGTGCGGAGGAAATGAGGCCCACCTTATTTTTTCCATTTGTTATTCTCATTGGAGCTTTAGTCGATCTCTTCGGTTTCACCGTCAGATTGATGTCTTCTTCCCCGTAAAAGCTTGGAATTTTATGACAAATATCACATTGTAAGAAAACGCGTAAAGACTAAGAATTCTAGTGAAATAAAGACTAACGGAAATGAAGGAAAAGGAGTTGTGGGCCAACCTATTTTTGTTACTTTAACCATGTTTGGTTCCAGTTTTATTTATTTTTATTTTTTTGTTTTCATAATTAAGATTTTTAAAATGATTTTGAAAATTAATACTCATTCAAAACTATTATTTCATACCTCATCACAAAACTAACAATAATCCTATCTTGTCTAAACATTAAAAAATTATTCAAAATTAGCACATAATTATAAAGAATATTGTAAAAATACGTTTTTTCTTCAAATATGAGTAAACACCTTTAATCCCAATGAAGGAAAGATCGATCACAATGTAAGGAAAATAAGATTGATTTGATGGTGCAGAAGAGAAATTGGCCTGTCAAAGAATAGATGCACTTGGAGAGTTTTCAATAAGATTTAGATATAAGGATTCAAACTTGGCACTTATGTGCTAAAAATTTTAAATTATTATTATTATTCATTTTTAATAAAAAAATTACGAAGATATTAATATGCCTCCGTTTGTAACATATACTAAAATGGTTTATTTTATTTATAAAAAATATAATTTATAATTTTATTATAATATTATTATTCATGTTTTACTAAAATTTAATTTTTTAATTAAAAAACTATTTTCATTTTTAATAAGACTGTAATTAAATTTAATTTATATTATATAAATTGAATTTGTAATGTTTTAACAAAACCAACACAAAAACATTATTTTTAAAAATAACTTATGTAAACAAGTTTTTGTTTTTTGTTTTTAAGAAGTGTTTTTTAAAACAACTCGTCAAACACCTTCATTTTTATAAAATAATAGAAAATCATTTTTTGTTCTTCAACTTAAATAAGTTTTAAAAAACATGACCAAACATACCCTAATTCTTAGTGGGATACCTGTTCCATGCAGTATAACCTTGAAGGCGTTTGCTCCCTCTTCCGAATTGTCCAACTTAGAGAGTGCGCCACCAAAATTTGGTAGAACAGGCTTGTCCATGTTTTTATCTTTTGGCTGACCAAGGATTGAATAATGCTAAATTACATTTGATCTTGAGAACCCTTTGCATTAGGGGCAAGCCTGAACTGGAAAGAATGGTTATTGGGTTACTTCACTCCAATTATATAGTGGAACAAGCTTGGAAGTTTGCAGTTTTGCATCGATTCTAGGATAGAACTGCAATTGCCATGATGACGAGGATAGCTCTTTTTATATTTTTGCCCTGTTGGGCTATATTTTCTTTTATTATGCATGGGTTTCTGTATTCTTGTAACCATACATGCTAACTATCCTTCTAATTTTCCCCTTTTTTTATTCTCGTACTCTCCCATGTGATGCAGGTTGGCTGCGCTGGTCTCTTTGAGCGTTTCCAACTCTCGTATAACCAATGCAGGGTTGCAGCATCTGAAGCAAGTGAAGCATTTGAAGTCACTGACACTGGATTCATGCAAGGTGACTGTGAATGACATTAAGAAGCTCTAATCAACAGACCACCCTAATCTGGTAAGCTTCCAGCCTGAGTAGTTTTCGTGATTTATTAGATATTCTGAGAATAGCTCCTGGTCAGCATGGAGCAGCTGTGTATATAAGAAGAATAAAACAGAAACATTGAATAAACTGTACATATAGGTGGATCTGAATGCGGGTTTTACCATGATGAGAATCCAAGGTTCTGATGGGTTGTTATGAATATTTTATACAAAGCATTCCTCGAACTTGTGTAGATGTGGAAGAAAATGTAGACAACCTTCTACTGCATGGTTGGTTGGTTGTTCCTTTGTGCAAAGCTTTGTATTGAATGTGTAGATACACTATGAAAGAGAATGGAAATATAGATAAGCTTCCTTGGCATGGTTTTACATCCTCTGCTGATCCTTTTTGGTGGTATTAATATAGTTGTTAAAAACTTACGACACATGATATGATGCAATAATATAATATATATATATATATATATATTTTATATTTTATTTTATGAAAATCGATAGCTATTGCAATTCGTATATATATATATATTTATTTATTTATTTATATTTATATTTATATTTATTTATTTATATACGATACACGATACAATATGTGATGTTACAATACAACGATACACGATACATGCATCTTCAACTATACTTTATAATGTTTTGAAAAAATTCAAATTAATTCTTTTTTTGTTAAAAGAATTTATTATATTAATGGATTAAAATATACTAAAAGATTAAAAATTAATCATAAAATAAAAAAATAGGTAAAGTAATCTTATATGAAAAGTTGCAATTTTATTATTATTAGATGCTATATTAGAAATTAAATAAATTTATTTTTATAATAAATATCGGAGAATTTTCATTTGATTGGTTTAAATGTTGACAATGAAAAATGATGGTGATTAATGTGTTATTTTATTTTTTATTTTGGTAGAAAAGGAATTTGAAGATAACATGTAAGACAAGTTGAAACTTTGTAGATAACAAATAAAGACACACGACACATATACATATATACATACATATATATATTAGAATTTGGAACTAAAAATCATAGTTAAAAATTGAAAAAGTTTATTTTTATGAATTATGTGATGAATTTATATATTAAAATTATAGTTCATTAATTTGAATTTATTAAAACGTTAACATTCAGTGTTTTTATATACTATGATATAGATAAACTCTCTAGATCCTATTATCTTGCATAAAATTGGATATATAATATTTTATACTTCATATTTTTATTAAATATTTGCATTTGTACATATTTTTTCTATTTATTTTTCTTTATATAAAAAAACTTTCAATATATGGTACGAAAAAAGAGAAAAACGATACATGATACTTTTTGTGAGTTAACAACTACAATTATTATATGTATTGAGCTAGATTTTGCAGCCTGCTCATGGTGGCCGGTTTTAGCCTTGTTATAAGGTTGTTCAATTGTTCCTTATGTTGTGGGGCATTTCTAGAGTCTTACACTTTAGATGTGTTGGAGCAACTATTTTTTAAAATAGATTGTTTATTTTTAAAAATAAAAAATAGTTTTCTAAATTTAAAAATACTTTTGATAATTTTTATTTTATAAAGAATTATTTTTTGAGAACTTATTTTGAAAATAGGGTTTTTAAAAATATATTTTAATTATTTTTAATTGTTTTTATTTTTATCTTATTTCATTTGTTTTTTTGGGATTATTAAAAAATTATTATATAAATATAAAGAATGATTGAAAATAAAACATTTAGACAAAATTTATTTATAAAAAATATGAAAAAACATAAAAAAATTTGAGAATATTTCAAATTTAGAAACAAAATTTTGTTAAAATAAATATTATATAATTTTTTTTGAAAAACGCTCCAAGCTTACACCACCAAAGAAAATTTACAATCTACTAGCTTTTGCTGTTTCCTAGGATAATTTAACATTTTAACATTTTACTTAATGATGAGATAGATCAAGCATTTAATCTTGATCTAATCTTCTTAATGAAGATAATGAAAGTTAAGAGACACTTAGGATTACTTTTTGTAAGTATAGTAAAAAATAACTTAATATTTCAATTAAATGAAAGAAATTAATTTTTTTAAAATTTAAAGCATTCCTAGTCCTTATAGATTGGTATATTACAAAATTGAAACAATAAAAGAAATGAATAATAAAAGGAATAAAGGAGAGAGAGGGAAGAAAATTGCTTCTCAAGATTGGTATATCTCATTTATGGGGTGAGATACTCTCTTTTATAGTTTCACAAATGGAACCTAGAATTAAAATTTTATCACTTCATAAATTAAGTAAATGGAAATATTTTAATTTACAAAACTAAAGGTGGCGATCATCTCTATTAATGGTCATTTATAGTATTCTTTCTTACCGGTCCATCATATTAAAAGAATATGCCTATTAAAACCTTATTAGTAAAAAATTCTTTGAGAAAAACCTAATAAAAGAAAAAGAGTACAACATTTTTATAATTTTTTTAAGTTGATCTTGGTTTGTTAGAATTACCTAGTTAAAAACTTGGTTAGTAAAAACTAATGAGATAAAATCTCAATAAAGAAAAAAACAGTATAATATATTGGCATTCTTTTAGAAACACGCTCCCTTTCATGTTAATATCCTCATACTAATCTAATGATAGATCCTTGAGTTGACACATTTTAATTTTATGTATTAATCTTTTGAATGTTGAGGTTGGTAATGACTTCATGAATAAATCTACTATATTATCACTTGAACTAATTTATCGAACATTAATTTCACCATTGTTTTGGAGTTATATGTACAAAAAAAACTTTTGTAGAATGTGCTTGGTTCTATCCATTAGCCCCTCTTTGTCTGTGCAATAGACATAACATTTATCTTCATATAATATTATTGGGTAGCCTTTGATCGAGGATAGCCCACATAATTTCCAAATATATTGGATCATAAATTTCAGTTATATTCACAACTTCCTTCATGAATTACAAGTATTTTTGAATTCTTTGAAGGTATATCCACCATTGTTTGCTCGACCGATCTCCATGAAATAGTAGTACTATCACAATTAAACACATACCCTATTTGTAACCTACCTTTATGCGGTTCTCAAAGGTATCTTACATATGCATACCCAAGTAATTGTAGATTTGGTTTTCTTAAATAAAATAGATTTGTATTAATTGTTGCCCAAAGATAGCGTGATATATATTTGATACCATTCTAATGTTTTTGAGTTGAAGGAAACTATGTCTTGCTAGTAAATTGTTAGAAAAAACAAAGTATGTGTGTACAATTGGTAAGATACATAAGTGTACCACTTGCACTAAGGTATGATACTTCAGGACCAAGTAATGCTTCATTATTTTCACAAGGACAAAATTGGTTATTTTTCACTTCAAGTAATCAAACAACTATTGAAAAGCTTAAAGGATGTGCTTCATCCATATGAAAACGCTTTAGAATTTTCTCAATGTATGTTGATTGATGTACTAAAACTCCATTTGAAGAATGTTAAATCTGCAAGCCAAGATAAATTTTGTTTTTGTAAGATCTTTTACTTCAAATTCATTTTCTAAATAATTTTAAGTTCTTGTGAGCTCTTTAGGAATCCTAGTAAGATTAAATTATCAATATATACTGTAATAATTGAAAATATGATTTTTGATTTTTTTTTAATAAAAATATAATAACATATAGAGTTATTTACATACCCTTTTTTTAGTAGGTAATTTGCTAAGATGATTGTATACCACATATATTCGGATTGCTTCAATTCATATAAAGACTGTTATAAGTTGATTGAATAAATGCTACAAGACTTTCTATTATTTGCTTTAGGAAATTTAAACCATTTAGGGATTGTTATGTATACATCATTCTTAGTAGATCTATATAAATATATTATAACAATATCCATGAGATGCATATCTAGTCCTACTGTCAAATTAATTAAAAATTAAAGTATGTTTACGTTCATGATGGGATAATATGTTTTCTTGTAGTTAATACTAAATCTCTATGAGAAACATTGTGCTATTAATCGTTCTTATATCTTATGATTTTTTTTTCTTATTGTGCTTTCCTTTTAATACCCATTTGTGCCTAATAAACTTTATGTCTTTAGGTGTTTGGACTACAAGTCACACTTCTCGTTTTATTAATGAGTTTAATTTTGCCTACATGACTTCTTTTCATTTTGACCAATTATTTTTGTGTTAATATTCTTCTTCATTTTATTGTTCAAGATCCTCATCATTTCTTATGATGTCAATTGGAAAGCTAAAATATTATTTAATAACAATATTATTTTGATTTTGTTTTTTTTTTTCTCTATGTGAACACAACTTATTGAGATCTCATTATTTTTAGGTGTCTATACTTCTTTAGGGGCTACTTATTCAATTTGTACCTCTTCAAGGCTTGTTCAATATGTTTCTTTTTAGGGCTTATCTAATTTATTTGTGCTTCTTGGGAGGCTATGAATTAACTAATTTTAGATTAATGTGTCATTTTTTTTGGGCTCTTCGAGAGTGTCAACTTTTCCTTATGTTTCCTTTTCTAGGGAATTGCATTCCTTGAGCTGATATGTTTGTCACTTTCAAGCATATCTTAGATTCATTTATTAATTATTTGTGGGGATATCAATCTGTACTGAAGTATTTGCAATTGAGATATGTGACTTTGTCATTTTTTTTTTTATATCAATGAATGCATTTGGAAATTGGTTTGCAAGATTTTTCAAATAAATGATCCTTTAAACTTTTAGTTCACATTGATTTCTATGAGGATCAAAATGAGTTTCCTCTTTTGGGGAATTAGATTCTTTGAGTTGATAAGTTTATCACATTTCAAGCATATCTTGGATTCATTTATTAATTATTTTGTAGGGATATCAATCTATGTTGGAGTATTTGTAATTGGGATATTGACTTAATTTGTCATTTTTTTTTACTTTAGTCTTAAGCTAATAATAATTTTTGTGCAGTTTTAGGCTATATTTTTTTTTCTTTACAAAGCTTTTGTTATGAGAAAAATATAAAATTATTTCTAGATATTTTTTGGCTATAAAAATGATCTTTATATTGCTTTTGGATATATAATAACTTGTACACATCTAGCAATGATATTATTAAATGAGATTTGTGCATAGCTTCTGGAAATGGATAAGTAAAATAATTTGCTTGTACCATTTGAATATATATAACCAAGTAAATATGAATAGAAATATGCGACATCTATTATATATATATATTAACAACTTTGACATAATAATAAACCAAATTATCTTCCAAGCAACTCATATTGATAATGTATAATAAAAGAATATAAAATTCAAACAATAAAAGAAATAAATCATTTACTGAAGAAAGGAGAGAGTAACAAGAAAGAATGTTTTTCAAAATTTGATTTCCCTTTTGCAAGGTGGGAAACCATCATTTATAGATTCACAAATTAAACCTAAAGTTACAATTTTTTGCTTCATAATGAAGTAAATGTATATATTTTAATTTACAAAACTAATGGTGGTGGTCATCCACCATTAATAGCTATTCATAACAAGTAATAAGTTTTTAAGTCATATTAACTTGCATAACATGAATTATTTTGTGATGAAACAAAGATGCAAGATAAAGGGAAAAACTTCAAATTTCTAGACAGCCATAGAAGATTACATAAAGCATTTATTACAATCAATTGTCAAAATAGTCTTATTATACATACATACATCACCATCTTACATTTATTTAGCAGAAAATCCGGCGGAGATGGTAGACTTGCTCTGGTTCTAGAAAATTTGCTTCCCATTACTATAAATCCAAGCATGATCAAACTGCACCAATTATCAAAGCCAAAAGGAATAAATCTTGTAGTTATGGATGGTAATAAAGAGTTATTCTTGTGTTTGATTGTGGAACATATATGGGAAATAATTTTATGGAATATACTTTGAAGTTTAGGATTTAAATTAACCTCTTTAGTATATTAAGTAATCGATCAAATTTACCAAATGCATAGTGGGAGGCAAGAGAAATGGAAAAAAGTAAATGAGTAGAACAAAGAAGAACAAATGATTAGGAGAATTAAAATACCATGCAATTGTTGCAATAGATTAATGTGTGTGGTTATGGATACAATAGAAAAGAAAAGAAAGCTATGTTAGAAATAGAATTACCTGCATGTAACATGAGCGACAAGAGTGAAGTGTGATGACCAATCTTCACCCCCCTTCATATTTGACTATTGGGATATGAGATATTTTTTGTCGATCCTCTCCAATATCCTGTTGGTAGCGCTGTTGTAGGAAATCGGAATCTGTGATGACTAGTTCCTGCAATGGTGTCCTCTGGAGCACATGGTCAAGTAGCCCCTCCAGCTTTGGGCATCCAAGGATTTTCAAGTAACTAAGACATGACATTATTGATTTATCTTCTTCGTCTTCTTCTTCTTCTTTTACTTCCCACTTTTCCCACTCTTTCATGTCATGAAAAGTGAGTTTCTTCAGCTTTGGAAATGCAATTCTTGATGATGATCCCAAAAACTCGCCACCGATGTGTTTCACACTTCCCATATCTGTTATTTCCAGCTTCTCTAGGACAGGAAGTTCCCCTAATGGAGGCATACGTAGGCATTTGCTGCAATACGAGAGTGCAAGATTTTTCAGCTGGGTTAATGGTGACCTCATCATCCAACCATGCCATTCTGTATCACCATACCATTGTATAGATAGAGATTTCAAGTTTGGATGGGGTTCTAGAGCTGCAGCCACATCCTTCGTCCCCTCCTTTCCATCAAAGTCCAATGTCAAATGTTGGAGGTGTATCTTATTCTTCAATTCTGCTTTTTGGGCCTCCCTTTCATCTTCCACTTTCCACAACACTCTTATTCCAAGTGCCCCTCTAAGGTTGTTCAAGTTTCTCAAATCTCCTATTTTGCATTTATTGTCACCATCACTACTTACAACGAATTCATTCAATGTTTGAAGAGAGGTTAATCTTGAAATTCCTTTTGGCAAATACTCTAAAGTAGTCAGCAAATTTTGCAGATGCCTCAGGTTAGTAAGTTTACCCATTGCTTGTGGTAGTTGTATAAGAGAAACACATCCAAAAATATTTAAGGTTTGCAAATTATATAAATCACAAATTGTTTCAGGCAATTCTCTCAAGCTTCCACAATATGATAAATCAAGGTATTTTAAATGTATCAATTTCCCTAGTGCATTAGGAAGTTTCACAATCAAAAGACAACATTGCAAATCTAATGCCCTGAGGCATGTCAGATACGGGAAGAAATTAGGTAGGTCTTCATCTAAGCTTGAAATGACTACAAATGTGAACAAGAGGGTGTGTAGATTCTTCATTTCATAAGCGGAGGCAAAGTTCGGGTCCCAAGGTTGTCTAGTTAAGGTGGCATGATGAATTGTTTGGAAGGATATCCTTGTTCTCTCTTCTTCTGCATTGTCAACGCTCATAATAAAGCATTCATTCTTAGTCAAAAGTTGAGCAAAATCATGCACTATGTCATGCATCTTACAACTTACTATATCATCATCATCATCATCCTTTTGAAAATCTTGGAAGAAAGACCCAGCTGCTAAATAGTCGAAGTACTCTCTACCAACTGTCTCCATCTCTTTACTTCCATCAGAGTTGAGATAGTTTTGTGCCATTCACAACTTGATCAACTTATCTACTCGAATATCAGCGTCTTTTGGAAAGACAGCACAATATGAGAAGCAACGTTTAATCGCAGGGGGTAGATCATAATAACTGAGCAACAAAGTGGGGAAAAGATCTCTCTCAAACACATCCAACTGCCATACTTCACTATTCAAAACATTATTCCATTCTTCCTTTTTATTTTTTAAGCGCATGAGATTCCCCAATGTTTTTATAGCGAGTGGCAAGCCCTTGCATTTGTCTGCTATTTTCTCACCAATTTCTTTGAGTTCTTCGACTTGGTCCCTACTCTTCCCAAAAAAAGCTATTTGATGGAATAATACTTGAGCATGCTGTAGAGACAATTCCCCTATTGGATGCTTGTATGTAGTTCCCATCATCTTAGCAACATTATCTTTACGCGTGTTCACCAGAATTCTACTCCCTCCTACTGCACCGTAGTTGAGAGTGTTCTTCAGTTGCTCCCACAATCGATAGTCTTCAGTCCACATGTCATCTAGCACAAGAAGGAATTTTTGTCTGGCAATACATGTTTGAATTTCTTGTTGTATGGCTTCCAAATCATGGAGATTACAAGGCTTTTTTTGGAGGGTTTCAACAATAGCCCTACAAACTCTGATTGGGTCAAAAGGATCAGAGACACAGACCCAAATTCTTTCATCAAAATGGGTCTTCACCTCTGGGTGGTTGTAGGCTAGTTGAGCAAGAGTTGTTTTGCCCATGCTTCCCGTCCCAACTATGGCGATCATGTAGAGCCTTGATTTCTCTTCATCATTCTCACTGAACAGACGGCCTAATATGGCGTTTACATCCGTATCTCGACCATATACCTCCGAAACGTCAATTGCAGAGGTGGTTATAAGTCGCTGTGGCTCTTGGGTCCCACTTGAGATAAAATTTGTTGAGTTGAATTGATTTTTTCTTTGTAATATGTTGAAGCTATCCTTGTAAAACATGGGCTAAGGCTAAATGGGCCGAGTCTTATTGTTTTAATTGGGTTTTAGGGTTAGGGTTGGTATATGATAACTAGAACTCTTGTAAACTCTATAAATAGGTGGCTTGGGAAAACATATGTAAGTAAGAAGTGCATGAGCCGTCTTTCAATAGTGAAATAGAATTGCTCGCTCTCTGCCCGTGGACTTAGGTCACTTTGATCGAACCACGTAAATCTTGTGTTTGTTCTTGTGTGATTGTTTTCTTCCATTATTCCGCGATTCTATTGTTTGCTTGCTTAACAAGTGGTATCAGAGCCCACAAACACCTGGGTTCAGATCTGCAGAAGGAAGATGTCTTCACGTAAAATTCGAAGTTGAGAAGTTCAATGGGTCGAATGATTTCACCTTGTGGAAGCTGAAGATGAAGGCGCTTCTGGTTCAGCAGAAGTGTGCACAAGCAATAGAAGGGGAAGAAAAATTACCTGTAGGATTGGCAGCAGCAGAGGAGGAGGAAGTTGTGTCTAGGGCACATAGTGCGATTATGTTGAGTCTAGCAGATGAAGTTCTGAGGGAAGTAGCTGATGAAACTACTGCAGTTGGCTTGTGAAGGAAGCTTGAAAGCAAGTACCAGAAAAAGTCACTGACCAACAGGCTTTATCAGAAAGGCGATTGCATACTTTGAAGATGTCAGAAGGTATGCAGGTAAGAGATCACCTTAACAACTTTAACAGAATTATTTTAGACTTAAATGGAGTTGGTGTTAAAGTTGAGGTAGAGGATCAAGCCATGATTTTGTTATGTTCTTTGCCTAGCTCTTATGAAAATTTTGTAGATACTATGATGTATGGTAGGGATAGTATCTCGATAAATGATGTTAAGGATGCTCTACAGTCTAAAGAATTGCGTAAATTAGTTTCTGTTCCGGGAAGGCAAGTGTGGAGACCAGGTTAACTGTGAGTAGGGGCGGGAGCATGGAACGAAATGGTGGAGGACATAGTAAGTCGCGTTCTAAATCGAAGGCTGCAATGAGATGCTTTCACTGTAAAGAGAAAGGGCACTTTAGAAAGAATTGTCCACAAAGGCGAAGGGGAATTGGTCGTGGTCGAATGGAAATGCGCAGGTTGTAGTAGCTCGTAAAGATTCCAAAAAACAGGATAGTTTTGACGAGGGAGAAGGAGGAGATGTTTTAATCATTAGTACATCTAGCTCTGCAGAATCATGGATCTTGGATACTGGTGCTTCGTATCACATGACTTATTCACGAGATCTGTTCACTACTTTTAAAGAGTGGAACGGAAGTGTAAAGTTGGGAGATGATGGGGAGTTGGGTGTCAAAGGCAGTGGTTCAGTGCAGTTTAAAATGTATGACGGATTGGTTAGGACATTGAATGCTTGGTATGTTTCTAGACTACGAAAGAATTTGATCTCTGTGGGTACACTGGATAAAAATGGGTACACATTCTCTGGGAGTGGTAGAGTTCTTAGAGTGTCAAAAGGAGCTCCTGTGGTGATGAAAGGCAGATTACAGCATGGGATTTACACATTGATGGGAAGTTCAGTGTTGGGAACGGCGGGTCATGTCAAGCTCCATGGCTATTGATTCCGTAGAGAAGAAAGATAATTGTACTTGAGTTGTGGCATCGAAGATTGGGACACATGAGTGAGAAAGGGCTCTCTATTTTGAGTAAGCAAGGGCTATTAAGTGGTGCTTTGAGACCGGGAAGTCAAATTGTGTGAAACTTGTGTTATGGGTAAACAGCGTAGGGTGAAGTTCGGTATGGGTAGTCACACTACTAATGGAGTTCTTGAGTATATTCACTCTAATTTATGGGGTCCTTCTCCGGTGGAGTCTCATAGTGGATGCAGGTACTATGTTACTTTTATTGATGACTTCTCTAGAAAGGTGTGGGTGTACTTTCTGAAAGCAAAGGATGAAGTGTTTGGGAAGTTCAAGGAGTGGAAGACTATGGTGGAGAAACGGATGGAAAAGTAGTCAAGACACTCGAAACGA
This sequence comes from Vitis amurensis, assembly GCA_037355405.1. NCBI lineage: Eukaryota > Viridiplantae > Streptophyta > Magnoliopsida > Vitales > Vitaceae > Vitis > Vitis amurensis. Next base: position 12,864,601 of record CM074684.1, read on the forward strand.
GATAATGGGTTGGAATTCTCGTAACAAGGGTTTCGACGAGTTCTCAGAGAAAAGAAGGTATAGTGAGGCACCGCACTGCATTTACGACATACGCCACAAAGCAAAATGGAGTTGCAGAACGGATGAACCAAACACTTGTACAGCGTGCTAGATGCATGAGGATAGACGCTTGGGTTGTCGAAAAAAGTTCTAGGCTGAAGCAGTTAACACTTGTTGCTTATCTGGTAAATAGATCGCCATCGACTGCAATTGATTTTAAGACTCCTCAAGAGGTATGGTCCGGTAAACCCTCTAATTATTCTGGCTTGAAAATATTTGGTTGTCTTGCATATGCTCATGTTAGTGATGGCAAGCTGGAGCCTAGGGCAATGAAATGCATATTTCTAGGGTATGCGACTGGGGTGAAAGGTTATTGTCTGTGGTGTATCGAAGATAGAACCCCAAAATTTATTATTAGCAGAGATGTGACCTTTGATGAATCTACTATGTTTGGCCAGAGGAAGGAGTTTGGTGATCTTGCAAGTACTAGTAAAACTGATCTGGGTGCTAACCAGAAGGTGGAGTTTGAGGTCGATGCTCCAATGGAAAATGGTGTAGATGACACATCGAAGAACAGCCCGTGATCGACGGAATGATTCACGAGTATAGCAAAGCACGTAGACCAAGAAGGGAAATCCGGAGACCTATGAGGTATGTGGATTGTGTTAGTGCTAACATCACTAATCCTGTTGCTTTTGCTTTAGCAGTGGCTGAAGAGATAGGAAGGGAGGAACCAAGGTCGTATAAGGAGGCGATGGAAAGTAAAGACTCGAAAAAGTGGCTAAGTTCCATGGATGACGAGATGGCATCATTGAGAAAGAATCAAACTTGGGAGCTTGTGTCTTTGCCTGAAGGAGTGAAACCTGTTGATTGTAAATGACTTTTCAAAATAAAGGATGGGATTTCAGAGGATGAACCACCTAAGTACAAATCAAGGCTTGTGGCGAAGGGTTTTTCACAAAAGGAGGGGATTGACTACAATGAAGTGTTCTCACCTGTTGTGAAGCATAAATCTATTCGGGTCCTCTTAGTGATGGTAAGAGTTTTTAACTTGGAGCTTGATCAACTTGATGTTAAAACTGCTTTTCTGCATGGAAATCTAGAAGAGGAAATTTATATGAAACAACCTGAGGGATTTGTTGATTCTGAAAAGTCTGATCATGTGTGTTTTTTGAAGAAGTCCTTGTATGGGTTGAAGCAATCTCCTAGGCAATGGTACAAGAGGTTTGATGCATTTATGGTTTCTCATGAGTTTATGCGAAATCAGTATGATAGCTGTGTTTACTTTAAAACATTGCCTGATGGTTCATTTATTTATCTGTTGCTATATGTGGATGACATGTTGATTGCAGCTAAGAATCGAGCTAAAATTAACAAACTGAAACAGTTGTTGAGTAGTGAGTTTGAGATGAAAGATTTGGGTACAGCTAAGAAAATCTTGGGGATGGAGATTTGGAGAGACAGAGATGCAGACTTGTTGTATGTCTCACAGCAAAAATACATTGAGAAGTTAATGCGGGCTTTCCATATGGATCACTCTAAACCGGTGAGTACTCCATTAGCTCAACATTTTAAATTTGATCATAGTACATTGCCTAGCACTGATGAGGAGGTGGAGTACATGAAGAGTGTGCCTTACTCTAGTGTGGTTGGTAGTTTAATGTATGCTATGGTGTGCACTAGACCAGATCTTGCTTTTGCTGTTAGTGTTGTAAGCAGATTCATGAGTAATCCTGGTAAAGCTCACTGGGAAGCCGTCAAGTGGATTATGCGATATTTGAAGGGTTCAAGTAGTGTATGCTTGGTGTATGGGAATGGTGATGTATCTAGTGGATTGGTTGGGTTTACTGATTTTGATCATGGAAGAGATCTCATGAAGAGAAGATCATTGACCCCTGTTATATTTTCACTCTGTTTGGGTGTGCTATTAGCTGGAGAGCTTCTTTGCAGCCAACAGTTGCTTTGTCTACAACTGAAGCGGAATACATGTCCTTGACAGAAGGGGTGAAAGAAGGTATGTGGTTAAATGGTTTTCTTGGCAGCTTGGGTTTGAATTTGTCTAAGCCGGTTATCTATTGTGATAGTCAAAGTGCTTTGTGTTTGGCAAAGAATCCTGTTTATCATGAGAGGACAAAACATATTGATGTTAGGTTGAACTTTATTCGTGATGTGATCGAAGAAAAGTTATTCTCCATTGAGAAGGTTGCCACGGAAGTTAATCCTGCAGATATGTTGACTAAGCCAATTACTACTGAAAAGTTCAAGCATAGCTTGGACTTGGTGAATGTTTGCAAAGTTTGAGATTGAGGCCCTTCGGGGCGTAGCAGATGAGTAGTTCTATATTCTGAATTGAAAGAAGAAAGAAAACTCAATTCAAGGTGGAGAATTGTTGAGTTGAATTGATTTTTCTTTGTAATATGTTGAAGCTATCCTTGTAAAACATGGGCTAAGGCTAAATGGGCCGAGTCTTATTGTTTTAATTGGGTTTTAGGGTTAGGGTTGGTATATGATAACTAGAACTCTTGTAAACTCTATAAATAGGTGGCTTGGGAAAACATATGTAAGTAAGAAGGTGCATGAGCCGTCTTTCAATAGTGAAATAGAATTGCTAGCTCTCTGCCCGTGGACGTAGATCACTTTGATCGAACCACGTAAATCTTGTGTTTGTTCTTGTGTGATTGTTTTCTTCCATTATTCCGCGATTCTATTGTTTGTTTGCTTAACAAAATTAAACCTGGTTCTTTCACTTGCAATGACATCTAGTTGTTGTTTTAAGTCCTTAATCTTAAGAGCAATGTCACGACGAGAAGCAACTTGCTTGAAACAAAAGCAAGGGGAGGGAATGCAGGAGCTTACCTTATTCTTAGACATGGAAGCATTTTCAGCTCCCTCCATTTGTAATTGGAGAATAGCAGTGCTCCACTCATCCAGCACGTCGTCCATTTGGTAGGCCATGTCTTTCAGTCTCTCCAACCAACCTTGGACAGATTTTTCCTTCACTTGTTCTGCGCTCTGCGTCCTCAAGAACATCTCGGACGGATCGGAGTGTATCTCGTGAGGCTTTGGATTTCGCTTCAACACCCGTAACTAGAGTAAGTTCATCACGAATCTGTTGTTCCACAACGGAAGCCAAGCGCGTCAAGACGATAGAAAGGAGGGCGTGAGCCATAAGGGGGTGATGAATGAGGCGAGATTTGATGGATTAATTAAGGGTGAATGAAGGCAAGTGAGAGAGCTGCTGGATCTAATTACACTGATAAAGAGGCACAGCCATACAAACCGAAGAGTTGACTTCATCATAAAAAAATTTCTTCAGAAAAAGGAATTTTGTAACAAATTTTTTCTGACTTTTCTCCTTTCCCTCTCTTATTTTATTCACTTTCCCTTTCTCGTAAAATTTGGTAAACTACGCCCTTGATGCGTTGTCCTTTTCCATGATTTTCAACACGGTTTTTTGAGTTCTTATACTTTGTGTAACGTTATCTGTTAGGTGAGATTACAATAAAATAAGTCTACCAGCAAGTATGAACATCTTGCTTTCCTTTTAATCTCATCTTCATGCATGTATGGTCAAATTTTGATCGCTTTCAAGATGAGCTGTGAAACTATAAATTAAGCTATTCCAAGTTGCAATTAATATTATAGGTTATTACATTTCCCTTAAAATAATTCTGATTGAATAGTCTGACTAAACTTGTTGCATTGACACACGACCATTTCAATGTCTGAAATGAATTCACAGTGTTTGATGACTTGACAAAATAATTCATTTTTCTAATTATTCTTACAAGTAAATATATATATATATATATATATATATAATTTTTATAATAAGAGAGAGACTTCTATAACTAAGGTAGCTTTCCTAAGAGGATTTATAATTTATTTTTTGTCAAAAATTCATGATATGATTTTTTTTTTTTTCTAATTTCTACTTTCTTTTTATGATTATACCAAGCATGACCGTTGAGGTAGCAAAAATTTCAAACAATTGGTTAAATTCATTAATTCATTATTGTTCTTCCCATTCCAAGTTTTGAAAAGATTTAAAAGATGTTCGACACCTTATTAAAGTAATTTTATTTATTGTAAAAAAATTATGAGAAAAATAATGTGATATGTTAAATGAAGAGTTTGATAATTTTACAGTGGAAGCATGGAGTTTTATTAGTTCTTTTTAGAAATTTAAACAAAAATGTTTATGTATTATAAAAGGAAAGGAATAATAAATATGTTAAAATTAAAGAAAACAAATATTATTTAAGAAAAAATAAAATATTATTAACAAATTGTTTTTAACTTATGAAAATATTGATTGGAGTGGATTTTTTTATTGTACAATTTTTTATGTACACTTTTTTTTTTTATTTTTTTTTATGTACAAATGAAAATATATATTTGATTATGTACAATTTTTTTTTATTGTTTCTCTTATATCATTCTATCCTTTTGAAACTCCCTTGATTATTTAGATTAAGAATGAATATGGATGTCTAATTTGCCTTGAACACATTCTTTGACAAAGATGCAATGAAAATATCAAATTGTAATAAACTATTAAAAGCATCCTTTGCCTGATACATCTTTTGTGCCCATTAATAAAATAAAATAAAAAACTTTAAATTTCTTTGTTAGCACAAGGTGAAAGAGGAAGACTTCCCCAAGATAGTTGGGACTTTCATTCATTTATTTAATATGAAAGTAAGATAAAAATAAAACTAAAATAGCCTTATAAATGAGGTGGATATTAGAAATATGAGTGGTTTTGTCTCTTCAGTTTTAGGAGTTCCAATAATGAAAATTTTAAATCTAATATTAGTTCGGGAGTTCTTATCATTAAATTCCTCATTTAATATGAAAGCAAGACAAAAATAAAAATAAAATAGCCTTACCAATGAGGTGGATATTAGAAATATGGGTGGTTTCGTCTCTTCTGTCTTGGAAGTTTCAATAATGAAGTTTTTAAATCTAATATTAGTTAGGGAGTCCTTATCATCAACTCCCTCTTTATATTTGAGAAAATAACTAATATGTTGAACTCTTAATCTCTCCCAATTGTATAAAAAATATGCGTACAAATGGTTTTTTTTTGAAAATATTGAAAAACTATTCCATCACTTTATTGTTTAGTTGCTTGTATGGATCCAAGGGTTAAGGTTAAAGGTATAGAAAACATGTTATTCATAGCTACTTGTATGAACCAACCATCTGAACTAGAGGGTAAGATATACGAACAATTAAACAACTTATATAAATAATATGAGAATAAATATGGTAGTGCCTCTTCAAGTACTATAACTCCATCTACATTTGGAAATGATTCATTCTTTATGCAATTAGCTAAGGGAAAGTGACAAGTTGGTCCTTCAAGTAGGTGTGATTTTTCAAAATATTTAGATACTGATTATTGTTCACACATATCCCCTAATGAAGTAAAAAAATTTGATATTATGAAGTGGTGGAAATCTCATGAATTCACTTTTCCTGTACTATCTAAAATGACATGTGATCTACTAACCCCATCGGTGTCTATTGTAGCATCAAAATATGCTTTTTCTATAGTTGGAAATATAATAGGAGATAGAAGGACAACTCTTGCAGCAGAGATGCTAGAAGCCTTGATATGTTTGAAGGATTGGGAAGATGGACACATGAGACTCCAAACTTTGGAAGATGAATTTAAAGAAGACCTCGATAAATTGGATCTTAATACAGACAATGATGTTCAAGAGATTGATGACGATTGTAGATGAAGAATGAAGATGAAAAAAAAAAGAATGAAGATTGAATAAGAAGACAAAAGTGAATATGATAATTGAATATGTTGTCCGTTTCTTTTAAATCTATTAAATGTAGCTAATTTTTAAAGATTGAGTAATGTATATGATTGATAGTTGGGTGGATGCCAACCAAGTTGAGATGTACTCAAACTATAGTGATGCAATTCTCAACTTTATTTTCTCTCTATTTTTTCATGTAATTTGTTGGAATATTGAATAAAAGAATTATTACCTTTTATATTCCATTATTTTAAAGTTATTGTAATTTTGATAAAATAAAAAACCAATTGAAATATAATTTTTTTACTATTTTAAAAAAAAATTAATATTTCTATAAATTTTACAATTACAAACTCGATAAATATAAATGTATGAAAATTAAAATTAAAATTATTAGAGGTGTTTAAAGAAATTTCATTTCATAATGAAAAAAATTTAAGACAAATTGACTTAAAAAATTAAATTAAAAATTTTAACAAAGTGAATGGCCCATGGGGCACGACTTGCTAGCACGACACGACCTGACACGATTGGCCCGTGGGCTTATTGGCCATGTCGGGCCACCTATTTAGCATGCATTGGCCGGCCCAACCCAGCACGATTTTAAAGTGGGTCGGGCTGGCTCAACATGTTGGCCCGTTATTTCTCGGTAAACAAGGTCAACATGGCCCATTGGACACCTCTAATTTAACCAAGCACTTGCATAAAAAGCTCATTGGTGCAAAGTAGTCTGAATGATTTGTTTTTGTCAATCCAACTTTGGTTTCAAAAAGTAGGATTAGGAAAGGCAACCAAGGAAAACAAGTCAAGGGTTATAGCTAATCAACTAAAGAATGCGAAGCATGTTCACTATATTTTTATTCCATACAATCTAGAGTAAACATTTTCAAATGTTAATGTTATGTATGTATGTTACATTTTGATATGCTAATTTATGTATAAATTTAATCAAAATAACAATTTTTTGTAGTTTCCATTGGATCTTAGTGACACTAGAGACAAGGACAATGACCGCATTCTACCTTGACCCAATGTTCCATCAACCATGTGATGATTTTAAGGAGACGGTTAATATGTAAGTGTGTTCCTTTTCATATTCGAATAGAATATGTACTATTTGAATAATATCATCTCCTTCATGCAGGGCAATGTGTGGACCCGCATTTTTCACGTGCGCCCTCACTCGATCGACGAGATTAGTTTTTTTTTTTTTGTGAAAAATTGATTTTTGAAAAAAAAGTTGGAGTCGCCACTTATTTTATTTTTTTTTAAAGGGAAAATAAAACAAGAAATAAAACCCTAAAAAAATGACTCCATAATTTTTGGAAAAGCATGTCTTTGAAAAAAAATCCGAGTTTAAGTCCGGGGATCAGGTTACTTATTGGGAAGGTACCTTTAAAAGGTAGCACCCCTCTAAGCCCTACAAAGGTCTCTACTGACAAAGTTAAGGGAAGTGTGGCCATTAATCAGTTGATTATGGATACCTAAGTAGGCTAGGTGATTTTAAAGAGTGGCATGCCAAACACAATAAAATTGCAATAAAGGAGAGTTAGGGTGCGTACCTGAACCCCTCTTCAAGCACTATCATAAAACATAAAAGTTAGTGTAGAAATCTATCACACAACATGTGTCTTATCCAGGAAAATCTAGTATATATTTAAACACCCAAGAATCACATCATGCATGGATATAGTCACCAATAGCGTACGTGTCCATAGAATTCTCAAAAAAATAGATGAGAAGAGAGCGTACCTGGATAGCAAGCTAGTACTCCTCTATGGGAAACAAGAGCATCTCAACAATAAATACGAAACAAGTTCATGTATATCATCAAGGAGAATCAAAAATCAACATATCAAGCAAATAGTATTAAAGTGAGTGTTATGAATGTCGGGCCCCCACCAAAGCCCTAGTTGATTTCACATGAATTGATTCTATGAATTCCATTGTTTGGAATCATGAAGTTTGTTCATGCTTGGGAAAATCAAGAAAATCAGTTGAAAATCGAGTAAAATAGTGATAACGCGTGCCGGAAGGAAAATGGTAGCAAAAGGGTGTTGAAATCTGGATTTTATTGCCTACAGAAGGTTTAAAGATGAATTTTTCAAAGTTGAGAATGTTTAGTTGAACAATGGTTCAAAAATTCAATTTAAAACAATAAGTTCCCAATCAAAGAAGCGAATAGAGGAGAAAGTGGAACGTTGGCCGGATAGAATTGCGGCTGTGAGACATTCAGAGAAAGTGGGATCTCGGCCGGATAGAATGGCAGCTGTGAGACATCCGGGTGGAATAGGATATCGGCCGGATAGAACGGCGGCTGTGAGACATCCGGGTGAAAGTTGGATGTTGTCCGGATAAAATTGCGGTTGTGAGACATCCGGGTGGAATGGGATATTGACTGGATATAATGGTGGCTGTGAGACATCCGGGTGGAATGGGATATCGGCCGGATAGAATGGCGGCTGTGAGACATCCGGGTGAAAGTGGGATGTTGTCCGGATAGAATTGCGGCTGTGAGACATCCGGGTGGAATGGGATATTGGCCGGATATAATTGCGGCTATGAGACATCCGGGTGGAATGGGATGTTGGCCGGATAGAATGGCGGCTGTGAGACATCCGAGTGAAAGTGGGATGTTGTCCGGATAGAATTGCGGCTGTGAGACATCCGGGTGGAATGGGATATTGGCCGGATAGAATTGCGGCTGTGAGACATCCGGGTGGAATGGGATGTCGGCCGGATAGAATGGCGGCTGTGAGACATCCGGGTGAAAGTGGGATGTTGTCCGGATAGAATGGCGACTGTGAGACATCCGGGTGAAAGTGGGATGTTGGCCGGATAGAATTACGGCTGTAAGACATCCGGGTGGAATGGGATATCGGCCGGATAGAATGGCGGCTGTGAGACATCCGGGTGAAAGTGGGATGTTGTTCGGATAGAATTGCGGCTGTGAGACATCCAGGTGGAATGGGATATTGGCTGGATAAAATTGCGACTGTGAGACATCCGGGTGGAATGGGATGTCGATCGGATAGAATGGCGGCTGTGAGACATCCGGGTGAAAGTGGGATGTTGTCCGGATAGAATGGCGGCTGTGAGACATCCGGGTAAAAGTGGGATGTTGGCCGGATAGAATTGCGGCTGTGAGACATTCGGGTGGAATGGGATATCGACCGGATAGAATGGCGGCTGTGAGACATCCGGGTGAAAGTGGGATGTTGTCCGGATAGAATGAGCGATGCCATAAACTAAGAACCCTCAAGAACTATGGTAACCTCTGCATCTGTTTAACTCCAAGAAAACCCGTTTTACACAGCCTTTATCAAGTTCCCAACTTTCTCGGAATGCTCATGGTCTCCATATCCGAGAATACCAAGGTAGGGAAAGGGAAGAAACGTAGATACAGAAGCACGCAAAAAGACCAAGAAAGAAAAGAAAAGAAAATAGGGGAAAAGAAGATAGTCGATGGGTATTTTTAAGGCCAGATTGGGACGTAAATGGGAGTAAGACCCATAGCGCCAAATTCAAAGGTAAACCTATATTCAGATTGCTTTCAAATAGAACCAAAGACATAAAAAAAAGGAAGATTAAAATAGCACAAATATGCAAGCAAATCAGTCTCAACAAATCAAACTGTGGCCCCTTTGCGTCCACACTAAACAGCAAGAATGAACCTTCAGAAAACTAAGAAGTTCGGAGAGATTAAAACTAAATGGTGATGTAGCAACAATCTGGAAAACATACCTGCACGTTCTCCTCTCTAATTGCTTGGTTTCTGGCTGCTGCAACTTTTCTCGACTGAGAAATCTGCTCCCAAACCTTTTTCCGTCCTCCAATCTTCTCCTCCATCTATGCGTGTTTTAAGTCCCTCTCTTCTATGCCTCATCTCAGACGATCCTCTCATGCGCCTCCCTTTTTTTTTTTTCTCCAATGCGTCCTCCCTCCCTTTCTTTTTCCTCTCACACATATATATCTTACCCCCTAAAACCTAAATCTCCTTAAAAAAAAAGGCAAATTCTCCTATCTCCTCTCTTCTTTTCTCCTTATCATTTTTTAAATCTTCCAATTCAAAAGCAATCTTCCCAATTTCAAATTCCTCTCCAAAACTTTCCAAGGAGAGTCCCACCTTCCTTAAACTCCAATAGTAAGTTTCCTTGCAAAAACATGAAATTTTTGAAGTTAAATAATCGAATGAATAGATAAGTAAGTAAATAAATTAGGAAACGGTAAAAAAATAAATAATAAATAAATAAATAAGTTAAGGAAAATAATATAAAGAGGAAGATAACCAATAAAAAGTGAATGATAATCACAAAACTAAAACTAAAAAAAATAAAAATAAAAATAAACCAATAAACAAAAGCCGAGCCCAAAAGCCATGTAACCATGCAAGTCATACAAGTCACGCTAAAAATGTCCGAATGGTCCAAGTGTGTCTAAATGGGCCTAGAGCGGTGCCTAATGGGCCAAGTGTACCTAAAAGCTATCCTAAAAATGAACGAAAAAGCCTAAGTCTAAATTAGGGCTGCCCGGAGTCACAATAAGGGGTTAGATAATCCCTTAACCAAAGTCTCCGAGGTGACTCAGAAAAAGGTAAGTCGTACGAGTAGTAATGGGCCACCAAGGAACTACCGTGGAGCACTGAAAATGAATTTTAAAGACATGTGCTAAAGGGACAAAATTGAGGGTCTACAAATATGCCCCTCTTCTGTATAGATCTCGAGTGTAGAGAATGCGAGTAGAAACATGAGTAATGAGCGAAATGAAGTGAACTATATCGAAGAACTAAAGAAGGACCAGAGATTCTGTCTTATCACATGAAGAGGTAAGATCAAAAGATGGGGTCTCAATGACATGGATGGGACAACTCTATGCGGGGATAATGACAATAAAGAGAGAACGGTATGTGACGAGTAGCACAGAAATGGAAAGAGGTGAAAAGGATGACTCGAAGTCATGAATGAATCTAGGTCATGGATAAGATGAACGACTCTGGGCCTAAAATAGGATAAATGACTTTAGGTCGTGAGCTCAGGGCTCTAAATGGAAAAGAAATGATTTTGGGTCAAGATGGAAAACAACTCTAGGTCGAGAGCTCTGGGCTCTAAATGGGAAAGAATGACTCGGGGTCATAATGGAAAACGACTCTAGGTCGAGAGCTCTGGGCTCTAAACGAAAAAGAGATGACTTTGGGTCAAAATGGAAAATGACTCTAAGTCTAAAATAGGATAAAAGACTCTGGGTCATGAGCTCAGGGCTCTAATTGGAAAGAATGACTCTGGGTCAAGATGGAAAACGACTCTGGGTCGAGAGCTCTGGGCTCTAAAAGAATGAATCTGGGTCAAAATGGAAAATGACTATGGGTCGAGAACTCTAGGCTCTAAATAGATAGCCGATCAGGATACTTTCTGACTCAAGGTGCCGGGTCGAGGCCACTCACAAGTGGCTAGAATGATGAAAACGAAACATCTCAGGGATGTGAATGATGCAAATGACTCCGGGTCGTGAGCTTAAGGCTCGGGGTGCTATGAATGACTCTGGGTCATGATGCAATGAGTGATTCGGGGTACGATGAATAGCTCAGGGCTATAGATGGAATGAATGACTCTGGGTCATGATGCGATGAGTAACTCGGGGTTACGATGAATAGCTCAGGGCTATGAGCTTTGGGCTCTATGACTGATCGACTAAAAGGAGAATGCGATACGCAAACTCCAGGTCAAACCACTCATGGGCGACCAAATGATGAAAGCTCAGCTAAGAGCTAGAAAGACTCCGGGTCTATAGGAAATGATATCTCAGGGCTACTAGGCTCAGGGCCTAAGGGAAAAAGGATAGCTCAGAGCTATAAGACTCAGGGTCTAGAAGGAACGGATAGCTCAGGGCTACGAGGCACAAGGCCTAAAAAAAAAAGGATAGCTCAGGGCTACTAGGCTCAGGGCCTAAGGGAAGAAGAATGCTCAGGGCTATAAGACTCGGGGTCTAGAAGGAATGAATAACTCAAGGCTACAAGGCTCAGGGCCTAGAAAGGAATAATAGAGAAGACCAACTCGAAAGTGGACATGAAATAAATTGGCTCAAAGCCATATACTCAAAATGTCAAGGGTCGGACTACTGAAACCAAGAAGGGAAATATGCCCCAGTATCCAGGGTGCTCACACTGCTGAAACAACCAGTTAATCAATCATATGCTGAAATCAATGGGTCAGGAACCGAATACGTCATAACAAACCTCTGAAAAGTCAAAACTGAAGGAGGCCTCTGTGTCTGAAAAACTAATATGTCGACGAACCTCAAAAGGCAAATCTCAAAGTGTGTATATCATGGCTCATCTAAAAGCAAATCTCAAAGTACGCGAAAGTACTACTCATCCGGATAACCCAATATGCAAGGTAACAATGACGATAAAAAACAAATCCATCTCATGAACATCTAGCTAAAGGATCCACCCATGCTCCTCAGGTGAAATCTGATGTGATCCATCTCTATCTCAACAAATCCATATAGGGGGATCCTGACACAATCAATCATCGGAAGCTCTGGGCTAGTACTCAATCTAAAACCAAACTGGCTATTGTCCCAGTCTCAAGGATACTCAAAGAAAATGGGGAAATATGCCCCAGTATAAGATCCGATATCAAAGTCATGAGGTAAACAACCGACACTAATCATCCATCCTCATACCACTGCCCAAACAAAATCTCGTCAAGAAGAGGGGAATATGCCCCAGTATGGATATCTGATATGCAATAAAAAAGGACTGTCAAAATCAACCAAACATCTCTATAACCATGAATAAGGATAGTCATACCGCACAATAACAGATAGGAATCTTGGAGGAAATGGGGAAATATGCCCCAGTGTGAATATATAATGCACAACCAAAGGATGAATCCAACATCATCAATCAACTATCCTCAGCTCAACAATAATCCGCTAAGAAGTCAGAATGAAGTTTCGACCAATGCCTCAAAGGAGACACTCTAAATCTAATCTCAAATGAATGGCCAAAATGATGAGGAATGTGATAATCTCAAGAGTAGAAACATGTCTCTGATGAATCCCTAACTAAATCTGATAGGAATCTGGTAACCTCAAAATGGGGAAATATGCCAAGCAAGAGAGATACCAAATGTTGCCAAAAACATCTTCCATAAAAGAGAACATAGTAACGACCATACTTCAACCAATCTACAAAAGTCTGTCCAAGTGAAGACTGTCAAAGATAATGTCTGATCTCGTGGCCTCAGGGTGGTCTTAAGACATGGGACGTAACATAGGCCAAGGTGATGGGGTGAAAGAAATGAAAGGAAACTATGCTCAAATACCCAATGATCAAAGTCATACCCTCGTGTACAAGATGTAATGCATAGAAAAATCTCATGAGTCATGGACTTAGAAGTAACCAAAGGGAATGTCGATAGCGGAATGAGAGAAATGATAAATGGTCAAACCATCAAGGAAATATGTGAATGATGTGAAGAAGGTATCAAATCAGTAATGGGTATCAATATGTAGGGAATGAATAAAAGGTGGAACAAAGATCTGGAAAGAGGTAATGGGATGCAAAAGAAAGCAATGAGAAAGTGGAATGAGTGATGATCAACCCATGTTAGTACAATAAAGGAAAAGTCATATCACCAATGATGGAATGGTGGGTAAGACAATGATCCGGAGACCCTAATAAAAAGATTACTCATCTCTCATACCTAGTATATATCAAACATGATCCAAGAAGCATAGGATCTGATAGAACTCTCATATGAACCCTCGACACTCCAAATGCATAACAAGAGTGGCTCAAGGAGTGAAAAACTCATAAAAAAACTCACAAAAACCCACAATGACAAATATACCCAATAAATGAACCTCAAAAGGTGGCATAAATGCCCAATGGAACGAGATACCATACATAAGCATATCATTGCGCTTTTTTTTGCGCATGCTCTGATCATCAATAAATCAAACTCCAATGGGAAACATATAAGGAATAAACAAACTCTCTCAAATCACTGATGAATACATGAACCCTGTCCCATGAGATAACCTCTCAAGCCAAAATCTCCGAATCAATGTCAAATGATGGAATGAATAGAGTGATATGACTGCCCTCTTTGCACTAAGACGTGAAGAATCATTAACCCGAGGAAGAGAATAGATAAGATGAAGCAAATAATGATAGAGACAAGAAGAAGAATGAATATGTGGTGATAATAAAATAGAACAAATCGGTTGATGAGAGGATGGTAACAAAATGAGAAGATAGACCTATAAGTCCAAAGCTCATGAGACTTTCCTAGCAAAGCATGCATATACATTAAAGGGCCCCAACCCGGGTATAGAAATGGTAATCAAAGCTATAAGAAAGAAATAAGGCTATAACATACCATGCGAAGCTCAATGGGCTAGCAACGGTCTAATATATAGAGGTGATAAAGTATGAGGCTAACCGAAATGATGGCCACCCATTCTGCGACCACGGTCTCAAACATAATACTTCTTTAGCTGATCTACATTGGTAGGCTCTGAAAATTGGTTTCCATCTAAGTCTGTCAACCATGCAACCCCTTCTGGAGTCAACTCTCGGATAACATAAGGTCCACTCCAACTAGGTCTAAACTTTCCTCTAGGGTCTCCAATCAAGCCTCTAAGAATCCTCAAAACTAATTCCCCTTTTTGCAATGGTCTAGGCTTAACTCGTTTCTTGAAGGCACGAGCCATCTTTCTCTGATAGGCCTGAACATGATCAGCCGCTCTCAATCTCCTCTCATCTAAAAGGTTAAGCTGATCAAATCGAGCCTGAGTCCACTCTGTCTCAGAAATCTGCTGTTCAAGGGCTACTCTCAAAGAACCCATCTCTGTCTCAACTGGCAAAACAGCCTCCATACCATATACTAGAGAGTAAGGTGTAGCTCCTGTAGAGGTGCGAAAAGATGTACGATATGCCCACAATGCAAAAGGAAGGTTCTCTGACCAATCTCGAGAAGTCCCAACCATTTTCCTCAAAATCCTCTTAATATTCTTGTTTGCAGCCTCTACTGCCCCGTTGGTCTGTGGCCTATATGCTAAAGATCTATGATGTCGGATGGCATACTTCTGCAACAAAGTATCTACCTTAGCTCAGAAGTGCACCCCTCTGTCTGAAATCAACTCATGGGGAACCCCATAGCGGCAAATGATATGTGACCTGATGAAACTGGCAACCCTAGCAGATGTCAACCTTGCATATGATGCGGCTTCCACCCACTTGGTGAAATAATCTATGGCAACCAGGATGAACTCATGACCACTGGAAGATTTTGGTGATACCTTCCCAATAATGTTAATACCCCATACTGAAAATGGCCATGGCGAGGTCAGAGCGTGTAACTCTGATGACGGTGCATATATGAGATCACCATGAATCTAACACTCTGGGCATTTCTGAACAAACTGACAACAATCTGTCTCCATAGTCAGCCAGAAATAACCCGTCCTCATAATCTTACGGGCCAGCATGTGTCCTCCCATATGCGGACCACAAACTCCTGCATGAACTTTTCTCATCACTCGATCTGCAGAGGCTCGATCTAAACATAATAGAAGCATACCATCAGCTGATCGCCTGTATAAGGTATCTCCACAAATCACAAATCTAGTGGCCAAATTCCTCAATGCTCTCCGATCCTTGGCAGTGGCTACCTCAGGGTATGTGCTAGATCTAGGGAACTGATAAATGTCATGATGCCAAGGTAGGTCATCCTGGACCTCTGTCTCTCCAATCAAACAACAATAGGCGGGTGCAAACCTTAACTCAATCAGCAATGGATGTATGACTACATCAATCGGAATGTCCACGGAGGAAGCTAAAGTAGCTAAGGCATCAACAAGTCGGTTTTGCGCTCTAGGCAGATGAACATATCTCAAGTCATCAAATCTCACAACCAACAACTCTAAATAAGCATGATATGGCCTAAGCTTCATGTCCCTAGTCTTCCAATCCCCCTGAATCTATTTGAGTACCAGATTGGAGTCACCAAATACCTCCATCTGTCTAATGCCAAGTTCCAATGCAGTCTCTAAACCAAGGATACAAGCCTCATACTCAACTATGTTATTCGTGGCAGGATGTCGATCATGGAATGCCAAACGAACAGATCTCGGAATATGATCTCCTTGAGGGGACACCAATAGAACACCTATCCCATACCCTAACTGATTGGTTGCACCATCAAAGTACAAGCACCATCCTGATAAGCTAGTCATAGCAACAAACTCCTCATCCGGAAAATCATCATCAACTGGTCTGTCCTCAGATGTCGGTAGTGAAGCTAAGTGATTGGCGACAATACTTCCTTTAATAGACTTCTGAGAAACGTACTAAATATCGAACTCTGTCAAAAGTACGAGCCATCTCATCAATCTACCAGTCAATGCAGGTCTATCAAACAAGTATCTCAACGGGTCTAGGCGGGATATCAAATGCACTGAATACTCTGTCATGTAATGCCTCAATCTCCTGGTAGCCCAAACTAGTGCTAAGCAAAGGCGCTCAATCATAACATATCTCATCTCATACTCCAACATCCTCTTACTTAGGTAGTAAATAGCTCGCTCATTTCCTAAGTCATCAATCTGAGCTAACATACATCCTAAGGCCATGTCTAAAACTGACAAATATAGAAGAAGTGGACGTCCTGGCGTAGGAGGCACTAAAACAAGAGGAGAAAGCAGATACCCCTTGATCTTCTCAAATGCAAGCTGACAATCATCATTCCAAACTGTTGGCTGGTTCTTCCTCAAAAGACGAAAGATAGGCTCACATATGTCTGTTAATCTGGCTATGAATCGATTGATGTACTGTAATCTGCCTAGAAAACTCCTGATCTCTTTCTCAGTCTTCGGTGCAGGCATGCCAAGTATGGCTTTAATTTTATCTGGGTCAACCTCTATGCCTCGCTCATTGACCATATGCCCCAATAATTTCCCAGAAGTCACTCCAAAGGTGCACTTCTTGGGATTCAGCCTCAATCTAAACTTCCGGATCCTCTCAAAGAATCTCTCTAGAGCATCTAGGTGATCTGCTTTACCTCGGGATTTCACAATCATATCATCTACATACACTTCAACATCCTTATGTATCATGTCATGAAACAAAGTAGTAGCGGCTCTCTAATAAGTGGCTCCTGCATTCTTCAACCCAAATGGCATAACCCTGTAACAGTAGGTACCCTACTCAGTAATAAAGGCTGTTTTCTCCATATCCTATGGAGCCATCAAAATCTGATTATACCCTGAAAACCCATCCATGAAAGACAACATCGAATGGCCTGCGCTGCTATCAACCAACAAATTAATATGTGGGAGAGGGAAGTCGTCTTTAGGACTGGCTTTATTAAGATCTCTGAAGTCCACACAAACTCTAACTTTGCCATCCTTTTTGGGTACTAGGACGACATTAGCCAACCACTCTGGATATTCAACCACTGATATGAATCCAACAATGAGCTGTTTCTGAATCTCCTCTTTCACTTGTAGACTCCAACGTGGATGCAACCGTCTCAATTTCTGCTTAACTGGTCTGACATGTGGTAGGGTAGGTAAATGGTGCTAGACTATAGAGGGATCGAGACCAGGCATGTCCTCATAAGACCATGCAAAGACATCCAAGTATGACCTGAGTAAATGAATGAGTCTATCTCTCTCATCTGTAGATAGGGATCAACCAATCTTCAGTTCTCTAGGCTGATCCTCTGTGCCAAAATCAATAGTCTCAACGTCCCCTATAGCAGGTGAAACTCTCTCATCTATGGGATCGAAGTCATGTTCAAAAGAGCCCCTATTTGAACCGGGCTGTTGAATCTCATCATCTATATCAAATATCTGTGAAATGGATGAGTGGGGTGCAAATATAGAGATACTATCACAAGAGACAAGCAAATACTAAAAAATGATCAAATCCATAAATGAAGCAATAGAAACATCGTCAAGAGTGGGAGACAAATCTCGATAAAACATCAAAAGAAAGAGGTGGGTCCACAAGGTCGGACACTCCCTCAACTGGGCTAACAGTGCCCTCAAACAAACTACTATCATCCTCCGGAAGCTCTGGAATAGGAAAAGTCTGAGTCCCCTCAAGAACCTCAATGGTAGACACCCCAAACATATCAAATGCTGAAACAGGCTGAAGCTGAATAATGTTGGTAATTTGGCTCATGGTCATCATGTCCATCTCATCTCGGTACTCATCATGGGAAACAACTCCATCAATCATCTCAGTAGAATCAACAATCACTCCATTACTAGTGATCTCCTCTGGAAAGCATAGAGACAACATGCTAGCTCGATCTGGAGACGTGGGAGTGATCAACATAGGGAAAGAAGTGTCGGGAGCCCCATCACTCAACTATAGCTGGTGAAATAGATGCTGAAGCTCGGTCTCTCTATCTATATGAACCACACTATCAATCTCCTCTAGACGGGGTCGAGTCTCTGATCCTTTGACAAAGTAGTCAGCCAAACTCATCCTATAGGGTCGAATAGGATAATCAAATGGTGTGTGGGATAAACGGGCTCTCACCCTCTCCTTGCGCAGTCGCGCCATGTAACGGTAATCGACCTCAGTAGGGATGAATCCAAGTCCAAATGTCGTGTCATGGTCAATGGGAGCTATGAACTCGCTCGGTCCCTACTGACGTCGTCCTAACCCCATGCCAGGTAGAAAAGTCATACCCCTCATCATATCAAGGATCACTGTGCTACTGTGCTGATCAAATGACATAGCCACAAAGTCTCTACAAAAATCCTTAATCTCGAGAGTCTGTATCTCATCAAAAGTAAACCCAGTCAAAAGTAGGTCGTTCTCACTGTGATTGATCTGAAGTACTGGCTCAGAAGCGGCAAATATATCCCTGGTAGATCGCACTGTGATGACCTGCCCGTCAGGAATAAACTTCACCTTCTGATGAAGGGAAGAAGGAATAACTCCAGCTATATGAATCCATGGTCGGCCTAGTAGCAGGTTAAAGGATGTACGAATCCTCAAAACCTGGAATAAAGTGGAGAATGTGGCTGGGCCAATCTGCAAATCAATCATCAAGGTACCCATAACCTCCCTCTTGGTGCTATCATACGCCCTAACTGTCTGAGTAGAAGGACCAAAATCTGAAGGCGCGAAACCAAGGGCTATAGCAGTGGCTAAAGGGCAAACATTCAGGGCTGAGCCGTTGTCCAGTAGGATAGATGGGACTCTACGGCCTGAACATCCAACTATGATGTATAGAGGGCGCACGTGGTCTAAACCACAGGTGGCAAGTCATCATCTGAAAACACAATGCAAGTAGCCCTACAGGCCGTCATCATATGAATCAATCTCTCGGGAGTGGTGGTAGTCTCTACTCTGATTTGACTCAAGGCTCGAATCAAAGCATCTCTATGAGTACTGGATGATGCTAATAAACTCCAGATGGAAATGCGAGGCTGAGTGCTTTGTAGCTGTCTCAAAACCTCATCATCCTTTCTCCTAACCTCCTCATGAGAGGTTGCACCCTCAAATGGTCTGACTGCTGGTGGTGGTGGCTGAGCTATCCTCCCACTACGAGTCACAATCTGTATCTCTCTCCCCTCTGAATCATCATCCTCTGGCCATAAAGTGAATGGGACAAAAACATCCTGACATCCGATAACTAAGGGTGTAGGATGAGTCAACTGGAATGGTGTCTCATCTGGGATCAAACTGAATGGTGCAGGAGTCTGAGGGACCAATGAAACCCCATCAATCTCATAACTATCCTGCAAAACAATCGGCTCGGGTAATCCATCATCCCAACTCAACATGTGTATACTGTTTGATTCATGCCCAATTGGTGTCTCAGCTGATTCGTGTCCAGCTGGTGCTCCTTGATTGAGGGAGTAATCAACAAAATTTATAACCTATAACACCATATACTAGGGTAGCAAAGAAAAAGCTACTATAGTATAGCGGCTCTAGGATCGTTCACTGGGAAGGATTAGCAAGCTATCAATGATACCAATTCAAAGTGAATTGGTCTTGTTTCATTTCAAGGTTAGCTTAAGAAATAAAACACAAACTTTGATTGGTAAAGATTTAGACTTAAACTAACTAACAAAATAAGTAATAGGAATAACTTAGGAAGAAAAACATTCCTTGGAGAGTTAGGTTCACTGGGGTGGTTCCTCATGCAAAAGACATAGCTCCGGTCAGATGGTTCATTTCCTCGTGTTAGAGATTCAACATATAGTCAATTCTCTAACAGGTGTTGTACAGATACATCCTTTAATTAGATTTCACCCTTGAACCACTTTAGTGAGCATAATCCATACTCTAAGTCAAGTGAAAAACAACAGTTCAATTTCTCCTGTTTTAATTTGAAAATTTTTTCCTTAAAATTCATGGAGAATAGAGTAAAAAGAGTAAAAAGCAAAAACTACAACTAATTTACCAAAATAATTGCATTACCAAAAAGACTTAGCATACTTCCTTTAACTTAGCATACTTCCTTCCTCATCCCCCACCAACTGAACTGAGCATTGTCCTCAATATGATATGAGTGACTGTAATTAAAGGGAGGAAGTGGTACCTCCTGAGTGATATCAAATTCGCATATTGATTGGAGAAACCACATGTTTCAAAAAGAATAAAATAAGTGAGAAAAGGAAATAAGAATAAATTAATGCTAAAGGTTAACAAGAAATATTAGACTTGTATTACTTTGAATCCATTTGAGTACAATGAAAAAGAAAGGCAATACAAGCAATCCCAAATATAGTACCAAAATAATGGGATTTCTTTCAAACTAAAAAAAAAATGAAATACATAAAAACAAAAGCAGTAGATATATATATAATCTGATGAGTGGGTGGTGCTGGGGCTAGGCAGATGGGTTTGCCTCTTCAGTTGGTGCTTCAGATGGGGCCTGAGGCTCTGCTGGATGAGAGTGTGGCACTGCTGTGGTAGAAGTGGAGGGCTCAACAGCTGGTGGCAGGTCGAAATGAAGCTGGAGCTGCCTTAAGATGGCAGTGTGTTGAGCCTGAGTGGCCAACATCTGCTCTTGGCATGCTCGAATGGCTGCCATCTCTTGAGCAAGGCTGCTCTGAGATGCTATGAGGGTCTCCAATGAACGGCACAACTCTCTGTATTCAGAAATGGGAATGGCCATCCTCGGTTCAACTGAAGTGGATGGCTGAGATGAAGCTGGAACAGCTGGTGGAGTTCTGGGAATGGCAGGAGCAGCAATAGGTACACCCTCAGGTATGTGTCGTGGGGATGCTCTCCTTGCAGCTGGCTGAGGGCGCTCTGGATGGTCAACTTTATAAGCTGTCATGTTGTTCCATTTGTCGAAAGTAAAAAGCTCACGGAAAATGCGCTTGCGCTCCAATTGAGGCTCAGAAGGATACCCCAAGTGCTCCAGAATTTGGCAAAACTGCCTTGGAAAGAGAAGGGGAATGGTATCAGCTCTCTGCAGCTTCTTTTTGTGTACCTTTTCTTCGAAATAGAGAAGGGCTGCTAAAATTAGATGATGAGGGCCGAAGAAATATCCCTCAGACATCTTGAACAGGGCTTCTAACAGGACTCCTCTCATTTGAGTCCAATGCTGCAATGGGTAGAGGTTATGACGCAAAAATGCATCAATCAGAAACATGATTGGAGGAAGCTCTCCTTTCAACAGATGCGGGCGTGTGGAAGCTCCTTTGGATAGGATATGCACCATTTGCAGCTCAGTAGGACTGGTCCAAACTCTAAAATCATCGAAATGGCTCGGCTCGTAGGGAATTTGCAAGGCCTCAGCTATATGGCGTGCTCCCAATATGCCATGCCTCCCATCAATGGTGAAATGAATTAAAGTTGGATCCCTGACCTGTTTGGTTGTCATGGATTGATAGAAATCCATGGCTATCTTGGGGTAGAAAAAATCTCTCGGAGTCAGCAGGTGCTCCATGTGGTATCTTCGCAGCAGGTTGAATGATTGGGCAAGCTCCAGCCGCAATTTGAATATAGCTATGTCAAAGCATAGCTCGGAGTGGAATGGCCGAGCTCTACAGTCCAAATTTCCCTCAATTGGGGGCTGGGTCAGCATCGACCTCTTGATTACTTCTTCCGGAGCTATTTCAGCTGGAATTTGGGACTCGGGAAGTGGCGGCTGAGGCTCCTGTGGTTTTGCTTGCGGCGTCGGAGATGGCACCGGAGATTGAATTGGAGTTGGAAACGGTGATGGCTCTGAAGATTGCTCAGTCAAGTCAATGGGTTCTGAGCTTTCAACCCTTGGTCTCTTCTGCAGCGGCCGACCCCCCGACCTGGTAAGGTAACGCCTCGCCGGAGGCTTTGGTGGCGCGGGCTTCACCGGAGGAGAAATTGCTTTCGACTGCGGAGGCTCAGAAACAGGATCTAGAACTGGCTCCTTTCGCAGGCTTTTCTTGCGGCTTGAAGGAGAGGAAGACTTGGCCCCTTTGGTTAGCGCCATTTCGGGTTGCCGAAATTTGGCCGGAATGGATGATCGGAGAAGATGACCGGAGGCTTGCGTGGTGAGGCTCAAGGAAGAAGATGAACAGTCTACGAGAATGGCGCGCTCTATTTTGAAACCCTTTTCGCAGCTCAAATGACTGGTATATATAAAAATAACGGAAGACTAAGGGTCAATTTGAGTTTCGCAGAAAAATGCCAATTTCGCAGCAAAACACCATTTTTGCAGCCACTTCGCAATGCGTTTCGCAGCTGAGAAATGAATGTCACTGTGCTGCGAAGTGGCACACGTGTGCCAAAATCGCTTTCGCAATTGCGAAATACCCTACGGAATGGGACTTTTGATGCGGAATTAGGCTTTACCGCTTCGCAGTCGTTTCGCAGCTGCGAAATGGGGGCTCCTGTGCTGCGAAGTGGCACTCGTGTGCCAAATTCGCTTTCGCAATTGCGAAATACCATACGGAATGGGACTTTTGATGTGGAATCAGGCTTTATCGCTTCGCAGCCGTTTCGCAGTTGCGAAATGGGGGCTCCTGTGCTGCGAAGTGGCACTCGTGTGCCAAATTCGCCTTCTCTGCTACGAAAATTCTCGCAGAGAATTCCAAAGTGTTGCAGAATGGTTTGGCAACAAAATGCTCATTTCGTAGAAGTTTTCTTTAGGCTGCGAAATCTCGCAGAGCTCTGTTTTTGCTCTGTTTTCACTCTGTTTTTGCTTCGATTTCGATCCGATTTTTTTTTCTTTCAATTTCCTTGCAATTTCTTCCACCTGGGATCATTCAAAAAGATTAAAACACACATAAAACATGATTTAAGATCAAAAACTAAGATCAAAAGTAGGGAAAAACTTGAAAATTTACAAAATTTACAAAAATTTTGGACTATGGTAAAACCACGTCCACCAAACCCTTCTTTGCTTAGGTTTTTTGAGGCTCAAGGAGGTTGATTTCCTCATTTTCTGGTTTGAATGGCTCCATGAATGGCTTGAGACGATATCCATTGACTCTAAAGCTGTCCTTGCCATTTGAATTCAATAATTCCACCACTCCGTTGGAATATACTCGGTGAATAATAAACGGGCCTATCCACCTTGACTTGAGCTTCCCAGGAAAGATATGGAGTCTTGTGTCATACAGTAAAACTCTTTGCCCTTCCTGAAATTCCTTGTTGGAGATTAGTTGATCATGCCACTTATTCATCCTCTGTTTTGCAACTTTGGAATTGATATAAGCATCATTTCTTAATTCCTCCATCTCATTAAGGTCTAGATATCTCTTTTCTCCGGCTCTGATCAAGTCCATATTCAGCTTCTTTATTGCCCACCAAGCCTTGTATTCAACTTCCACAGGGAGATGACACGCTTTGCCATAGACAAGACGATAGGGAGACATGCCAAGAATAGTCTTATAAGCTGTTCTATATGCCCACAATGAATCATGAAGCCTAATAGACCAATCTTTTCTGCTGGAATTCATCACTTTCATCAATATGTTCTTTATTTCCTTGTTAGCTAGCTCAACTTGCCCGGAAGTCTGAGGATGATAAGGTGTAGCCACCTTATGCTTCACTCTATACTTGGATAATAGAGCTTCAAAAGGTTTGTTGCAAAAATGAGCACCTCCATCACTGATTATGGCTTTGGGCACCCCAAATCTCGAGAAAATGTTCTCTTTAAGAAACTTGAGAACCACCCTGTGATCATTTTGTTTACAGGGGATTGCCTCAACCCATTTAGAAACATAATCCACCCCCACCAAGATGTAAGAATTACCAAAAGACATTGGGAAAGGTCTCATGAAGTCAATGCCCCATACATCAAATAGCTCAACTATTAGAATGGGGTTCATAGGCATTTGATTTCTTTTTGTTAGCTTTCCAAGCCTTTGGCATCTATCAGAACTTCTACAGATGATGTGGGCATCTTTAAAAAGAGATGGCCAAGTAAACCCTGATTGCAACACCTTCATGGCTGTTTTCTGAGAGGCAAAGTGGCCTCCACATGCATTCTCATGACGATGAGATAGAATCCCTTGCTGCTCATCTTCAGGGACACACTTCCTTATGATCTGATCTGCACAATACTTAAAAAGAAAGGGCTCTTCCCAATAATAAGCATGAATTTTGGCAAAGAAGTGTTTCCTGTCCTATGCATTCCACTCACTTGGAATTTCACCAGTTACTAAATAATTAGCAATATGAGCATACCAAGGAGTTTTCACTAGGAACATGAGTGATTCTTCAGGAAAATCATCATTAATAGGCAAGGGATGGGAATTATGTGCTATAACTAACCTTGAAAGGTGGTCAGCTACCACATTCTCCACTCCTTTCTTATCTTTGATTTGGAGATCGAATTCTTGTAACAAAAGAATCCATCTAATCAACCTTGCTTTTGCATCTTGCTTTGTCAATAAATACTTCAAGGCTGAATGGTCAGTAAAGACAATGATGAAAGACCCCACTAAATAAGCACGAAATTCGTCCAAAGCAAATACCACAGCTAACAATTCTTTCTCTGTAGTTGTGTAGTTCCTTTGAGCTTCATTCAGTGTTTTGCTTGCATAGTAAATCACATAGGGCTTCCCATCTTCTTTTTGGCCAAGCATAGCTCCTATAGCAAAGTCACTGGCATCACACATCAGTTCAAAAGGTAATTGCCAGTTAGGTGCTCTCACTATTGGAGTTGTTGTTAAAAATTTCTTCAGTTGATCAAAGTTGTTTTGACACCTTTCATCCCATATAAACTTAGCATCCTTAGCTAACAGCTCACAAAGAGGTTTTGAAAGACTTGAAAAACCTTTTATAAATCTCCTATAGAACCTTGCATGGCCAAGGAACTGCCTTACTCCTTTTACAGTTGTTGGGGATGGTAATTTAGCAATAAGCTCCACCTTTGCTTTATCAACTTCAATGCCTTTTTCAGAGATGATATGGCCAAGGACAATTCCTTGACGTACCATAAAATGGCATTTCTCCCAGTTGAGCACCAGGTCTTTTTCAATGCATCTGTGAAGAACTGCTTCCAAATTAACTAAACATTCCTCAAATGTACCTCCATATACGATGATGTCATCCATGAAAATCTCCATACTTCGTTCCACCATATCACTGAAAATGCTCAACATACATCTTTGAAATGTAGCAGGTGCATTGCATAAACCAAAAGGCATTCTCCTGTAAGCATATGTTCCAAATGGACATGTAAAAGTGGTCTTTTCCTGATCTGCCATATCAATTTCAATATGAAAATACCCTGAATACCCGTCCAAGAAGCAATAGAATGGATGTCCAGAGACTCTCTCCAGCACTTGGTCAATAAATGGCAATGGAAAATGATATTTCCTGGTTACAGCATTCAACTTTCTATAATCAATACACACCCTCCAGCCTGAAGTGAGGCGTGTAGTAATTTCTTCTCCTTTTTCATTCTGAACCACCGTGATCCCTGACTTCTTTGGTACCACTTGAGTAGGACTCACCCAAGGGCTATCAGATATAGGGTAAATGATTCCTGCTTGAAGTAGCTTCAGCACCTCAGCTCGCACCACCTCTTGTAAATGAGGATTCAATCTTCTTTGAAATTGACGAATTGGCTTTGCTTCCTCCTCCATATATATATGATGAGTACAAACTAAAGAACTAATGCCTTTCAAGTCGGATATTTCCCATCCTATTGCCTTCTTACACCTCTTGAGAACTTCTATTAAACAATTCTCTTGATAACTGGTCAGAGATGAAGATATCACAACAGGACATTGATTATTTTCTTCGAGATATGTATATTTCAACTCCACAGGTAAAGGTTTCAGATTGAGTTTTGGAATTTCTTTTTCAGCAACTGCCTCTTCTTCTTCATTGAACAAAGGTAGAACCTCTTCTATCTTTTTCCAACTTTGTAGAGTAGCAAGCACAGTAGGAGATTCAGACAAATCTTCCTCAAAATCCACAAGACTTTCATTCAACTTGTCTTGCATATTTTGATTACAGTGCTCCTCCACCAAAGTGTCAATAATGCACAGCTCTTCTGGACCTTCTTCTTCTTCCGGAGTGGTTTGCTTTTTAGACATATAGAAAATATTGAGATCCAGTGTCATGTTGCCAAAAGTGAGTTGCATCAGCCCATTCCTGCAGTTGATGATTGCATTTGAGGTAGCAAGAAATGGCCTTCCAAGGATGATAGGAACTAAATTAGCTTCCTTTACAGTAGGATCTGTATCAAGAACAATAAAATCTACCGGATAGTAGAAATTATCCACTTGAACTAAGACATTTTCAATTACCCCCCTTGGAATTTTCACTGATCTATCTGCTAGAGATAGAGTGATTGCTGTTGGCTTCAACTCTCCAAGTCCCAATTGCTTGTAGACGGAATATGGAAGCAAATTCACACTTGCTCCCAAGTCTAACAAAGCTTTCTCCACTACCTTTCCTCCAATCATGACCGAAATGGTAGGACTTCCCGGGTCTTTGTACTTCAAAGGAGACTTACATTGTAAGATTGCACTTACTTGCTCAGTCAAGAAGGCTTTCTTGTTTACAGTCAACCCTCTTTTGATAGTACATAAGTCCTTTAGGAATTTTGCATATGTTGGAACTTGTTTAATTATATCCAGCGGTGGGATATTTACTTTCACTTGCCTCAATACTTCAAGGATTTCAGCTGCATTTCTAATCTCCTTTTTCCCATGTAATGCTTGAGGAAAAGGCGGAGAAGTTGATTTCTTCAGCATTTCTTCCTTCAGAAGTTCCTTCTCTGGAATTGCATTCATTGTTGAATCAGAGTCCTTCTTTTCTTCACTGATCTCACTCTCTTTATCTTCCATTTCCTTCCCTTTCTTTATCTCTTCCTCTTTCTCAACATGTGGCTCGGGTGTTGGCTTCTCAATTTTTTTACCACTCCTTAGAGTGATCAAAGCTTTGACATCTTTCACCTATGATGATTCTCCCTCTTGGCTTTCCACTTCATGGACACCTTTGGGATTTTGGTGGGGTTGAGAAGGAAATCTTCCCTTTTCTTGCAGAGTATTCAAATTTGTAAGCCTTGATATTGAATATTGGATGTTATCAAACTTTTGGTTCATATCATTTTGCATTCCATCCATCCTTTTATTTAAAGTACTCTCCACTCTATCAATTCTTTGATTGATTTGAGCATTGGTGGCTTCTTGGTTTCCAACAAAATCTCCCACTACCTTGCTGAGATTTGCCATTGCTTGTTCAAGACTTGAAGATTGTTGAGATGGTGGATCCATTTGTTGGTACCGAGTTGCTCGGCCTTCCATGAGAAATTTGGATGATTCCTCCAACTTGAGTTGTAGGTATTTCCATAAGGCGCATTATTATTGGGCTTAAATTGTCCAACAACATTTGCTTGATCTCTAAACATTTCCCTTTCAGCTGAAATTGCAGGGCATTCCTCCACCAAATGTTCATATGATTGACAATTAGGACACAGTTTCACTTGCACTGGTGGTGCTTGACATGACTTGCACTTCATGTATTCTTTTCAGCTCCAGCTCTTCCAATCTTCTTGTCATAGCTGCCAACTTTGCTTTCATATCATCATCTTCTTTCAAGGTATACATCCCAGTCTTTGCATTGAAAGCATTCAGTTGAGACTTCATCTTACCCACTTCTCTTTTGGTTGGTTCATCCCATCCCCTTGAAACTTCAGCCACATAGCTCAAGAAATCCATAGCTTCCTCTGGATTTTTGCTCATGAAATCTCCTCCACACATTGTCTCGAGGAGTTGCTTCATTGAGGAGGACATCCCATCATAAAAATAGCTCACCAATAGCCAACTATCAAAGCCATGGTGAGGGCAAGCATTTATAGCTTCCATATATCTTTCCCAACACTCATAGAATTTCTCATTCTCTTTAGCTGAGAAATTTGAAATTTGCCTTTTCAATCCATTTGTTCTATGAGTGGGAAAAAATTTCTTGAGGAATTCAGCTTGTAAGTCAGTCCAAGAACGGATACTCCTTGGCCTTAAAGAATTAAGCCAAATTTTGGCCTTATCCTTTAAAGTAAAAGGAAATAACTTAAGTCTCATCAAATCAATTGAAGCTCCTCCCTCTTGGAATGTATTACAAACATCTTCAAATTCCTTGATGTGTGCATACAGATTCTCACTTTCCATCCCATGGAAAATTGGTAGAAGTGGAACAAGATACGGTCTGATCACTAACTGCTCTGTAGGGGGCACTATACATGATGGTGCACTCATACGAGGTGGATGCATACGGTCCCTCATTGATCTAAATTCATTGAGATTATCTTGACGACCTTGGTGACTATGCTGATCTTCAGGTGTAGCTTCCATGATATTCAAGCTCAATTCGAATTCTTTGTTCTGAGGTGTATCACACTTAACAAGCCTTCCTCCACTGTCTCGTATCCACTTTGGCATACACAACTAGTATCTATCTGCAACTTAAATAAAAACAAAGGACAACAAAAGAAACAGGGCTACAACAACAAAATTAAACTAGGTTAAATTTTAAAAGATAAACTTAGATTATAAATAAATAAAGAAAGAATGAGAATTAGTAAAGTGAAAGAAACGTTACCAAACTTGTGATGAAAATCACAAGTGCTCAAAAATGGTATCACTATAAATTTGACACCTTCCCCGGCAATGGCGCCATTTGATTCATGCCCAATTGGTGTCTCAGCTGATTCGTGTCCAGCTGGTGCTCCTTGATTGAGGGAGTAATCAACAAAATTTATAACCTATAACACCATATACTAGGGTAGCAAAGAAAAAGCTACTATAGTATAGCGGCTCTAGGATCGTTCACTGGGAAGGATTAGCAAGCTATCAATGATACCAATTCAAAGTGAATTGGTCTTGTTTCATTTCAAGGTTAGCTTAAGAAATAAAACACAAACTTTGATTGGTAAAGATTTAGACTTAAACTAACTAACAAAATAAGTAATAGGAATAACTTAGGAAGAAAAACATTCCTTGGAGAGTTAGGTTCACTGGGGTGGTTCCTCATGCAAAAGACATATCTCCGGTCAGATGGTTCATTTCCTCGTGTTAGAGATTCAACATATAGTCAATTCTCTAACCGGTGTTGTACAGATACATCCTTTAATTAGATTTCACCCTTAATTCTCTCACTGATACAACTTGCAATGGTTTAAGCCTCTCACTAAGCCTTAACCATTCAAGGTGATCTTTAACCTTGGACTTCTCTTCTCAAGCTCGTAAGAGATAATTAATGGATGTCTCCTTAGCAAAAGCTTACCAAGTGTTGGCAATTCCAGAAAATCCTACCCTAAAGTCACCTCCCAGAGGCTCGCAAGGGGTAAACTAGTGTATTTCCATGGTTAGAAATCACTTGCCTTACCAAGTGTTGGCCCAGGTGACTCTAAGGTGTTTTAAGTTAACTAAAAACATAGAAATCACTAAAGGATTTCACTTCCTCTTCATTGGTGGCTGAAACCACAAAGCTTTGCATTCTTGCACTTGGAACCTTCCCCGGCAACCTTAGCTCCAAGGAACTAAAGGTTTAGTTACTCATTCTCTAGGGAAAACTCCTCAGAGAGTTCATAACTTAGTAAGAAATAAATAATACAAAGTGAGAAGGTAAGGCAAAACAAAGGGCCTGAACTTTACTTGCTTTCCCAAAACTTTACAAAGGATCTCCTCCCTGAGAACAGGCTCCCGAGAGGTATTTATATGAACATAATATAAAACTAATTATTACATAGATATTTTCTCATTTTTACTAACTTAAAAGCTAAGGAAACTTGTAATTGGTGGCTTACGGGGAGTATTTTGGGATTTAGACAACAAAAAATCTGATGTAAAATATCTCCCAATGTCGGTAGCAAATATCGGGATGCTCCAGGAACCATTTCACAAGAGAAAATGGTGTCTGCGAGATTTTGCAGGCACTCAAGGAGGGCTGCGAAATCACTTCGCAACAAAAGGCTATATCCGCAGGGCTGCGAAGTTGGCTTCCATCTTAAGGTTCCCAGCTTCCATCTTGACGCATATGTCGGGAAACTTCAGGAGGAAATACATCACACTGTTCAAAAAGGCTGCAGAATCACTTCGCAACAAAAGGGTGATTTCGCAACACTTTGCAAAATGCTTCCTTCAGCTTGGAGTGATTGACTTGCAATGGCTGCAACTTCTTCGTTTCAAGTCTGAATTGCGCACCGTTTGAAGCATTGGATTTTTGACTTACTGAGCTTTGAAATGGTATATAGCATGCATCAATTGGACTTCAGAAAGTGCTCCAAAAGTGGCTGCTACGACTGTCATCAAGAATATGCTTCATGGCAGATTCTCTTAACTTTTTCTCCTTGCATTCAGGATTTACTCTTGGAAAATGACTTCCAAGCTTTGCCCAAGATTCCTCATAACTCTCCTCAATCTTGAATTGCTTTGGTGATCAAATTACTAACAAAAACACCAAAACTTACACAAAGTGATTAAAATTGCTTTCAAGGGTCCTTAACATGCCAATTGAGTTAAAAGGCCAAAACTACTACTCAAAAGTGTTTAAAAGGATTAATTACAAGCTATCAAATAACACTTTTTGAGTAGTAATCACTGTCATCCTCTATAAGGTCCATGTGATGAATATCTCCTAGAGATGGAGGCGCTGCGTGTGTAGAATGAGCAGGAAGAGGGTTCGTAGTCACACTTGGCTGCCTCAAGTTAACCAAACCCTGGTCTATCAAGTCATGTATAGCATGTCTCAAAGCAGTGCAATAGTCCGTGTCATGTCCTGGTCCCTGATGGTAGGAACAATGTAAGTCCATCCTGAAGCGAGGTGGTATAGGCTGGGGTAAAGGCCTGGATGCTAATGGAATCAATAATCCACCCTCTGTGAGCTTCTGAAAAGCTCGACTCAAAGGCATGCCCAACTGAGCAAACTGATGTGGTGGCATTTGCACATAAGTAGTGGTTTGTGGAGCTCGGGGTCAAGTATATGGGGCAGGAGGCCTCTCTGTGACGTGCAGAAAAAACGGGCTGTGATACTGGATGTAGATAGGTAGGAGTCATAGGTCTGGAAGAAGCAGGTGGCCAGTAATGTGCATGAGGTGAGGGTGGATAGTCGAACCCAGGAGTCTACCCAACTGTCTGATAGCGTCTAAGAGGCCTCATCTCTGTTGAGCTGATAGCACCAACATCTCCTGATCTTTGTCCTCCTGAAGGCTTCTTTCCCTTAAAATCAGTAGGGGGAAGACTCAGACCATAATCCTCTATCAATGCCCTCCTCTATACCATACAAAGCCTGTACCAAAGATCCAAAATCCATGTGAGGGAATCCCATCAAGTGTTTGGCGAATCTAGGCTGCAAGCTCCTCATGATCATGCTAATCTGATCTCTCTCTGAAGGACGGTCTATAATCTGTGAAATCTTCTCCCTCCAGCGGGAGATAAATGAAGTAACTGACTCCTCTGGCCTCTGTCTCAAAGCCTCCAACTCTCTCCTCGAAACATCAATGACAGTGTTAAATGCAAACTGTCTCAAAAACTCCTGGGCTAAGTCATCCCAAGTCCTATGGCGCAATACCTCTAATGAAGCGAACCAACGCTGTGCAGCACCACTCAATGACATAGGGAAAAGCATAACCATCTGGGCCTCATCCAGTCTGTGGGCTCTCATAACAGTCTATAGCGTCTCAAAT
Organism: Vitis amurensis; assembly: GCA_037355405.1. Classification (NCBI taxonomy): domain Eukaryota; kingdom Viridiplantae; phylum Streptophyta; class Magnoliopsida; order Vitales; family Vitaceae; genus Vitis; species Vitis amurensis. The sequence continues at coordinate 12,896,534 of CM074684.1, forward strand.
GGATGCGAGGGCATCCTATGCCTGTGTATCTCTCAATCTCGGGCATCCTGAATTTGGCCAGCAGACTGGCCACTGTTGCTCCATCAAAATCCTCCCAAGTAGTAGCTCCCTCTGAAGTCCTCATCTGTCTCAACTTCTGCTCAAGTCTATCCATGCGAGCATGTGGGTCCTCTGAGATTGGGGTAGGCACTATGGCAGGAGGTGGTGCAACCTCAGTCTGACTATGCAGAGTAAAAGGTACAGTCTGTGGTGCTGGTTGACTGTACGGAGGTGGTGGTGGTACTATGGTATCAAACTGGGTATCCTCCTGAACTGGGACCTGTTGGGCCTGCTGTCCATCTATCCTCTGACCAAGGTTAGCTATAGCCTCCTGGATAGAAGCCATAGCTGTAGCAAACTGGTCAACGGTAACTATCTAAGAATCCATATCCCCCTGATATGATCTCTGGTCTGACTGGTCTGATGCTCTGGTCAATCTGCCTCCAACTCTAATCCAAGAAGGTGAATCCAGACTGGTCACGGTAAACTCTCCTACAAATATGGAAACATTGGATACGGTGCAACTCGAAGGTGACTCTATATGAATCAAATGCGTAGAAGCAAAACCTAGATATACTCAATCTGATACCCATCTCTGATCACACCAAAAGGAGACTACGGAAGGGATAACCAAATCCAATCGTGACCAAGGCAGCTCTGAAGGTCCACAGATGCACCCACGTGTAGGAATGAAATCTTAATTGGATCTAGGCTAACCTACAAGGTTAAGGTGGCTCTATAGGATAAAATGGGTGGGTTAAAGGATCCCTATCAGAAGCGATCGTACCCTTCGGCGGTACGCAACCCTCTGCACGCCTCGAAGGAGACGGAGTGCTTCCATGTAAGGTGGTCATCACCTCCACACATGCACTTCCTCGTGTTCTTAGGGGGTTTCTTAAAGGTGAAGGCTCTCCCATCTCTCAACACTCAAGGATAATCTAAAGTGCACAATGAAGGATGTGGGTGCATCCGAAAAACCTAAGATCTAAAGTGAGATAGTGAACAAAGACAAGCAATCATACAATCATGCAAGAGAAAGGGTTGTCATGCAACAAGCAGTCATACCAAGCAGATAAGTATCATACAATCAAAGTCCTATCTAGCATATGTGAGAGTGAATCATGCTAAAGTGAGCAAGCAGTCAAGTGATCATCCAAGGCAATCAAACATGTCAAGATAGCAAAACAATCAAGCAAGGAAATCGAATCACCTTGCCCAAAAAAGAGGTACCCACTAATCGACCAATTAAACACCACATTTTCCTCAACTAGTGTTCAAGCTTGATCCTCAAAGTCCCCAGTGGAGTCGCCAATTTGTGGACCCACATTTTTCACGTGCGCCCCCACTCGATTGGTGAGACTCGCTTTTTTTTTTTGAGAAAAATTGATTTTTGAAAAAAAAGTTGGAGTCGCCACTTATTTTATTTTTTTTAAAGGGAAAATAAAACAAGAAATAAAACCCTAAAAAAATGACTCCACAATTTTTGGAAAAGCGTGTCTTTGAAAAAAACCCGAGTCTAAGTCCGGGGATCAGGTTACTTATTGGGAAGGTACCTTTAAAAGGTAGCACCCCTCTAAGCCCTACAAAGGTCTCTACTGACAAAGTTAAGGGAAGTGTGGCCATTAATCAGTTGATTATGGATACCTAAGTAGGCTAGGTGATTTTAAAGAGTGGCATGCCAAACACAATCAAATTGCAATAAAGGAGAGTTAGGGTGCGTACCTGAACCGCTCTTCAAGCGCTATCATAAAACATAAAAGTTAGTGTAGAAATCTATCACACAACATGTGTCTTATCCAGGAAAATCTAGTATATATTTAAACACCCAAGAATCACATCATGCATGGATATAGTCACCAATAGTGTACGTGTCCATAGAATTCTCGAAAAAATAGATGAGAAGAGAGCGTACCTGGATAGCAAGCTAGTACTCCTCTATGGGAAACAAGAGCATCTCAACAATAAATACGAAACAAATTCATGTATATCATCAAGGAGAATCAAAAATCAACATATCAAGCAAACAATATTAAAGTGAGTGTTATGAATGTCGGGCCCCCACCAAAGCCCTAGTTGATTTCGCATGAATTGATTCTGTGAATTCCATTGTTTGGAATCATGAAGTTTGTTCATGCTTGGGAAAATCAAGAAAATCAGTTGAAAATCGAGTAAAATAGTGAAAACGCGTGCCGGAAGGAAAATGGCAGCAAAAGGGTGTTGAAATCTGGATTTTATTGCCTAGAGAAGGTCTAAAGATGAATTTTTCAAAGTTGAGAACGTTTAGTTGAACAATGGTTCAAAAATTCAATTTAAAACAATAAGTTCCCAATCAAAGAAGCGAATAGAGGAGAAGGTGGAACGTCGGCCGGATAGAATTGCGACTGTGAGATATCCGGAGAGAGTGGGATGTCGTTCGGATAGAATTGAGGCTATGAGACATTCAGAGAAAGTGGGATCTCGGCCGGATAGAATGGCGGTTGTGAGACATCCGGGTGGAATAGGATATCGGCCGGATAGAACGACGGCTGTGAGACATTCGAGTGAAAGTTGGATGTTGTCCGGATAGAATTGCGGCTGTGAGACATCCGGGTGGAATGGGATATCGGCCGGATATAATGGCGACTGTGAGACATCCGGGTGGAATGGGATAGTGGTCGGATAGAATGGCGACTGTGAGACATCCGGGTGAAAGTGGGATGTTGTCCGGATAGAATTGCGGCTGTGAGACATCCGGGTGGAATGGGATATTGGCCGGATAGAATTGCGGCTGTGAGACATCCGGGTGGAATAGGATGTCGGCCGGATAGAATGGCGGCCGTGAGACATCCGGGTGAAAGTGGGATGTTGTTCGGATAGAATTGCGGCTGTGAGACATCCGGGTGGAATGGGATATTGGCCGGATAGAATTGCGGCTGTGAGACATCCGGGTAGAATGGGATTTCGGCTGGATAGAATGGCGGCTGTGAGACATCCGAGTGAAAGTGGGATGTTGTCCAGATAGAATGGCGGCTATGAGACATCCGGGTGAAAGTGGGATGTTGGTCGGATAGAATTGTGGCTGTGAGACATCCGGGTGGAATGGGATATCGGCCGGATAGAATGACGGCTGTGAGACATCCGGGTGAAAGTGGGATGTTGTCCGGATAGAATGAGCGATGCCATAAACTAAGAACCCTCAAGAACTATGGTAACCTCTACATCTGTTTAACTCCAAGAAAACCCGTTTTACATAGCCTTTATCAAGTTGCCAACTTTCTCGGAATGCTCATGGTCTCCATATCCGAGAATACCAAGGTAGGGAAAGGGAAGAAACGTAGATACAGAAGCACACAAAAAGACCGAGAAAGAAAAGAAAAGAAAACAGGGGAAAAGAAGACAATCGGTGGGTATTTTTAAGGCCAGATTGGGACGTAAATGAGGGCAAGACCCATAACACCAAATTCAAAGGTAAACCTATATTCAGATTGCTTTCAGATAGAACCAAAGACATAAAAAAAAATGAAGATTAAAATAGCACAAATATGCAAGCAAATCAGTCTCAACAAATCAAACTGTGGCCCCTTTGCATTCACACCAAACAGCAAGAATGAACCTTCAGAAAACTAAGAAGTTCGGAGAGATTAAAACTAAATGGTGATGTAGCAACAATCTGGAAAACATACCTGCATGTTCTCCTCTCTAATTGCTTGGTTTCTAGCTGCTACAACTTTTCTCGGCTGAGAAATCTGCTCCCAAACCTTTTTCCGTCCTCCAATCTTCTCCCCCCTCTATGCGTGTTTTAAGTCCCTCTCTTCTATGCTTCCTCTCAAACGATCCTCTTATGCGCCTCCCTCTTTTTTTTTTTCTCCAATGCGTCCTCCATCCCTTTCTTTTTCCTCTCTCACATATATATCTTACCCCCTAAAACCTAAATCTCCCTAAAAAAAAAAAAAAAAGGCAAATTCTCCTATCTCCTCTCTTCTTTTCTCCTTATCCTTTTTTAAATCTTCCAATTCAAAAGCAATCTTCCCAATTTCAAATTCCTCTCCAAAACTTTCCAAGGAGAGTCCCACCTTCCTTAAACTCCAATAGTAAGTTTCCTTGCAAAAACATGAAATTTTTGAAGTTAAATAATCGAATGAATAGATAAGTAAGTAAAAAAAATTAGGAAACGGTAAAAAAATAAATAATAAATAAATAAATAAGTTAAGGAAAATAATATAAAGAGGAAGATAACCAATAAAAAGTGAATGATAATCACAAAACTAAAACTAAAAAAAATAAAAATAAAAATAAACCAATAAACAAAAGCCGAGCCCAAAAGCCATGTAACCATGCAAGTCATACAAGTCACACTAAAAATGTCCGAATGGGCCAAGTGTGTTTAAATGGGCCTAGAGCGGTGCCTAATGGGCCAAGTGTACCTAAAAGCTATCCTAAAAATGAACGAAAAATCCTAAGTCTAAATTAGGGCTGCCCGGAGTCACAATAAGGGGTCAGATAATCCCTTAACCAAAGTCTCCGAGGTGACTCAGAAAAAGGTAAGTCGTACGAGTAGTAATGGGCCACCAAGGAACTGCCGTGGAGCACTGAAAATGAATTTTAAAGACATGTGCTAAAGGGACAAAATTGAGGGTCTACACAATGATAATCAATCCTTTAGAAAAATAGAAAACATCTAAAAGGGAGCCCACTAATTAGGTAAAAGTGGCAATAAGTTACTCATATGGATTAAACGATGTTCTTTCATTACTAAGTTCACCACATGGAACTTGAAAATGCATGGTTATTTGTATGATTAGTTTAGATACTAACGAAGTAAAAACATGATACAAGTTTTCACTGTATTGTTACCATAGTTTACATGTGTGTTTGTAGTGACCAAGACAACTAGGTTCTATGGAATGTGGGTATTATGTGATGAGATACATGAAGGAGATTATTGTTGATCCAAGCTGACTAATATCAAAGCTTTGTGTTTAATTCATAAAATTCAAAAGTTTCCTTTAATTACCAAATAAACTAATAATCAAACAGTATGTGTTGTTCATTTATTAGTATAATGGGCAAAAATCATATAGTGAAATGGAGGCTAATGAAATATACTTAGATTAGGTTATGTTAGTGACTCAATTAATCATTACTCATGCTTGAAGGTACAACTTACGAGCTACAAGTCAATATATGTTTCCATAATTTTAAATATTTTGATTACAAGTTTTTGTTTTTGTTTTTTTTTAAACATGAATTTCATAACGGGTTTCTTTGTTGTCAAATATCACTTTGGGAGACACTCCCACATGGGAGAACATCTGAGAGGTAGTGACAACTTGGTAAATATTAAGGGAAGAAAAAAAATTGTTAAGAAAACTCTATATTTTTAAATTATTTAATCTTTATATAGAAAAGTTTAAAAAGTGATATAAGTTAGAATTAGGATATGAAAATAATATATGGACTTTAAATCCTTTTTTTTTTTGTTTATCTTTTTCTTTCCTTGTATTTTTTCTTTCACATTTTCCCTTAATTTTTTTTTGGAAACCAAATATAGTAGAAAGGTTCTTCTAGGTAAAAATTATAGCTCCAAAAGTTAATATAGTGTATTACATTAGTCACTTTTAAATTTTTAGCAATCATTTAAATTTCTTTGTCTTTTTCTTTTTTAAAGCAACATAATTAACAAAACTCATCATGTATTTCTTTCTTTCAAATTCATTGTTTTGGATTAGATAGTTTGATGCTATTATCTTTAGTTTTAAATTGTGAAATTGTAACACCCCAAAATAAACTTAAGGGCAAAATAGTAAATTATTAATTAATTAATTGAACTCATTAAAGGTAAAAGAGTCATTTTACAATTAATAATCCTATGTATAAATTAAATTTTCCTCTTGTCTTCTTTATTCAGAAAACTCTATTAAAAAAAAAAAAATCAAAGAATTGGAGAACGTAGGGCCAAAGGTTTGGAGGTCTAGAGTTTGAAGTTCAAATTTTTCTAGGAAAGATTCTAACCCTAGATTAATATATTATATTCGTTAGTTAGTTTTGAACACATTATATATTCTTTAGAAAATTTTAATTTAAATTAGGGTTAGTTTATTTAATTTATTTTAAGATCAAAATATTGAAATTATGAATATAGGCTACTTCATTGATGAAAATAGGGAAATTTGAAATTTTTATTGATGAATAGATCTAAACAATGAAATTTTAAAAATTAAATAAGTAAATAAATATATGATTATATGTGACATAAGAGATTGGAAAATAATAAGAAAAAGAATTGCATGTTTGTAGATTTTGGATTTGAGGCACTTTATTGGGGTGACAAAAAAATAAAATAAAATCAATATGTAACCATGAAAGACAAAGGGTGGTAGTGGAATAAATTAAAATAATAATAATGAGTAGAGTTGGTAGGGTTGTCGGAGTTGTTAAAAGTACATGAGGTATTTTGTTAAGTAAGAGGAGACATTAGGATTAATAAGAATAGTGATAATAATGATATTAATATTAATATTAATAATAATAAGAATTGTGTAATTTGGATGCTTGTGAGTGACGTATAGTAGGGCTATTTGGGTGTTGCTAGGTATTGAAAAATATAGTAATAATAATAGTAATTGTTTTTAATAAAAGTTTTAATGTAGTTTAAGTATATAAAAGAAATAAATTGTTAGAATAAGATTTGGAAGGAATATAAGTTTATAAAAAAAATTGGAAATTCATTAAATTATATTATTATTGTTTAAGAAGTTGAAAATAATATTGTGTGGTAATAATATTAGCATGAGAAATTAATTAGGATCTCTAATACTAGATAAAATATTTTTAGTATTGTCAAATTTTTACCTTTAGATAATTGTGTATGATATTATGTTAGGTGAGGAGTAAATTCGTCTAGCCAAATACTTCAAGTTTTTGAGTGCTTCTTCAAGGTAAGAGAAATTAATGCAGATTTTTATAAAAGAAAATAATTTTCTTTTTATATTGTATTTTGAAATGTGTAAAAATATTATTTTTATCTTTACGCATGATCAAATATATGCTTTGTATGGAAAATATATTTGAGTATTTTATTTGTTTATGAAAAATGAAAAATTGAGGAGATATGATGTTTTGTTTTGTAAGTTTGAGTTAATGAAATAAAGTGTTTGACTCTGGATTATATGACCCTAATAAATGGGTTATAATTGTTGATCGACCCTAGTCAATGGGTTATAATAGTTGATGTTATATGACCATAGTCAACGGGTTATAATAGTTGACCTTATGACCCTATTTAACCAGTTATAATAGTTGACCTTATGGCCCTAGTCAATGGGTTTTTATTATTGACATTTGGTTTTGTTGACTTTAAATGGAACACATTTGAAACTAGTCACTTAATTGTGAAGTCCTATCTAATTAGACACCATTTGCCATACGATAATCAGAGTAAAGATATTTTAAATGTATTCGATTAGGTTTTGATGAGAAATTGTTTGATAAGAACTTGTTTTGAAATGGTAATGAGAAAGTTTTGTTGAAAAGTTTGAACGTGTTAGCATTTTGAACTCAAAAGTTTTTATGAAAATAAGTATATGTTATATTTCCTATTTGCAAGCATAATTGAAAATGTTTGATCCATGAAATTGTATTAATATTCCTCATTGGGCTTTGAGTTCATTCCCCTTTATTGATAATCTTTTAGGTAACCTCAGTTCGGGCAAGGAGTGACCGTTAGGAGGGAAATTTGGCTTTATTTAGGACATTTGTTTGAACCCTCTTTATTTTAGACATTGTTTAGATGTTAAAACTTAATTCTCATTTGAATTATTTTGAATTGGAGTTATTTGGACAACAACACTTTGGTTGATATATTAGTTTTTTTAAAGTTGATACTTGGAGATTTTAGAATTTTGTCTTACTACTTTGAAGAGGAATTTGGTAATTGGTAAATTTTTAGTTACAATACGAATGTTTGTATCGTTTCCACTTTTAGCCGTTGGGCTTAAGGTGTGAAATGACTGTCATGCCCTTGGAGTGGTTTTGGGGCATGATAGAAATAGTTCTTCTTGAGGTATCATTCAAAAGTCATGCCCTATGGCAATGAAGTAGAGGTCCCAAGACCAAGCCTCTTTGGTATTTAAATGCACTACAAGAAAAAGGCAAACCTTGACATATCATTTCTTGACACAAATGTATATATGTTATCGTAGGTTGTTTAATGGGTAACAATGACATACAACTTAAATGCAGGCAACAATGACATTTTTTAAATTCAAAGAAAGCAATATTAACATATAATGAGTTTATCTTAATTGAAAATTATAAGTCAAGGTAGAAGTATATGACTATAAATCATCCTTTGTGCTATTAAGATAATTACCTTAACATATAATTCAAAAGTTAAGGTAGTTCATTTAATTATCTATGAAGGTTTCTTGGACTAAAAAGAAACTCTCAACTCTTTTTATTCTCCATTTCAATCAAAACCTGATGCCACTTGTAGAGAGGATCTCATTGCAAAACTGTAGAGCACTTTAATGCAGAAGATCTGAGTCTTTACATCAATTTTCGGCATGAGTTCTTCCATAGATGAGTTCCAAGGGTTGAGGTGACTCAAAGTTGCATTTTTGAGGAGCAAGGTTGACATCTAGACTAAATTTTTCTCCTAACACAAGGTATCAAGCCATAATCTCTTGCCCATTTCACTAACTTTTTGCATTCCCTTTCCTTTATTTCTTTTTCCTTTGTAAACCGCAATACTTTTCAAGAGAAATTTGTGGAGTTTTTGGATTTAGGGTTTAGGATATGATTTTGCAAGTGTGGAGTTGAACTAAGAATTGGAGAGATTGAAAGCATAAAATTTTTCCCTTTTTCCGAGATGGAAGATGTTGTTTGTGTATTCTATTTTCAAATGATTTGATTGTAGATCCAATGCATCCTTGTTATTCTTCATGGGTGTGGAGTGCACATTTCAAATAGTGTCATCCCTTGGTCTGATGTAAAACATATATTTGTTTATAGTATAAATGGGTATATATTCAATATATACTTACAGATATTTTATTAAAATAACTATTTGTATTTTTTTTTTTTTTTAATATAAGGTGTGGTACACTAGTTGGTGCAAATAGTAGTGATAGTGTTTAGTTCTAGGACAGCCAGCACAAAATTCTTCTGCAGGCATATTCTTTGCACAAAGGCAATCAATGCCAATGCTTTGGCAAGAGTGCCTAGTCATAGCAGGGTGTGCTCTTTTGGTTTTGATGGTTAGGAGTGGAGCATTATTTTTATTTTTTATTTTTTGAGATATTTAAACTATGTATTGACTCTCCATTATTGTTGTAAGAGGTACAGTTTACTATTCTCCTAAAATATATTCATTGTGCAATTTTTTTTTAATTTCTTTTATTCCATTCACAAGAATAGTACGTAATTTCTGCTGTTATGTTGCAATTTTTTTGCATATTTACAATTACCAACTTGGAATTGTGGCACTACTTTCTAATAATAATAATTTACATCACATTCATTTTAGGGAACGAAATTTCATTCACTTCACATATATTTTGACTTCAATCTTAAGCTAATAAAATTTGTGTAGAGCTAATTCCAGCTATAATATTTTTTTTCTTTATTGAGCTTTTGTTATGAGAAAAATATAAAATTATTTCTAGATAGTTTTTGGCTATGAGAATGATTTTTACATTACTTTTGACCATATAATAAGTTGTGCATAGAATCTAACAATGATAAATATTAAATGAGATTTGTGCATAACTTCTGCAATGAATAAATAAAATAATTTACTTATAGCTTCTAACTATATATAACTAAGTAAATACGAATAAAAATATGCAACATCTATTCTATATTAACAACTTTGATTTGACAATAAAAAAATTATCTTCGAAACAACTCATGTTGATAACGTATAATAAAAGAATATAAAATTCAAATAATAAAAGAAATAAATTAGGAAAGGAAGAAGAAAGAATGTTTCTCAAAATTAATGATCTTTCTCTTTTGCAAGGTGGAAACCGCCATTTATAGATACACAAATTGAACCTAAAGTTACAATTTATTACTTCATAATGAAGTAAATGTGTATATTTTAATTTACAAAACCAATTTTGGTGGTCATCCACCATTAATAGCGATTCATAACAAGTAATAAGTTTTTAAGTCATATTAACTTGCACAATATGAATTCTTTTGTGATGAAACAAAGATGCAAGATAAAGGGAAAAACTTCAAATTTCTAGACAACCATAGAAGATTGCATAAAGCATTTATTACAATCAATTATGAAAATAGTTTTATTGTACACACATATATCACCATTAATTTTATATTTATATAGGAGAAAATCCAGCGGAGATGGTAGAGTTGCTCTGGTTCTAGAAAATTTGCTTCTCATTACCATAAATCCAAGCATGATCTCTTAGTAGATGGTTTCAGGCATGCACGCTGCACCAATTATCAAAGCCAAAAGGAATAAATCTTGCAGTTATTATGGATGGAATAACATCGAATTTTGCAATGAATTCTTTCATTATTTTTATGTTCAAAGCGACATTCCATTCAATTGTTGCAATAGATTAATGTGAAGCAGCTATATTAAAAATAGAATTACCTGTAACATGAGCAGCCAGAGGGAAGTCTAATGACCAATCTTCATTCCCCTCCATATTTGACTATTGGGATATGAGATACTTTTTGTTCATCCTCTCCAATATCCTGTTGTTGGTACGCTGTTGGAGAATACCAGATTTTGTGATGATTAATTCCTGCAATGGCGTCCTTTGGAGGACACGGTCAGGCAGTCCCTCCAGTTTTGGGCATTTGTGGATTCCCAAGTAACTAAGACACGACATTATTAACCTCTTTTCTTCTTCTATTACTTCCCACTTTTCCCACTCTTTCATATTACGAAAAGTCAGTTTCTTCAGCTTTGGGAATGCAATTGTTGATGATGATCCCAAAAACTCGCCACCAATGTGTTTCACTCTTTCCACACCCTTGATTTCTATCATCTCGAGGACAGGAAGTTCCCCCAAGGGAGGCATACACAGACAGCCACTGCAATATGAGAGTTCAAGATTTTTCAGTTGGGTTAATGATGACCTCATCATCCAACCAGCCCATTTTGTATCACCATAACCCCGTATACATAGAGATTTCAAGTTTGGATGGGGTTGTAGAGCTTCAACCACACTCTTCCGGCCCCTCCTTTACTTCAGGTACTAAATTTGTTGAATAGGATCGTAGAGCTCCAACCACATAGTTCGTCCTCTCTTGTAGATCAAATACCAATGTCAAATGATGAATGTGTATCTTATTCTTCAAATTTGCCTCTCGTGCCTCCCTTGCATTTCCCACATTCTGCATGTAACACCCAAGTTTTTTTAGGGGTAATTTAGGAAATTATTAATAATAATAAAATTAATTAATTAATTAATTTAATAAAATGGAAGAGGGGTAAAAATGTCATTTTACGAATAAATACCCTAGGTATAAATTAGAAATTCTATTCTTCCTGTTCTTTTCTGAATAGCGTTCCTGTTCGTAGAATTCCAGAGAACGTAAGGTTGGAGTCGGATGTCAGGGTTTGAAGAACAGATCTCTATAGGTAAGATTCTAACCCCTAGTTTAATATTTTAGATTCATTGGTTAATTTCAAACAAATTAGATATATTTTGGAAAACTCAAATCGAGATTAGGGCTAGTTTATTTTCTTTTAATTCGTTTTAATATCAAAATAATGAAAATTTAAGATTTTGATTTATTGTTGGAATTTGGGAGATCTTAAGTTTTTTTAGATGAAAAAAAAAAGGATTCCTTGGACGGTTTCAATTTTCAGCTAGGGTTAATTTTATTATAAAAAAAAAAAAAAAGAGTAAATAAATATATATTGTTATTTGTGGCTGAAAGGATTAGAAAATATTAAAAAATGAAAAAAGAAAAAGGGAAGGAACGCATGCACTGGAAGATAGAAAAATGGTGAAAAAAAAAAGGAAGAGAACGTGTGTGCACTGGAAGATAGAAGAATGGTGGAAAAAAAGTTGCATGCGTGTGGGAATGAAAGATAGAGGAAATAGGAAAATAATAATATTTATAATAATAAAAGACATGCATGTGGAGTGTGTGAGTGGGTGGATGGTATGTATATATATATATATATATATATATATATATTACAATGGTAGTTATGTTTGGAAAATATGAAAGTGGTAGAATAAACTATGTATAAATAAACAAGGTGAAATACAATTTAGTTAAATTAATAGTATTATAATTAGATTAATGATAAATATTAAGTTAATAAGTAGTATAAAATTTAATTAGTGAAATAAATTGTAGTTTAATTAATTATGTTGTGTCCCAAGAAATAAATTGAAAATAAAAATTAAGTTTTATATGAATTAGAAATTTATTAATTTTCTAAAATAGGAATAGATTAAATTATCTTTCATAATTAAAAACATTAATTTGAATACCTAAAATTTTAGGATTATCAAACCTATAATTTTAGATAAATAGTAATGATTATTTCTCTTATATTTTGTTAGGTGAAAAATAGATTTTCAGGATTATTTTTCTCCAAAGTTTTTGAGGACTTCTTTTAAGGTAAGAGAAATTAATGCAGTTATTTTTTTTTTAGAAACAAATTTTTATATACATCATTTGGAAACATTTTGAGTTATTATTCGTTTTATGCATAGATCAAATATATTTTGCCTGAAAAGTATGTAAGAACCTTATATTTTGTTTACAATAGAGAAATGTGGAGATATTATGTTTTGCAAATTTAAATAATTGAAATAAGCGTTTGACTCTGGTTTGTTTGACCCTTGTTAACGGGATAAATAGTTGACTTTTACATTTCTTGGTGGGGAATGTAATTGATTTGGACCCCAACCTCTAGGGGTTTGGTTAAAGGTTACTAGTACTAGTAGTGTTTGGTTCTGTCCACCTTAAAGAAACAATTTGAGGCTAGCCACCTATTTGAAAAGTCCCACCAAATTGGGCACCATTTGATGTTTGATGACCAGAGTAAATAAATAATTTGAATGTTTTTATCGAATTTGATATGAAAATGCCTGAATCAGAAATGAAAGTGTACAATTAAAAGTTTTGAATGTATTAGCAAAACTGACTCAAAGGTTTATGAAAATAATTAGTTATAATATCTCCTATTTTACAAGTGAACTTGAAATATTTGATCCATGGACTGCATTAATGTTCCTTATTGGGCTTTAAGCTCATTCCCCATGTTGATAATTTTTTTTTAGGTACCCTTAGTTTGGGCGAGGAGTGATGACTAGGTTGGGAAATGGTCATCATTAGGATTTTGCTTACGATGTTATTTTTGGACATTGTTAGCTTATAAGTTTATGTTCATTTGGATTATTTGGTTTTTGGAAGCTATTTAGATATTGAGCTTTTAAATAATTTTTTTATGATAGTTTGAAGTTGAGATTTGGAGATTATGAAAATTTTGTTAGCACTTGCATTATTTGAGTTTGCAATCTATTGGATAATGGATTTTGGTTGATGGATGCTTAGTTTTAAAGTTAAGTTTTGAAGATTTTAGAATTTTGTTCTGCTACTCTGAATAGATATTTGGTAATTGGTTACTTCCAGTTACAAGTTGATTGTTTGGGTCAGGTTACACTATAAGCCTTTGGGTTTGAGGTGTGAAATGACCATCACGCCCTTGGAGTGGGTCTTGGGGCGTGACATTGCAACCCTCTTATTTCAAGCTCCCCTCTAAGGTTGCTCAAGTTTCTCAAATCTCCTATATTGCATTCATTGTGAACATCACTGCTTACAGTGAATTTCTCCAATGTTTGAAGAGAGTTTAATCTTGAAATTCCTTTTGGCAAGCCCTTTAGAGTAATAGTTAGAAAATTTTGCAGATGCCTCAGATTAGTAAGTTTACCCATTGCTTGTGGTAGTTGCACAAGTGAATCACATCTACGAATATTTAAGGTTTGTAAATTATACAAATCACAAATTGCTTCCGGCAATTCCCTCAATCCATGACAATGTGATAGATTAAGGTATTTTAAATGTATCAATTTCTCTAGTGCCTTTGGAAGTTACTTTATCGAAGGATTTCGCACCAAATCCAATACCCTGAGGCATGTCAAATGCTGGAATAAATTAGGTAAGGCTTCATCAATGCTTGAAACGACTGCAAACTCAAGCAAGAGGGTGCGTAGATTCTTCATTTTATATGTGGAGACAAAATTGGGGTGCCTTTATTGGCCATTTAAGGTGGCATTGCGAATTTTTTGGAAGGATACATTTGTTCTCCCTTCTTCATTCATAATACAACACTCATTCTTAGTCAAAAATTGAGCAAAACTATGCACTATGTCATGCATCTTACATCTTATTATATTATCATCACCATCGTTTTCAAAATCTTGGAAGAAAGATCGAGCAGCTAAATATTCAAAGTACTCTCTGCCAACCATCTCCATCTCTCTACTCGCATTAGAGTTGAGATAGTTTTGTGCCATCCACAACTTGATCAACTTATCTATTTCAATAACCGAGTCTTTTGGAAAAACAACACAAAATGAGAAGTAGCGTTTAATTGCAGAGGGCAGATCATAATAACTCAATAACAAAGCAGGGGAAATATCTCTCCCAAACTCATCTAACTGCCATACTTCACTATTCAATATATTCTCCCATTCTTCATTTTTATTGTTTAAGCGTATGAGATTCCCTAAAGTTCTTATAGCGAGTGGCAAGCCCTTGCATTTGTCTGCTATTTTCTGGCCAATTGCTTTTAATTCTTCCACTTTCTCCCTGCTTTTTCAAAGAAAGCTATTTGATGGAATAATGCCCAAGATTGCTCCGGAGACAGTTCCCCCAATGGATGCTTGTACGCAGTCCTCATCATCTTAACAACACTCTCATTCCGTGTGGTCGCTAGAACTCTACTCCCTGATGCTCTATAGCTGATAGTGTTCTTCAGTTGTTCCCACAATCGATAGTCTTCAGTGCACACATCATCTAGCACAAGAAGGAATTTCTTTCCGGCAATACATGTTTGAATTTCTTGTTGTACAGCTTCCAAATCATGGAGATTACAAGGCTTTTTTTGGAGGGCTTCAACAATAGCCCTACAAACTCTGATTGGCTCAAAAGGATCAGAAACACAGACCCATATTCTCTCATCAAAATGGGCCTTCACCTTTGTATGGCTGTAGGCTAATTGAGCAAGAGTTGTTTTTCCCATGCCTCATGTCCCGACTATGGAGATGATGTAGAGGCCAGATTTTTGTTGACAATTCTTACCCAAAAGATGGCCTAATATGGTGTCTTTATCCATATCCCGACCACATACCTCTGAAATATCAATTGCAGAGGTAGTTATAAGTCACTGTAGTTGTTCCTCACTCCTACTGACACAAAATTAAAACCGGTTATTTCACTTGCAATGTCATATAGTTGTTGTTTAATGCTCTTAATCTTAAGAGCAATGTCACGACGAGAAGTAACTTGCTTGAGACAAAAGCAAGGGGAGGGAATGCAGGAGCTTACCTTCTTCGTAGACATGAAAGCATTTTCAGCTTCCTCGATCTGGAATTGCAGAATAGCAGTGCTCCACTCATCCACCACATCGTCCATTTGGTAAGCCATGTCTTTCAGCCTCTCCAACCAACCTTGGACATATTTTTCCTTCACTTATCTGCGCTCTACATCCTCAAGAACATCTCGGACGGATCGGAGTGTATCTGTGAGGCTTTGGATTTGTGCTTCAACACCCAGAACCAGAGTAAGTTCATCATGAATCTATTGCTCAACAACGGAAGCCAAGTGCTCCAAGATGATAGAAAAGAGAGCATCAACCATAAGGGGGTGATGAATGAAGGCAAGTGAGGATTCTCTCTTATGATCAGACTTTCTTATTTGGCATGCTATTTTTTGAAATCACCTAGCCTACCTAGGTATCCATGATCAACCATTTAATTGCCACGTTTCCCTCAACTTAGTCAGTAGAGACCTCTTTAGGGCTTAGAGGGGTGCTACCTCTTAGAGGTACCTTCCTAGTAAGTAACCTGATCCCCAGACCTAGACTCGGGTTTTTCAAAGACATGCTTTTTCCAAAAATTATGGAGTCACATTTTAGGGTTTTTCTTTCTTGTTTTATTTTCCCTTTAAAATATAAATAAATAAGTGGCGACTCTGACTTTTTCCAAAATTAATTTTTTGACAAATAAAAAAGCCAGTCTCGCTAATCGAGTGGGGGGCGCACGTGAAAAATGTGGGTCCACAAATTGGCGACTCCATTGGGGATTTTGAGGATCAAACTTGAACACTAATTGAGGAAAATGTGGCGTTTAATTGGTCGATTAGAGGGTACCTCTTTTTATTTAGGCAAGGTGATTTGATTTGCTTGCTTGTTTGGTTTATTATCTTAAAATGTTTGATTTGCTCACTTTAGCATGATTCACTCTCACATATGTTAGACAGGACTTCGATTGTTTGATATTTATTTGCTTGGTATGACTACTTGTTGCCTGACAACCCTTGCTCCTGCATGATTGTATGATTTGCTTGTCTTTGTTCACTATCTCACTTTAGATCTTAGGTTTTTTGGATGCACCCACATCCTTCATTGTGCACTTTAGATTATCCTTGAGTGTTGAGAGATGGGAGAACCTTCACCATTAAGAAACCCCCTGGGAATGCGAGGAAGTGCATGTGTGGAGGTGATGACCACCTTGTATGGAAGCACCCCGTCTCCTTGGAAGTGTGCAGAGGGTTGCATACCATCGGAGGGTACGATCGCTTCTGCTAGGGATCCTTTAACCCACCCATTTTATCCTATAGAGCCACCTCAACCTTGTAAGTTAACCTAGACCCAATTAAGATTTCATTCCTGCACGTGGGTGCATATGTGTCCCTTCAGAGCTGCCTTGGTCACGATTGGGTTCGGTTATCCCTTCTGTAGTCTCCTTTTGATGTGATCAGAGATGGGTATCAGATTGTGTATATTTGGGCTTTACTTCTACGCACTTGTCAGTTGATTCCTACAGAGTCACATTCGTATCGCACCTTATCCAGTGTTTCCATATTTGTAGGAGGGTTTACCTTGACCGATCTGGATTCACCTTTGTGGATTAGAGTTGGAGGTAGATTGGCCGAGTATCAGACCAGTCAGATCAGAGATCAGATCAGAAGGATATGGACTCACAGATAGTTACTGTTGACCAGTTTGCTGCATCCATGGCTTCTATCCAGGAGGCTATAGCCAACCTTGGTCAGATGATAGATGGACAGCAAGCCCAACAAGTCACACTTCAGGAGAGTTCCCAGTTCGATGCCATAGTACCGCCACCTCCTTCGCCCAGTCAGTCAGTACCACAGGCTATACCTTTCACTCTGCATAGTCAGACCGAGGTTGCCCCGCTTCTTGTCACATTGCCTATCCCGACCTCAGAGGACCCACATACACGTATGGATAGACTTGAGCAGAGGTTGAGACAGATGAGGGTTTCAGACGAAGTTATTACTTGGGAGGATTTCGATGGATTACTAGTGGCCAGTCTCTCGGCCAAGTTTAGGATGCCCGAGATTGAGAGATACACGGGCATAGCCTGTCCTCGCATCCATTTGAGGCTTTATAGTACAGTTATGAGGGCCCACGGACTGAGGCCCAAATGGTTATGCTTTTTCCTATGTCCCTGAGTGGTGCGGCACAACTTTGGTTCGCTTCATTGGATATATCACGTCGTAGGACTTGGGACGACTTGGCCTAGGAGTTTTTGAGATAGTTTGCATTTAACACTGTCATTGATGTTTCGAGGAGAGAGTTAGAGGCTTTGAGACAAGGGCCAAATGAGTCAGTCACTTCATTTATCTCTCGTTGGAGGGAAAAGATTTCACAGATTATTGATCGTCCTTCAGAGAAGGATCAGATTAGCATGATCATGAGAAGCTTGCAGCCTAGATTTGCTAGACACTTGATGGGATTTCCCCATACGGATTTTGGATCTTTGGTATAGGCTTTGTATGGTATAGAGGAGGGCATTGCTAGAGGATTGTGGCCCGAGTCTTCCCTTATTGATTCTAAGAAGAAGAAGCCTTTAGGAGGACAGAGATCAGGAGATGTTGGTGCTATCAGTTCAACAGAAATGAGACCTCCTAGACACTATCAGACAGTTGGGCAGACTTCTGGATTCTACTATCCACCATCACCCTATGTGCAGTATAGGTCACCTGCTCCCTCCAGACCCATGAATCCTACTTATCTACATTTAGTCTCATAGCCCGTTTTTGCTACACATGTCATAAAGAGACCTCCCGCCCCATACACCCGGTCTCGAGCTCCGTAGACCACTACTTATGTGCAGAGACCACCACATCAGTTTGCTCAGTTGGGTATGCCTTTGAGTTGAGCTTTTCAGAAGCTCATAGAGGGTGGATTATTGACTCCATTGGCACCCAAGCCAGTACCTCAGCCAGTACCACCTCGTTTCATATTAGACTTACACTGTTCTTATCAACAGGGACCAGGACATGACATGGATCGCAACGCTTTGAGACATGCTATTCAGGATTTGATAGACCAGGGTTTGGTTAACTTAGGGCAGCCAAGTGTGACCACTAACCCTTTTCCTGCCCATTCTACACACGCAGTGTCTTCACCTCCAGGAGATATTCATCACATAGACCTTATAGAGGATGATAGTATACATATGTTGAGTTAGGATGATGGATTACCCGAGCCAATTGTTTTACATGATAGTTATGAGATTGATAGGGTTTCATTGGGTCCTTAGGCTCTTGCACCATTCAGTTTGATCCCAGACGAGGCACTATTCCAGTTGACTCATCCTATACCCTTGGTTATTGGATGTTAGGATACTTTTGTCCCGTTCACTTTATAGCCAAAGGATGATGATTCGAAGGGTAGAGAGATACAGATTGTGACTCGTAGTGAGAGGATAGCTCAGCCACCACCACCAGCAGTCAGACCATTTGAGGGTGCAGCCTCTCATGAGGAGGTTAGGAGAGAGGATGATGAAGTTTTGAGACAGTTACAGAGAACCCAGGCCCGTATTTCTATTTGGAGTTTATTAGCATCATCCAGTACTCATAGAGATGCTTTGATTCGAGCCTTGAGTTAGATCGGGGTAGAGAGTACCACCACTCAAGAGAGATTGATTCTTATGATAACGGCCGGCAGGACCACTTGCATTGTGTTTTCAGATTATGACTTGCCACCTGAGGGTTCAAACCACGTACACCCTTTATATATCACGGTTGATTGTTCAGGCTGTAAAGTCTCATCTGTCCTGCTAGATAATGGCTCAGCCTTGAACATCTGCCCTTTAGCCACTGCTGTAGCCCTTGGTTTTGCACCTTTAGATTTTGGTCGTTCTACTCAGACAGTTAAAGCATATGATAGCACTAAGAGGGAGGTTATGGGTACCTTGGTAATTGATTTGTAGATTGGTCTGGCCACATTCTCTACTTTGTTCCAGGTTTTGAGGATTCATACATCCTTTAACCTGCTACTATACCGACCATGGATTCATAGAGTTGGATCTATTCCTTCTTCTCTTCATCATAAGGTAAAGTTCATTCATGATGGGCAAGTCATCACGGTACGGTCTACTAGAGAAATGTTTGCCTCTTCTAAGCCAGTACTTCAGATCAGTCATAGTGAGGATGACCTATTTCTTACTGGGCTTACTTTTGATGAGATACAGACTCTTGAGATTGAAGATTTTTGCAGAGATTTTGTAGCTATGTCTTTAGATCAGCACAATAGCACAGTGGTTCTTGATATGATAAGGGGCATCACTTTTCTATCTGGCATGGGGTTAGGACGACGTCAGCAGGGGCCCAACGAGTTTATAGCTGCCATTGACCATGATACGACATTTGGACTTGGGTTCATTCTTACCGAGGCCGATTATCGTTACATGGCGCGAGTGCGTAAGGAAAGGGTGAGGGCCCGTTTATCCCACACACCATTTGATTATCCTATTCAACCCTATAGGATGAATTTGGCCAACTATTTTGTCAAAGGATCAGAGATTCGACCCTGTATAGAGAATATTCACAGTGTGGTTCATACAGATTGAGAGATTGAGCTTCAACATCTATTTCACTAGTTACAGTTGAGTGATGGGGCTCCTGACACTTTTGTTTCTATGGCGATTACTCCTACGTCTCCAGATCGAGCTAGCATGTTGTCTCTATGCTTTCCATAGGAGATCACTGATAATGGAGTGGCTGTTGATCCTACTGAGATGATTGATGGAGTTGTTCCTTATGATGAGTACCGAGATGAGATGGACATGATGACCATGAGCCAGATTACCAGCATCGTTTAGCTTCAACCTGTTTCACCATTTGATATGTTTAGGGTGTCTACCATTGAGGTTCTTGAGGGAACCCAGATTATTCTTGTTCTAGAGCTTCTAGAGGATGATAGTAGTTTGTTTGAGGGCACTGTTAGCCCAGTTGAGGGAGTGTCCGACCTTGTGGACCCACCTCTTTCTTTTGATGTTTTATCGGGATTTGTCTCCCGCTTTGACGATGTTTCTATTGCTTCATTTATGGATTTGAGTATTTTTTAGTATTCGTCTGCCTTTTGTGATAGTACCTTTATATTTGCACCCCACTCACTCGCTTCACAGATATTTGATATAGATGGTGAGGTTGCACAACCCGATCCAGATAGGGACTCTTCTGATCAAGACTCCGATCCCGTGGATGAGAGAGTTTCACCTGCTACAGGGGCTGTTGAGACTATTGATTTTGTCACAGAGGATCAGCTTAGAGAGCTGAAGATTGGTTCACCCCTATCTACAGATGAGAGATATAGACTTATTCATTTACGCAGGTCATACTTGGATGTTTTTGCATGGTCTTATGAGGACATGCCTGGTCTTGATCCCTCTATAGTTCAGCACCACTTACCTATCCTACCACATGCCAGATCGGTTAAGCAGAAATTGAGACGGTTACATCCACGTTGGAGTCTGCAGGTGAAAGAGGAGATTCAGAAACAACTCAATGTTGGATTCATATCAGTGGTTGAGTATCCAGAGTGGTTGGCTAATGTCGTCCCAGTTCCCAAAAAGGATGGCAAAGTTAGAGTTTGTGTAGACTTCAGAGATCTTAATAAAGCTAGCCCTAAAGACGACTTCCTTCTCCCACATATTGATTTGTTAGTTGATAGCACTATATGCCATTCGATGTTGTCTTTCATGGATGGGTTTTCAGGGTATAATCAGATTTTGATGGCTCTAGAGGATATGGAGAAGATAGCCTTTATTACTGAGTGGGGTACTTACTGTTACAAGGTTATGCCATTTGGGTTGAAGAACGCAGGAGCCACTTATCAAAGGGCCGCTACTACTTTGTTTCATGACATGATGCATAGAGATGTTGAAGTTTATGTGGATGATATGATTGTGAAATCCTGAGGCAGAGCAAATCACCTAGAGGCTCTAGAGAGATTCTTTGAGAGGATCCGAAAGTTTAGATTGAGGTTAAATCCCAAGAAGTGCACCTTTGGAGTGACTTCTGGGAAATTATTGGGACACATGGTCAGTGAGCGAGGCATAGAGGTCAACCCAGATAAAATCAAAGTCATACTTGACATGCCTGTGCCGAGGACTGAGAAAGAGATTAGAGGTTTTCTGGGCAAGTTATAGTACATCAGTTGTTTCATAGCCAGATTGACAAACATATGTGAGCCCATCTTTCGTCTTTTGAGAAAGAACCAGCCAACAGTTTGGAGCGATGATTGCTAGCTTGCATTTGAGAAGATTAAGGAGTATTTGCTTTCTCCTCCTGTTTTAGTGCCTCCCACGCCAGGATGTCCACTTCTTCTATATTTTTCAGTTTCAGACATGACCTTGGGATGTAGGTTAGCTTAGCTTGATGACTCAGGGAAGGAGCGAGCTATTTACTATCTGAGTAAGAGGATGTTGGAGTATGAGATGAGATATGTTACGATCGAGCGCCTTTGTCTGGCACTAGTTTGGGCTACCAGGAGATTGAGGCACTACATGACGGAGTTTTCAGTACATTTGATATCCCACCTAGACCCATTGAGATATTTATTTGACAAACCTACGTTGACTGGTAGGCTGATGAGATGGCTCGTACTTTTGACAGAGTTCAATATCTAGTATGTTTCTCAGAAGTCTATTAAGGGAAGTATTGTTACCGATCACCTAGCCTCACTACCAACATCTTAGGATAGACCAGTTGATGATGATTTTCCAGATGAGGAGTTTGTTGCTATGACTAGCTTATTAGGATGGTGCATGTACTTCGATGGTGCAGCCAATCAGTTAGGGTATGGGATAGGTGTTCTGTTGGTATCCCCTCAAAGTGATCACATTTCGAGGTCTATTCGTTTGACATTCTCTGATAGACATCCTATCACGAATAATATAGTTGAGTATGAGGCTTGTATCCTTGGTTTAGAGACTGTATTGGAGCTTGGCATTAGACAAATGGAGGTACTTGGTGACTCCAATCTGGTACTCAGACAGATTCAGGGAGACTGGAAAACTAAAGACGTAAAGCTTAGGCCGTATGATTACTACCAAAAAGTGCTATTTTGTAGATCTAATTATAATGGTTTTAAGCACCTTTGAGTAGTGATCATATTCATTTAACCTAATTAATTCATTAAGGTCCTTAGTAATTGGTTTTAACCATTTTGTGGCAAGTTTACATGTTTTTATCAGCTTATGAATCGATTCAAGCATGCCAAATGATGGATGAGCTATTTGGACAAGTCATGGCAAAGCTTTTGGAAGCTCAAATTCATGAAGAACCAAAGCTTTGAAGTCCTTTGCCATAAGGAAATCCGGAATGCAAGGAGAGGAAGCAAAGAGAAATTTGCCATGAAGCATTCTTGATGGCAGTCTTCTTTCGCACTTTTGGAGCACTTCCCGAAGTCCATTTTCTACATGCTATATACCATTTCAAAGATCAGGAAGTCAAGAATCCAACGCTTCAAACGGTGTGCGATTTGAAGTTTAAATGAAGGAATTACAGCCATTGGAAGCCGATCACTCCAAGCTGAAGGCCAATTTCGCAGGGCTGCGAAATCAACCTTTGGCTGCGAAATGATTTCGTAGCCATTTTGCACAGTGCACGGGTGTTCTCCTGAAGCTTCCCGATAGTTGCGACCGACACTTTTGGATATCTTTCTTCAGATATTTTTGTATGAATTTCCATTTTCTCCTTGTATTCAGCCACTCATGTAATTCCTTAGCTAGGAAGTATTCAAGGAAGGGTAGATTACCTTCCTATATAAACTCTCGGAGAGGAGGAGAATATATGTAATATATGTAGGATCGATCAATATATAGAATATACAGAGCCTTGCTCTGTTTTTCTCTCTTCTTCTGTTCTTCCCCATTTCTATTTTCTTAGTAGCCAAACAGCCTCTGAGGGCTTTTCCTCAGAGGATGATTGGCTAAAACTTTTAGTTTCTCAAAGTATGGATGTTATGTGATGACTTGGATGCAATCCCATGGAAATTTCTCGCACTTTGGAAGGTAAGGTAGTCGCTTTTTCATTAAAGGTTCATTAATGCAAAGTTTGGTTTTTATTTCCTTTGGACAACTTCCAACGGCCAATACTTGATAATCTTTTGGATTTCTATCCATTAGTTATCTCCTACGAGCTATTGGAATGTGAAGTTTTCAATTCCAAGTTTTGCATTAATCCGTTAGAACCAATTTCAATGGCCATTGAAAGGTGAGTTTATCACCTGGAATGACTTTGAGTTGCCAATATTTGGTAAGCTTTTGGCTTTAGACCATTAGTTATCTCTTACGAGTCATTCAAAGGAAGTCTAAGGTGAATAACCATTGATGAAATTCACTACCATCTGTTTTGCCATTTTAAAGGATTAAAACTTGATTTGCTAAATCCATACCGGTTCGGGAAGCAAGCATCACCATAGTTGCAACCCCAACGCGAGGAGCCTATCTTGAGATTTCCAATTTGCATAAGAGCCAGAGCATAGCTATCCTATCTTTGAGAAACTTGTTTTTACACCCTTTCATTTTAGTCTTTAATGTTAGCTTAGATTAATTTGAATTTTCCTAAAACATTTACATCTTCTTTTAAACCTAACATCCATAAGAAAATCACCTATTTTCCTAATTTGAATATCACTAGTGTTTGCGAAAACCCTTCCCAGTGAACGATCCTAGAACCACTATGCTATAGTAGCTTGGCTACTTTAGTAATAGTATTTAAGGTATAAATTTTGTTGATCCGCCTTTAAAGCTAAGCTACCATGAGTCGAATCAAATGGCGCCGTTGCCGGGGAAGGTGCCACAAGCATAGTGAAGCAACCATTAAGGGTAACTTGTGATCTTCATCACAAGTTTGGTGAGTTTTCTTATAAATTTTTTTTTAGTTTAGTTTTTATTTAGTTAAATTTTTTATTCTCTTTTCTTTTATTTTTGTTTTAATTTCAATTTGTGCATTCCTTCTTGGATTCGAGACCAAGAGGGAACCCTGGTACAAGTTGAAGAACAGAGCCTTAATTGAATATCATTTTTTATTAGAAATGGAAATTCCATATGAAGATCAAAGCTCTCATTATGATCATGAGAAGGACAAATTTGCATATTTATCCATGAGGGATCGGATTGAATTAGGGAAAAGGCAAGTTCAACAAAGCCAATGGGGTAGTAAGTATGCTTTGAATGAAGACATGAGCATGAAGGCAAAGCTAGCATCTATGGCTAGAAGGATAGAGGAGTTTGAATTGAGGAATGTGCATACTGAAGCACAACCACAAGCCATGCCAACTTCATTTGAGTATATAAACCATCCCAACCTTGCAACCCAACCTCAACCTCAACCATCAATGAGTACATCTTCATTGGAGCAAGCCATTTTGAAGATAAGCAAAGTCATGGAGGACTTTGTAGGTGAGCAACAAAAGATCAACTCTCATCTTAATGAAAAGATTGATAATATGGAGAGTTCAATAAATCTAAGAATGGAGGGGGTTTATAATGATCTATCACTAAGGATAGAAAAAGTTCAAGACTCCATTGAGAAGCTCACCAATCTCGACATAGCAAGGGGGAAAAGGAAGCTTCCTCCTCAACCCCACCATAACCTTCAAGGAACCAATGCAAAAAGATCAAGGAAAGTGTTGATGATCGACACTTTGGTGGGGGATTGCTATGACAACTCTATGGACCAACCTTCCATTGAAAATCATAAGGTTCAAGATGATAAAGGGTTACTTGAACCCTTTAAAGCATCCACTTCTCCAGGGAAGAGAAGAGAAATGAATTCCCTTGGACCAAATGGGAAGGATGCCAATTTTGTTTGGGATCCAGGGGGAATTCAGCATGAAGTGGGTGTGTGAGTGAGGATGAGCTAAATAGTTCATCTTCTTTTTGGGGTACATGCTATCAGCTTCATTTAAATTCTATGCTTTCTTTAAATTTATTACTTGTTTTAATTTTGATTTCAATGCTTTAATTTTAATTTGTTTGCTTTAATTCTAATTCGTTTTTATGTAATATAGGTTTTTGGATGATCAAAATCAAGAGGAATGTCAAAAGAAGTGAAAGAAGGAAGTTGGGAATCAAGAGGAGCTCAAAAGCATAAAAATTCAGTGGTCTGCGAAATTTCACAGCCAAAAATAGCCCCCCTGCGAAAACGCCACTTCGCTGCGAAATGATTTCGCAGCCCCATGCCCCCCTCTGCGAAAATTTTCGCAATTGCGAAACCACCTCTTGGCACACGAGTGCCATTTTGTAACACAGAAACCCCATTTCGCAGCTGCGAAATGGCTGCGAAATCTCCAAAGCATTAAAATTCCAATTTTCGCAGCCAAAGCCCCATTTCGCAGGGTGTTTCGCAGCTACGAAACACCCCTTTGGCACACGAGTGCCATTTCGCAGCCTCCCAATCCCATTTCGCAACTGCAAAATGGGCTGCGAAAATGGCCTTTGGCTGCGAAATCACCTTTAGGCTGCGAAATGGTCTGCGAATGCCACTTTGCTGCGAAATGATCTCCAAGCTTTGAAATGGCTATGAAATGATTTTCAAACTTCCAAATGGCTATGAAATGATCTCCAAGCTTCGAAATGGTTACGAAATGATTTTCAAACTTCAAAATGGGTTGCGAAAATGTTTCTATTTTTTCCATGGGCTGCGAAAATGTTTTTCTTTTTTCCCTTTGGCTGCAAAATGATCTCCAAGCTACGAAATGACCTCCAGGCTATAAAAATGACTTGCAAAATGAAGAGAGGTTTGCAAAAACACCTTGCAAAGCCAAGGGAAGTTGTTAAAATGCCAAGAGAGCCTTGCAACCATGCATCTAAAGAGAAGAGCCCTCTCACTGAGATCACACACATGAAGTCTCTCATTCCATTTCTTACCTCCTTGAACCATCAAAGCCCATAGCTCCAATTGAGAGCTCCAGTTGAGGAGACTATGCTACCTAAGGAGACTACCAGAACAGAGGCCAAAGTCCTGATCCAACCCATTCAAGAGGCCACCATAGACGCATCAGCTCCACAGGACCTTATCATTACTTGATCATCTCTTTATTTTTTGTCTTTACATATTATATTAGTATACATAATTCCATGTTGTGATGTCTTATATTCTGGGATTGGATGTATTACTGATGATGCATCATATATAGACATCATTTTTGTTTAAACTTAGTATTTCCTCTACTCACTAACTCTTATGTTTTCTTTGAAACATGTGGTTTCTCCTATACGACTCAGACTATATGTCACTAAGGAGGTACCACTTCCTCCCTATTTTTTAATCTCTTTTGTCACATTGAGGACAATGTTCAGCTTGGTTGGAGGGAGAGTTGAAGAAGTAAGTATTGTTAATAATGCTAAGTTATTTTGGTAATTTAGTTGCTTTTTGCTTAATTTTTAAAATTTTTGCTTTAAACTCCATGGATATTAAGGATTAACTCTCAAAATTAAATGAGAGAAGTCGAGTTTCAACTTGATTACATGAGTCTTAGAGTTTGTATTATGCTCTTCTAAAAGTTGATGAATTGTTGAAACTCTCATTGCATGCAAACTTATCTCTTCCACCTTAAGCTATTCGCACACACATACATTAGATTCCGGTTATAAGATGTCAAACTATCTCACCCTCTAAGCTTGAGAAATCATAATTTGACACCTTTAACCTCTCTTTAATAGTGTTGGGACACCTCATAAAGACCAATGAGTCTTTGAAAAAATAGAAAAAAGAAAAAGAAAAAGAAAAAGAAAAAGAAAAAAATATATATAGAATAAACTTCTTTGCTTGCCTTGAAACCTGAGCATGGTCCGAAGGGGTGGCGAAAGCCTTTAAAGCCTGGTGCCCTAAGCCTTTATTGGTTGGGAGTCACCGATCCTTTGCTTGTTACATGGGTGAATTGGTTAAGTTTAGTAAGTGAAAAGAATTGTGAATAAGAGGTGCGTTCCTAGCCTATCAAGAGATGGTTAATTTTGCTGAGCTTAAAGAAAGACTTAGGTTGGGGGGAGATGATAGTTATCCATACTATACTCGGAAGCTAATCACATTAACACTTAGATTTTAGTGGAAGAATTTGATTTGGATCTTTTGAGAGTGGAAATTCTTTTGATGCTTAAACTTGCATAATATCCATTCTTTGTACTCTATGATCAAGTGAATGCTTTGACAACTCTTATTATAGGTTGAGTTTCACATCTTTATTGATCCATGGATGTCCATCATGCCACTCATATCATTTTTTGGAGTGATTTGCATGATCCCTTTTATGTATATTATTATAGTTTACTTAGTTTTTATCTTCTTCATTGCTAAGGGACTAGCAATGAGTCGGTTGGGGGGTGTGATTACTACCAAAAAGTGCTATTTTGTAGACCTAATTATAATGGTTTTAAGCACCTTTGAGTAGTAATCATATTCATTTAACCCAATTAATTCATTAAGGTCCTTAGTAATTGGTTTTAACCATTTTGTGGCAAGTTTACATGTTTTTATCAGCTTATGAATCAATTCAAGCATGCCAAATGATGGAGGAGCTACTTGGACAAGTTAAGGCAAAGCTTTTGGAAGCTCAAATTCATGAAGAACCAAGCTTTGGAGCTCCATAGCCCTTTGCCAAAGTCGTTCAAAGTATGCAAGGAAAGAACAATGGAGAAGAAGAAAATAGAGGACAGCAGCTGCAGTCTTCTTGCGCACTTTTGGAGTACTTCCCGAAGTCCATTTTCTACATGCTATATACCATTTCAAAGCTCAGGAAGTCAAGAATCCAATGTTTCAAACGGTGTGCGATTCGGAGTTGAAATGAAGGAGTTACAGCCATTGGAAGCAGATCACTCCAAGCTGAAGGCATGGCTGCGAAATCAGCCTTTTGCTGCGAGAATTTCGCAGCCATTTTGAACAGTGCACGGGTGTTCTCCTGAAGCTTCCCGATAGTTGCGACCGACACTTTTGGATATTTTTCTTCAGATATTTTTGTGTAAATTTCCATTTTCTCCTTGTATTCAGCCACTCATGTAATTCCTTAGCTAGGAAGTATTCAAGGAAGGGTAAATTACCTTCCTATATAAACTCTCTTGTAAACACTTAAAAACAACTCTCGGAGAGGAGGAGAATATATGTAATATATGTAATATCGATCAATATATAGAATATACAGAGTCTTGCTCTGTTTTTCTCTCTTCTCCTGTTCTTCCCCATTTCTATTTTCTTAGTAGCCAAACAGCCTCTGAGGGCTTTTCCTCAGAGGATGATTGGCTAAAACTTTTAGTTTCTCAAAGTATGGATGTTATGTGATGACTTGGATGCAATCCCATGGAAATTTCTCGCACCTGGAAGGTAAGGTAGTCGTTTTTCATTAAAAGTTCATTAATGCAAAGTTTGGTTTTTATTTCCTTTGGACAACTTCCAATGGCCAATACTTGATAAGCTTTTGGATTTCTATCCATTAGTTATCTCCTACGAGCTATTGGAAGGTGAGGTTTTCAATTCCGAGTTTTGCATTAATCCATTAGAACCAATTTCAATGGCCATTGAAAGGTGAGTTTATCACATAGAATGACTTTGAGTTGCCAATATTTGGTAAGCTTTTGGCTTTAGACCATTAGTTATCTCTTACGAGCCATTCAAAGGAAGTCTAAGGTGAATAACCATTGATGAAATTCACTACCATCTGTTTTGCCATTTTAAAGGATTAAAACTTGATTTGCTAAATCCATACCGGTTCGGGAAGCGAACATCACCATAGTTGCAACCCCAACGCGAGGAGCCTATCCTGAGATTTCCAATTTGCATAAGAGCCAGAGCATGGCTATCCTATCTTTGAGAAACTTATTTTTACATCCTTTCATTTTAGTCTTTAATGTTAGCTTAGATTAGTTTAAATCTTTCTAAAACATTTACATCTTGTTTTAAAGCTAACACCTATAAGAAAATCACTTATTTTCCTAATTTGAATATCACTTGTGTTTTCGAAAACCCTTCCCAGTGAACGATCCTAGAACCACTATGCTATAGTAGCTTGGCTACTTTAGTAATAGTATTCAAGGTATAAATTTTGTTGATACGCCTTTAAAGCTAAGCTACCATGAGTCGAATCAAATGGCGCCGTTGCCGGGGAAGGTGCCACAAGCACAGTGAAGCAACCATTAAGGGTAACTTGTGATCTTCATCACAAGTTTGGTGAGTTTTCTTATAATTTTTTTTAGTTAAATTTTTTATCCTCTTTTCTTTTATTTTTGTTTTAATTTCAATTTGTGCATTCCTTGTTGGATTCGAGACCAAGAGGGAACCCTAGTACAAGTTGAAGAAAAGAGCCTTAGTTGAATATCATTTTTTTTTTAGAAATGGAAATTCCACATGAAGATCAAAGCTCTCATTATGATCATGAGAAGGACAAATTTGCATACCTATCCATGAGGGATCAGATTGAGTTAGGGAAAAGGCAAGTTCAACAAAGCCAATGGGGTAGTAAGTATGCTTTGAATAGAGATGATTCCTATGAGCATACGGTAGGGGAGTGCCCTACCATTCCAACTTTGAGAGACATGTACGGTTACCAAAGCTCCTACACCTCAAGTTGGAATAACCATCCCAACCTTACAACCCAACCTCAACCTCAACCATCAATGAGTACATCTTCATTGGAGCAAGCCATTTTGAAGATAAGCAAAGTCATGGAGGACTTTGTAGGTGAGCAACAAAAGATCAACTCTCATCTTAGTGAAAAGATTGATAATATGGAGAGTTCAATAAATCTAAGAACGGAGGGGGTTTATAATGATCTATCACTAAGGATAGAAAAAGTTCAAGACTCCATTGAGAAGCTCACCAATCTCGACATAGCAAGGGGGAAAAGGAAGCTTCCTCCTCAACCCCACCATAACCTTCAAGGAACCAATGCAAAAAGATCAAGGAAAGTGTTGAAGATCGACACTTTGGTGGGAGATTGCTATGACAACTCTATGGACCAACCTTCCATTGAAAATCATAAGGTTCAAGATGATAAAGGGTTACCTGAACCCTTTAAAGCATCCACTTCTCCGGGGAAGAGAAAAGAAACGAATTCCCTTGGACCAAATGGGAAGGATGCCAATTTTGTTTGGGATCCAGGGGGAATTCAGCATGAAGTGGGTGTGTGAGTGAGGATGAGCTAAATAGTTCATCTTCTTTTTGGGGTACATGCTATCAGCTTCATTTAAATTCTATGCTTTCTTTAAATTTATTACTTGTTTTAATTTTGATTTCAATGCTTTAATTTTAATTTGTTTGCTTTAATTCTAATTTGTTTTTATGTAATATAGGTTTTTGGATGATCAAAATCAAGAGGAATGTCAAAAGAAGTGAAAGAAGGAAGTTGGGAATCAAGAGGAGCTCAAAAGCATAAAAATTCAGTGGTCTGCGAAATTTCGCAGCCAAAAATAGCCCCTTGCGAAATCGCCACTTTGCTGCAAAATGATTTCGCAGCCCCATGCCCCCCTCTGCGAAAATTTTCGCAGCTGAGAAACCACCTCTTGGCACACGAGTGCCATTTCGCAACACAGTACCTCCATTTCGCAACTGCGAAATGGCTGCGAAATCTCCAAAGCATTAAAATTCCAATTTTCGCAGCCAAAGCCCCATTTCGCAGGGTGTTTCGCAGCTACGAAACACCCCTTTGGCACACGAGTGCCATTTCGCAGCCCCGTACACTCATTTCGCAGCTGCGAAATGGTTGCGAAATCTCCACACCTTAAAATCCTTTAGCGCGCACACCATGAACAGACATGCACAGCCGCACTCCCATTGGACACATTTTGATCACTTCCCAAAGTTCATTTCATGCATACCATACGTCATTTTAAAGCTCGGGAAGTCAGGAGTCCATAGATTCAAACGGTGCTCAATTTGGAGTTGAAACGAAGAAGTTATGGTCGTTTGAAGATGACTGTGCACACCATGAACGGAAATGTTGCATTTGCTACTGTTGGATACATTTTTGAAGCACTTTCTGGAGCTCAAATTATGCATACTATATCTTGTTTCAAATCTTGAGAAGTCAGAAGTCCAGTGCTTCAAACGGTGCTCGATTTGGAATTGAAACGAAAAAGTTATGGCCATTTGAAGACAAACTGTGCAAAGCTGAGCGAGAATTTCGCAGCCAAAGCCCCATTTCGCAGGGTGTTTTGCAGCTGCGAAACCACCCTTTGGCACACAAGTGCCATTTCGCAGCCGCCTAACCCCATTTCGCAGCTGCGAAATGGGCTGCGAAAATGGCACCCGGCTGCGAAAATCCCATTTGGCTGCGAAATGTTTTCGTAGCCCTATAGCTACCCCCTGCCAAATCCTCCATTTGCTGCGAAAATGACTATTTGTTGCCAAATGATTTTCAAACTTCCAAATGGCTATGAAATGATCTCCAAGCTTCGAAATGGCTGCGAAATGATTTTCAAGCTTCAAAATGGGCTGCGAAAATGTTTATATTTTTCCATGGGCTACGAAAATGTTTTTCTTTTTTCCCTCTGGCTGCAAAATGATCTCTAAGCTACGAAATGACCTCTAGGTTATAAAAATGACTTGCAAAATGAAGAGAGGTTTGCAAAAACACCTTGCAAAGCCGAGGGAAGTTGCTAAAATGCCAAGAGAGCCCTGCAACCATGCATCTAAAGAGAAGAGCCCTCTCACTGAGATCACACACATGAAGTCTCTCATTCCATTTCTTACCTCCTTGAACCATCAAAGCTCATAGCTCCAATTAAGAGCTCCAGTTGAGGAGACTATGCCACCTAAGGAGACTACCAGAACAGAGGCCAAAGTCCTGATCCAACCCATTCAAGAGGCCACCATAGACGCATCAGCTCCACAGGACCTTATCATTACTTGATCATCTCTTTATTTTTTGTCTTTACATATTATATTAGTATACATAATTCCATGTTGTGATGTCTTATATTCTGGGATTGGATGTATTACTGATGATGCATCATATATAGACATCATTTTTGTTTAAACTTGGCATTTTTCTATTTCCTCTACTCACTAACTCTTATGTTTTCTTTGAAACATGTGGTTTCTCCTATATGACTCAGACTCCATGTCACTCAGGAGGTACCACTTCCTCCCTATTTTTCAATCGCTTTTGTCACATTGAGGACAATGTTCAGCTTGGTTGGGGGGAGAGTTGAGGAAGTAAGTATTGTTAATAATGCTAAGTTATTTTGGTAATTTAGTTGCTTTTTGCTTAATTTTTTAAAAAAAATTTGCTTTAAACTCCATGGATATTAAGGATTAACTCTCAAAATTAAATGAGAGAAGTCGAGTTTCAACTTGATTATATGAGTCTTAGAGTTTGTATTATGCTCTTCTAAAAGTTGATGAATTGTTGAAACTCTCATTGCATGCAAACTTATCTCTTCCACCTTAAGCTATTCGCACACACATACATTAGATTCCGGTTGTAAGATGTGAAACTATCTCACCCTCTAAGCTTGAGAAATCATAATTTGACACCTTTAACCTCTCTTTAATAGTGTTGGGACACCTCATAAAGACCAATGAGTCTTTGAAAAATAGAAAAAAAGAAAAAGAAAAAGAAAAAATATATATATATAGAATAAACTTCTTTGCTTGCCTTGAAACCTGAGCATGGTCCGAAGGGGTGGCGAAAGCCTTTAAAGCCTGGTGCCCTAAGCCTTTATTGGTTGGGAGTCACCGATCCTCTGCTTGTTACATGGGTGAATTGGTTAAGTTTAGTAAGTGAAAAGAATTGTGAATAAGAGGTGCGTTCCTAGCCTATCAAGAGATGGTTAATTTTGCTAAAGCTTAAAGAAAGACTTAGGTTGGGGGGAGATGATGGTTATCCATACTATACTCGGAAGCTAATCACATTAACACTTAGCTTTTAGTGGAAGAATTTGATTTGGATCTTTTGAGAGTGGAAATTCTTTTGATGCTTAAATTTGCATAATATCCATTCTTTGTACTCTATGATCAAGTGAATGCTTTGACAACTCTTATTATAGGTTGAGTTTCACATCTTTATTGATCCATGTATGTCCATCATGCCACTCATATCATTTTTTGGAGTGATTTGCATGATCTCTTTTATGTATATTATTATAGTTTACTTAGTTTTTATCTCCTCCATTGCTAAGGGACTAGCAATGAGTCGGTTGGGGGGTGTGATTACTACCAAAAAGTGCTATTTTGTAGATCTAATTATAATGGTTTTAAGCACCTTTGAGTAGTAATCATATTCATTTAACCTAATTAATTCATTAAGGTCCTTAGTAATTGGTTTTAACCATTTTGTGGCAAGTTTACATGTTTTTATCAGCTTATGAATCGATTCAAGCATGCCAAATGATGGAGGAGCTATTTGGACAAGTCATGGCAAAGCTTTTGGAAGCTCAAATTCATGAAGAACCAAAGCTTTGAAGTCCTTTGCCATAAGGAAATCCGGAATGCAAGGAGAGGAAGCAAAGAGAAATTTGCCATGAAGCATTCTTGATGGCAGTCTTCTTTCGCACTTTTGGAGCACTTCCCGAAGTCCATTTTCTACATGCTATATACCATTTCAAAGATCAGGAAGTCAAGAATCCAACGCTTCAAACGGTGTGCGATTCGAAGTTGAAATGAAGGAATTACAGCCATTGGAAGCCGATCACTCCAAGCTGAAGGCCAATTTCGCAGGGCTGCGAAATCAACCTTTGGCTGCGAAATGATTTCGCAGCCATTTTGCACAGTGCACGGGTGTTCTCCTAAAGCTTCCCGATAGTTGCGACCGACACTTTTGGATATTTTTCTTCAGATATTTTTGTATGAATTTCCATTTTCTCCTTGTATTCAGCCACTCATGTAATTCCTTAGCTAGGAAGTATTCAAGGAAGGGTAGATTACCTTCCTATATAAACTCTCGGAGAGGAGGAGAATATATGTAATATATGTAGGATCGATCAATATATAGAATATACAGAGCCTTGCTCTGTTTTTCTCTCTTCTCCTGTTCTTCCCCATTTCTATTTTCTTAGTAGCCAAACAGCCTCTGAGGGCTTTTCCTCAGAGGATGATTGGCTAAAACTTTTAGTTTCTCAAATTATGGATGTTATGTGATGACTTGGATGCAATCCCATGGAAATTTCTCGCACCTAGAAGGTAAGGTAGTCGTTTTTCATTAAAGGTTCATTAATGCAAAGTTTGGTTTTTATTTCCTTTGGACAACTTCCAACGACCAATACTTGATAATCTTTTGGATTTCTATCCATTAGTTATCTCCTACGAGCTATTGGAAGGTGAAGTTTTCAATTCCAAGTTTTGCATTAATCCGTTAGAACCAATTTCAATGGCCATTGAAAGGTGAGTTTATCACCTGGAATGACTTTGAGTTGCCAATATTTGGTAAGCTTTTGGCTTTAGACCATTAGTTATCTCTTACGAGCCATTCAAAGGAAGTCTAAGGTGAATAACCATTGATGAAATTCACTACCATCTGTTTTGCCATTTTAAAGGATTAAAACTTGATTTGCTAAATCCATACCGGTTCGGGAAGCAAGCATCACCATAGTTGCAACCCCAACGCGAGGAGCCTATCCTGAGATTTCCAATTTGCATAAGAGCCAGAGCATAGCTATCCTATCTTTGAGAAACTTGTTTTTATACCCTTTCATTTTAGTCTTTAATGTTAGCTTAGATTAGTTTGAATTTTCCTAAAACATTTACATCTTCTTTTAAAGCTAACATCCATAAGAAAATCACCTATTTTCCTAATTTGAATATCACTAGTGTTTGCGAAAACCCTTCCCGTGAACGATCCTAGAACCACTATGCTATAGTAGCTTGGCTACTTTAGTAATAGTATTTAAGGTATAAATTTTGTTGATCCGCCTTTAAAGCTAAGCTACCATGAGTCGAATCACCGTATCACGCTTATTTGGAGTTACTAGTTGCGAGATTTGATGACTTGAGATATGTTTATCTACCTAGGGTGCAGAACCGGTTTGCCGACGCCTTAGCTACCCTAGCTTCTTCTGCGGACATTCCGATTGATGTAATTATATGTCCATTGTTGATTGAGTTGTGGTCTGTACTCGCATACTGTTGTTTGATTGGAGAAATAGAGGTTCAGGATGATCTACCTTGGTATCATGACATTTATCAGTTTCTTAGATCTGGCACATACCCTGAGGTAGCCACTACCAAGGATCGGAGAGCACTGAGGCATTTCGCCACTAGATTTGTGATTTGTGGATATACCTTATACAGGCGATCAGCTGATGGTATGCTTCTATTGTGTTTAGATCGAGCCTCTGTAGATCGAGTGATGAGAGAGGTTCATGCAGGAGTTTGTGGTCCGCATATGGAAGGACACATGTTGGCCCGTAAGATTATGAGGACGGGTTATTTCTGGTTGACTATGGAGATAGATTGTTGTCAGTTTGTTCAGAAATGCCTAGAGTGTCAGATTCATGGTGATCTCATTCATGCACAGCCATCAGAGTTACACGCTTTGACCTCGCCATGGCCATTTTCAGTATGGGGTATTGATATTATTGGGAAGGTTTCACCAAAATCTTCTAGTGGTCATGAGTTCATCCTAGTTGCCATAGATTATTTCACCAAGTGGGTGGAAACTGCATCATATGCGAGGTTGACATCTGCTGGGGTTGCCGGTTTCATCAGGTCACACATCATTTGCCGCTATGGGGTTCTTCATGAGTTGATTTCAGATAGAGAGGTGCACTTCCGAGCTGAGGTAGATACTTTGTTACAAAAGTATGGCATCTGACATCATAGATCTTCAGCATATAGGCCATAGATCAACGGGGCAGTAGAGGCTGCGAATAAGAATATTAAGAGGATTTTAAGGAAAATGGTTGAAACTTCTCGAGATTGGTAAGAGCAACTTTCTTTTGCATTGTGGGCATACCGTACCTCTTTTCGCACCTCTACAGGAGCTACACCTTACTCTCTAGTATATGGTATGGAGGCTGTTTTGTCGGTTGAGACAGAGATGGGTTCTTTGAGAGTAGCCCTTGAGTAGTAGACTTCTGAGACAGAGTGGGCTCAGGCTCGATTTAACCAGCTTAACCTTTTAGATGAGAAAAGATTGAGAGCAACCGATCATATTCAGGCCTATCAGAGGAAGATGGCTCATGCCTTCAGGAAATGGGTTAAGCCTAGACCATTACAAAAAGGGGATTTAGTTTTGAGGATTCTCATAGGTTTGATTGGATACCCTAGAGGAAAACTGAGACCTAGTTGGAGTGGGCCTTATGTTATTCGA
Source organism: Vitis amurensis (assembly GCA_037355405.1). Taxonomy (NCBI): domain Eukaryota; kingdom Viridiplantae; phylum Streptophyta; class Magnoliopsida; order Vitales; family Vitaceae; genus Vitis; species Vitis amurensis. The sequence continues at coordinate 12,933,336 of CM074684.1, forward strand.
GAGTTGACTCTAGAAGGGGCTGCATGGTTGACTGACTTAGATGGAAACCAGTTTTCAGAGCCTACCAATGTGGATCAGCTGAAGAAGTATTATGTTTGAGATTATGGTCGCAGGATGGGTGGCCATCATTTCAGTCAGCCTTACACCTTTCACCTTTATTAATATATTAAACCGTTGCTAGCCCATTGAGCATTACGTGGTATGTTATAGCCTTATTTCTTTCTTATAGCCTTGATTACCATTTTTACACCCGGGTTGGGGCCCTTTGATGTATTTTCTAGGAAAGTCTCATGAGTTTTAGACTTATAGGTCTATCTTCTCATTCTTGTTACCATTCACTTATCGCCCCATTTGTTATATTTTACTATCATCACGTTTTCATTATCTTTCTTGTGTTTATCATTATTTGCTTCATCTTATCTCTTCTATTTCTTAGGTTGATGATTTTTCACATCTTGGTGCAAAAGAGGGCAGTCATATCACTCCATCCATCCCATCATTTGGCATTGATTCGAAGATTTTAGTTTGAGAGGTTGTCTCATGGGTTGGGATTCATGTATTCATCAATGGTTTGAGAGAGTTTGTTCACTCCTTATACCTTTCTCATTGGAATTCGATTTATTGACAATCAAAGCATGCGCACAAAAAAAAAAAAACACAAAAAAAAAAGAAAGAAAGAAAAAGCGCAATGATATGTTTGTATATGGCATCTTGCTCCATTGGGCACTTATGTCAACTTTTGAGGTCTGTTTATCGGGTATATTTGTCATTGTGGGTTCCTAAGAGATTTTCATGAGTTTTCACTCCTTGAGCCACTCTTGTCATGCATTTGGAGTGTCGAGGGTTCATGTGAGAGTTCTATGGTATCCTATGCTTCTCGGGTCATGGTAGATATGTGTTAGGTATGAGAGATGAGTGACCTTTTACTAAGGTCTCTAGATCATTGTCTTATCCACCATTCCATCATTGGTGATATGACTTTCCTTTATTGTACTAATATGAGTTGATCACCTTTCATTCCACTTTCTCATTGCCTTCTTTTGTATCTCATCACCTCTTTCCAGATTGTTGTTCCACCTTTTATCTATTCCCTACATATTGATACATGTTTTTTATTTGATACCTTCTTCACATCATTCACATGTTTCATTGATGGTTTGACCACTCATCATTTTTCTCATTTCACCATTGACATTTCCTTTGGTTACCTTTAGATCCATGGCTCATGAGATTTTTTCTATGCATTACATCTTATACATGAGGGTATGGGTTTGATCATTGGGTATTTGAGCCTAGTTTCCCTTCATTTCTTTCACCCTATCACCCTAACCTATGTTATGTCTTGTGTCTTAAGACCACCTTGAGGCCATGAGATTAGGTGTTATCTTTGACAGTCCTTACTTAGACAGGCTTTTGTAGACTGGTTGAAGTATAGTCGTTACCATGTTCTCTTTTATGGAAGATACTTTTGGAAGCATTTGGTTTCTTTCTTGCTTGACATATTGATGTTTGATGGATTTTTGAGTTTGGAGACAACTCATTGATGATATTGGATTCATCCTTTTGTCGACATCAGATATCCATACTGGGGCATATTCCCCTTTCATTCAGTTGAGATGAGCCCCTAGTGGAGCACTTTATTTGAGTCTAGGCTTTTTTTTCACTGATCCGAGATTCCTAGTAGAGTATGTTGAGATGATATCAGTTCTAGTGGAGCATTATTGAGCTTATTGACAGTTTTTATGATTCTAGGTTCCATTTGCGGAGTATTTTTTTAGATAGACTAGTGGATCATTTTTTAGTTGGAGGCAGTTTTCAGTGCAGTGTATAGATCTTATATATTGGGATATATTTCCCCATTTTGAGGTCACCAGATTCCCATCGATTTAGTTAGGGATTCATCGAGACGTGCTTCTACTCTTGAGATTATCACATTTCTCATCATTTTGGTTATTCATTTGAGATTAGATTTAAAGTGTCTTCCTTGAGCCATTGGCTGATTCTTCATTTTGATTTCTTAGCGGATTATTGTTGAGTTGGAGACAGTTGATTGATGATGTTGGATTCATCCTTTTGATTGTGCATCAGATATCCACACTAGAGCATATTTCCCATTTTCTCTGAGGTTTCTAGTTGTTGTTGGATGATATGACTATTCCTATCCATGGTTATAGAGATGTTTGATTGATTTTGACGGATTCTTTATTGTACATCAGATATCCATATTGAGGCATATTCCCCTCTCCATGATGAGATTATGTTTAGGCAGCGGTACATAGATGGATGATCATTGTTGGTTGTTTATCTCATAACTTCGACATCAGATATCCATACTGGGGCATATTCTCCCCTCCTTTACAAGATTTGTTTGGGCAGTGGTATGAGGATGGATGATTAGTGTCGGTTGTTTACCTCATGAATTTGATATCGGATCTTATATTGGGGCATATTTCCCCATTTTCTTTTAGTATCCTTGAGATTGAGATAGTGGCCAACTTGGTTTTAGATTGAGTGCCAGTTTGGAGCTTTCGACGATTGACTTCATCAGGATCCTCCCTATAAGGATTTGTTGAGACAGGGATGGATCACATCGGGTTTCACCCGAGGAGCATGAGTGGATCCTTTAGCCAGATGTTCATGGGATAGATCTGTTTTCGTCATTGTTACCTTGCAGATTGGATTACCCAGATGAGCAGTATTTTGTGCACTTTAAGATTTGTTTTTAGATGAGCCACGATATACACACTTTGAGATTTACCTTTTGAGATCCATCGACATAGCAGCTTTTCAGACACAGAGAGAGTTATTTCAGTTTAGACTTTTCAGAGGTTTGTCATGATGCATTGGTTTCTGACCTATTGATTTCAGTGGATGATTGATTTACTGGTTGTTTCAACACTACAAGCACCCTAGATACTGGGGCATATTTCCCTTCTTGAGTTCAGTAGTCCGACTGTTGGCATCTTGAGTGTACGGTTTTGAGCCCATTTATTTCCTATCCACTTTCGAGTTAGTCTTATTTATCTGTTCCTTCTAGGCCCCAAGCCTCATAGCCCTAAGCTATCCACTCCTTTTAGGCCCTAAGCCTCGTAGCCTTGAGCTATCCTTTCCTCTTAGGCCCTAAGCTTCGTAGCCCTGAACTATCATTTCTTATTTAAGACCCAGAATCTTTCCAACCCTGAGCTGAGCTTGCATCATTTGGTCGCCCATAAGTGGTATGACCTGGAGTTTGCATATCGCACTCTCTTTCTAGCTGATCAGTCATAGAGCCCGGAGCTCATAGCCCTGAGCTATTCGTTGTAACCTTGAGTTACTCATTGCATCGTGTCCCAAAGTCATTCATTCCATCCATAGCCCTGAACTATTCATTGTAACCCTGAGTTACTCATTGCACCATGACCCAGAGTCATTCATAACATCTTGAGCCTTGAGCTCGCGACCTAGAGTAGTTTGCATCCTTCACATCCTTGAGATGTTTCGTTTTCATCATTCTAGCCACTTGTGAGTGGCCTCGACCCGACACCATGAGTCGAAAAGCATCCTGATCGGCTATCCATTTAGAGCCCTGAGTTCTCGACCCAGAGTCGATTTTCATTTATGGCCCAGAGTCATTTCTTTTCCATTTAGAGCTCAAAGCTCACGACCTAGAGTCATTTTTCTCATTTATGACCCATAGTCATTCTTTCCATTTAGAGCCCTGAGCTCATGACCCGGAGTCATTCACTTCATCTATGACTTAGAGCCATTCTTAGCATTTATAGCCCTAAGCTCATGACCCGGAGTCATTCACTTCATCTATGACCTAGAGCCATTCTTAGCATTTATAGCCCTAAGCTCATGACCCAGAGTCGTTTATCCTATTTACGACCCAGAGTCGTTTATCCTATTTCCGACCAGGAGTCGTTTATCTTATTTTTGACCCAGATTCGTTCATCTTATCCATGACCTAGAGTTATTCATCTCATCCATGACTTTGATTCATCTTTTTCAGTTCTTTCCATCTTTGTGCTACTTGTCACATACCTTTATCTCTTTACTGTCATTCCCCCCAGAAATAGAGTAGTTTCATCCTTGTCGTTGCAGTCCTGTGTTTTGACCTTACTCTCTCCATGTGCTAAGACAAAATCTCTGGTCCTTCTTTAGTTCTTCGGTATAGTTCACTTCGCTTCACTCATTATTCATATTTTTACTTATATTCCTTACACTCGTGATCTCTTCCGAAGAGGGGCATATTTGTAGACCCTCAGTTTTGTCTTCCTATCACATGTCCTATTAGATATTTGTTTGATACTTTACAATAGTTCCTTGGTGGCCTATAACTACTCATACTACTTACCTTCTTTGAGCCACTGTGGACCCGCATTTTTCACGTGCGTCCCCACTCGATCGGCGAGACTCGTTTTTTTATTTGTGAAAAATTAATTTTAAAAAAAAGTTGGAGTCACCACCTATTTTATTTTTATTTTAAAGGGAAAATAAAACAAGAAAGAAAAACCCTAAAAAGTGACTCCATAGTTTTGGAAAAAGCATGTCTTTGAGAAACCCGAGTCTAGGTCCGGGGATCAGGTTACTTATTAGGAAGGTACCTCTAGGAGGTAGCACCCCTCTAAGCCCTAAAGAGGTATCTACTGACTAAGTTAAGGGAAGCGTGGCAATTAAATGGTTGATCATGGATACCTAAATAGGCTAGGTGATTCCAAAAAACATAACATATCAAACAAGATCAAATCACAATTAAGGAGAGTTAAAAATGCGTACCTGGACGGCTTCCCAAGCGCTATCATAAAACATAAGAGATTAGTTTGGAAATACATCACACAACATTTGTTTTATTCAAGCAAATCAGGCATATATCAAGACATCCAAGAATCACGTCAAATATGGATATGGTCATCAATGACATACAAGTCCATAGAGTTCTAAAAAATAGATGAGAAGAGAGCGTACCTGGATAGCAAGCTAGTACTCCTCTATGGGAAGCAAGAATATCTCAACAATAAATATAAAGTGAATTCAAGTATTTCATCAAGAAGAATCAAAAATCAACATATCAAGCAAACAATATTGAAGAAAGTATCATGAATGTCGGGCCCCCACCAAGGTCCAAGTTGATTTTGCATGAGTCGATTCAATGAATTCCATTGTTTGGAATCATGAAGTTTGTTCATGCTTGTTGAAAATCAAGAAAATTAGTTGAAAATCAAATAAAATAGTGAAGACGCATGCCGGAAGGAAAAGACAGCAAAAGGGTGTTGAAATTTAGATTTCAATGCCTAGAGAAGGTCTAAAGATGATTATCTAAAATCAGGTTTCACTACTACAAAAATTGAAATTAATGACGCTTTATTTTATGACGCTTTCTAAATGCGTCATTATTGAGGTTATACAATGACACTTATAAGAAGTGTCATAGTTGTATTATTTATCTTGATACTTATTATAAGTGTCATTATTTGATGTCATCTTTTTCCTTATAACTGTGTATATAATGATGCTTATAAGAAGCGTCATAGTTTTATTATTTACCTTGACACTTATTATAAGCATCATTATTTGATGGGTATGTAATGATGTTCCTGAGAAGTTTCATAGTTGTATTGACTTTTAAAATTTTTGTTTTTAAGTTAACTTATACAAATTTTGATATTAGAATTTTATTCTATAAATTAATTATGGTAAATTGACATTAATATTAATGACATAAAGTTGCTACATTAAGGTTTTTTTTAAAAATTTTGGATATAAATAAAATAAAATCCTAATAAATTATTTTTTTATTGTTTGATATTGATTTTTTTATAGTTTGTATCAATACAATCTATTTTCATAAACTATTTTTCATTTTTATTAAATTAGAAATTATCTTATATTTCATTTAAAAATAATTTGTTAATTTATTTGTGGACCACAAAAAAGTGGCCTATTTTGAGCACTTGTTCGAGCCTTGGGCCATATTTATTGGGTTTAACCCTTTTATTTGAGAAGGTTTTATAGTTAATGAATATAAATTTGAAATTATTTAACTAAAATGAAATAAATTAATATTTAAATTAATTTAATGATGATTAGACTCACAATAAAACTAAATGCAATAAGAATATTTATAAAAACTTTCTAATATTTATGGGAATTAAGCTCATTCTATTAAATTAGTTTTTTTTTTAAATATCAATATTCAAATTAAACCAACATCAACCTAAAATATCAAATAATTAAACAATATAAATTCATTATGAGTTCAATATATAAAAATTATTATTGGAAGATGAAATAAAGAATACTATTTTAATTTATTGAAAAAAGGACATGCATGGTATTTTAGAATTTGTTATAAAGTCTCCATTGAAAGCCCTAACTTTTGGAAGACAAGAAAGAAGGGAGAGAGCCACCGTTTTTAGTGAGAAAGAAGAGAAGAGAGAAAAATGCAAGTTTTTCTCATCATGCCCAGATTTCATCAAAGGTCTGATCCCACTTCGTCCGTGGTCCGATCGAGCCGAAATTTGGAGGAGAGTTTCGTGACTCATTTATCTTCAATCTGAACGGTGAAGATCGGATTTGGAGTTTCGGAAAGTCATTAGAAAGAAAGAGGAGAAGAGAGAAAAACGTAGGTTTTTCTCATCATGCCCAGATTTCATCAAATGTCCGATCCCGCTTCGTCCGTGGTCCGATCGAGTTGAAATTTGAAGGAGAGGTTCGTGGCTCATGTATCTTCAATATGAACGGTGGAGATCGGATTTGGAGTTTCGGACAGTCATTAGAGAGAAAGAGGAGAAGAGAGAAAAACGTAGGTTTTTCTCATCATGCCCAGATTTCATCAAATGTCCGATCCCGCTTCGTCCGTGGTCTGATCGAGTTGAAATTTGAAGGAGAGGTTCGTGGCTCATGTATCTTCAATATGAACGGTGGAGATCGGATTTGGAGTTTCAGACAGTCATTAGAGAGAAAGAAGAGAAGAGAGAAAAACAGTGGTTTTTTACATCATGCCCAGATTTCATCAAAGGTCCGATGCCGTTTTTTTCATGGTCTGATTGAGCTAAAATTTGGAGGAGAGGTTCATAAGTCATTAATTTTAAATTTGAACGGTGAATATTGGATTTAGAGTTTTGGAAAGTCATCTTTCAGCCAAAAACAAAACCTTTATTTTATCAAAGATGGCGCTTCCTGAAAGTGTCATTGTTGCCTAAGACATACAATGACAGAGGCGAAGAGGACGCTTTAGAGAAGCTGAAGCGTCATCTGTTACCTTTCTTGACGCTTAAAAAACGTCATTGTTTCCCATTTTTCTTGTAGTGAATTTATTTGGATGAAAACGATTTTTGAAAACACAATTCAAGACACATAAAATCACGAGGAAAGCAAGAGGGGTGTGAAAGGAAAAGAGTAGTGTGCACCAGGACCGGTCATGGAGAATGGGGTTTGGGGTTTGGGCCGTGATCTGCGTTGCTGGTGGTTGTGTGAAGAGATCTCCAGATATCTGCTTTGGCGTGATTGGAAACGAATCTGTCCATATTCATTTCGAGTCAAAGCTCATAGGGTTTGATACATGATTTCATCAAGAATGTAGTCTGGATTCAACTTTAGTTTCTCGAGATCACAATTTGAATCATCAACTAGAGCTTGTAATGTGGTAGTAGGTCTTAACTCCAAATCAGATTTCTTATCTTTGCTCGAGTTCCATCGGTTGGAGGTGCATTCTCGTATTTGCCAATATACTCAACTTCACCTCTTCGAAATTGTTTTTTTCGCATGATGATCATAAAAGGTCCAAAAAAAACAATGCTACTCTGCTCTTTCCACTTTTAGTTTCACTGTTGGGTGAAGAAGTTGACTATTCCTTGGCAATTTGTTGGCATGTCTTAAAGCTCCTTATTCATGGAATTCCACCGTTTGAAGACGAAGTTGTCAATTCCCAAGCTAAAACGATAAAACAGCTTTGTATCATGACTTCCCATCCTTTCCATATCATTACAATTCCTACCCAGAGAGAGTCCTCCTTTTGCATCTAATGAAAAAGGATATGGCATTTGAAGTGTTCTTTACTTATTGCACAAGATTTTGGTCTCCTCACTTCCGATTTTCTCTATTTTGAAGCCCTGCTTGCTGACCTTTACTACCAGGTGGGTTCTATTTAGCTATTGGGTTCCAAATTAGAACCTGCCATTGCTGTCTGGAAAACAAATTCTTGAGGAAAGTATAATGAAAGAGGTAGACCAGATGCCGATCGTATGAAGCTGGTGATGCTAATTCAGCTATAGATATTAGAGAGAGGAGATTGGTAGTGACGGGGCTCCATATGGCTGACCAACATATTGATTACTACCAAAAAGTGCTATTTTGTAGACCTAATTATAATGGTTTTAAGCACCTTTGAGTAGTAATCATATTCATTTAACCCAATTAATTCATTAAGGTCCTTAGTAATTGGTTTTAACCATTTTGTGGCAAGTTTACATGTTTTTATCAGCTTATGAATCAATTCAAGCATGCCAAATGATGGAGGAGCTACTTGGACAAGTTAAAGCAAGCTTTTAGCTACACCAAAGCAAGCTAACAAAAGGAGAAAAGCAAAGAGAAGCAAAGAGAAGCAAAAGAAGCAAAGAGGAAAACAGAGGACAGCAGCTGCAGTCTTCTTCCGCACTTTTGGAGCACTTCCCGAAGTCCATTTTCTACATACTATATACCATTTCAAAGCTCTGGAAGTCAAGAATCCAACGCTTCAAACCGTGTATGATTTGGAGCTGAAACGAGGAAGATATGGCCTTCGGAAGACAACTGCTCCAGGTGTGCGAAAATTTCGCACACCCCCTTTAGCTGTGCGAATGGTGTGCGAAATTCGCACACCTTCTTCAGGGTGTGGAAAATTTCGCACACCCCATGCGTGCTCTGTTTTTGCCGACTCCACTTTAGATATTTTCTTTTGTATTTTTTGATGTAATTTCCTTTCTTCTCCTTGTAACAAGCCAATCACAAGCTTTTGCTTTTGTAAAGACTATATAAGGGGTGGAAATCACCTCTTGGGATAATATAGAATAATATAATACATATTACGTTTTACACTCTCTCGTTTTCTCTTTTCTCTTCACTATTTTATTTTCTTGGTAGCCAAACAGCCTCTAAGGGCTTTTCCTCAGAGGATGATTGGCTAAAACTTTTAGTTTCTCAAAGTATGGATGTTATGTGATGGCTTGGATGCAATCCCATGGAAATTTCTCACACCCGAAGGTAAAGTAGTCGTTTTTCATTAATGGTTCATTAATGCAAATTTTGGTTTTTATTTCCTTTAGACAACTTCCAACGGCCAATACTTGATAAGCTTTTGGATTTCTATCCATTAGTTATCTCCTACGAGCTATTGGAAGGTGAGGTTTTCAATTCCAAGTTTTGTATTAATCCATTAGAACCAATTTCAATGGCCATTGAAAGGTGAGTTTATCACCCGGAATGACTTTGAGTTGCCAATATTTGGTAAGCTTTTGGCTTTAGACCATTAGTTATCTCTTACGAGCCATTCAAAGGAAGTCTAAGGTGAATAACCATTGATGAAATTCACTACCATCTGTTTTGTCATTTTAAAGGATTAAAACTTGATTTGCTAAATCCATACCGGTTCGGGAAGCAAGCATCACCATAGTTGCAACCCCAACGCGAGGAGCCTATCCTGAGATTTTCAATTTGCATAAGAGCCAAAGCATAGCTATCCTATCTTTGAGAAACTTGTTTTTACACCCTTTCCTTTTAGTCTTTAATGTTAGCTTAAATTAGTTTAAATCTTTCTAAAACATTTACATTTTATTTTAAAGCTAACATCCATAAGAAAATCACCTATTTTCCTAATTTGAATATCACTTGTGTTTGCGAAAACCCTTCCCAGTGAACGATCCTAGAACCACTATGCTATAGTAGCTTGGCTACTTTAGTAATAGTATTCAAGGTATAAATTTTGTTGATACGCCTTTAAAGCTAAGCTACCATGAGTCGGAATCACATATCCAACAATTGGAATCTGGGAACTGGTCTGATCGCTGTTGTTTTGGAATTCTGGTTGTCATTTCCATGGGCTGAATGCGGAGACTTGTCTGAAAAATTCGAATGAAATCCGACACCGTAGGTAACTATAATAGCAAACGAAAACAAACATGAGGAGAACATTTGGCAAGAGGTCTTGATGGGATTCCAAATCTTGAAGATGAAACCATTCTCTCAGTATGAACCTTGGCGAAGATCCCTACTTCCATTTCATGTCCGAATTTGTCCTTTCCTTTCTTTGTGCATATGTTGCCATAGCTACAGCACTGAGACCCCTCCCAGAACCAATCTTTGCATTGCGTCCAAGACCGCGAGTAGCAGCAACTTTTGACGTCGCTTTGTCCTTTCGATTTCATGAATGACTTTAGAGACAACTCTTCATTGATCTGTTTGAATTCTCTGGACAGATTTTAATGAAGCTCCATATCGTCATTTAGGTTCTTTGGATAATACTTCATCTCCACTTGTAGGTTTCAGAAATGAGGCATTAAGTCTTGGGAAATTGCCTTCTAGTTGTCCTTTGTTGTAGCATTTATGCTAATGTAAAACTGAGTAACAGATTGTAGTTCTCTAATCTTTTCAGGAAACTGTGCACTTGTCACAAAAAGGGTACAAATCTGCCTTATGATATAGTTCATCTATGAGTAAGTTTATTTCTGGTACATGATTGATTCACCAACAAATGATAAATCCAAATGTCTCAGTGACGGGTCTTCCGATATCCATTCCGTTTTAACATCAGGCCTTCCTTTTCTTGCGAATCTCAATGTAAACATTCTGATTGAATTCCTTATCAGGCTCAGCTGCCAATGATCTTCTATTGAGCTCTGATCTTAGCGCTTCCACTGCAATCACATCATCACACAAACATCGAAATATCTCAAACTTTACGGCCACAGGTCGTTTGCAGTGGTCATTGTCAAATAGCTTCAATCAACTAAAATCTAAACCAGGTTTCAAACCTGAACCATGAATCGATGAGGGGAATCAGCCAAGAAAACTAACCACGAATCTGAATCCAACAAACCTCAATTAAGACACCTTGAACAATTGAAATCAGATTAGGAACCTTCATTTGATAGAAATTCCAAATGCTTTCTCAAAGTTTGTAATAAAGAAATATGGTCATAATCAAACAAAGGGTTAGAAAAAAAATTGCATCTTAATGCTTCCACAAAATCTTCCAACTCAAAGGGTCTTAAACGTAACAATGTGCTGAATGACCTTTAAAAGGCATAAACAGAGAAAAAGTCAAATTTGGGAATTCCATCCAAATTCAAGTTCTGTGATAAAAGGGGGAATTGCAGCTTTGGGGGAAGGCCAATGCAATCTTCAATTCCTGCATGACTAAGGATAATAGGCTTCCCCTCTGATATTAGATTAACAGTTGCGAATGAGGACCCATCACTGATTGCAAATTAGGATAAAATGGACTTCTTGAAGCGATATACGTTGCTGCTGTTGCATACAGAGGAGGGGTGAGCCTAGGAGACTGCATCATAGATTGTACCTTAACTGAAGAGAACTTGGGGAGTGCATGGGGAAGCTTTTCCATGTCATTATAAGGATGGCTCATTCCTTGAGAGATCTTTAGGTAGAGGTAATGCGATTAAATAGTTCCTCCATTGCTGCATAGCTTGAAGAAGGAAACCGATTATATGCAAGTGATGAGGTGCGGGGGAAGTCCTCTTGTATCAGATCAACTAAACTTTTATGACAATCTACTGAAGAAATTGTCCTCTGTCTGGGCATAACTACATTGTTGCTTTCTGGTCAATCATCTGAGGTTTTTTCGGGATGGCCTATCGTCGTCAGACTCCTCTTTGTCAGTGGATAGGGAACATGCATTGATTCTCCCGTTAAATGAGAGGTGGAGGAAGCCTTGGATTCAAGTTGACGTTAGAGCAAAATGATGCACAATAAGCTGGATCAGCTGTAGTTGTTCCACAGTCTCATAACTCTCAATAACACTGCTTAAATTCCACAGGCTTGAATTCGGATTATTTAGAACAACAACTAAGATCCATCGACAAGGTCTTAGCCATCCCGACTGCTCCTGAGATGTCATAAACACAAAATTTTGCTCTCCCCTGTCTTGGACATGCATTCCCTAAAGGGGAACCAAACTTGTAATCCACCGTAGGACGTGTTGAAGTATCCATTCCCTATCAATCCATATTCAATCACTATCAAATCATTTTTCCCATGAAACAAAATTCTCATTAGAGTCATCAATCCAGCTTGTTGTTTCCGAATTTGGGTTCTAAGTTTCAAATTTTAGCGGTATTCGAAAGCTCCTCTCTAATGTAATTAATTGGTGATGCACGTCTCCCTTGAAAATACACACAAGAACAAAAGAAGGCAACCAAGAAAAGAGAGCATGAAGGATGAAAACAGAATGATCTAGAGAAAGTTGTGTTTCATATTTCGATCCACGAGATTAGGTTGGTGGGAGGAGTAAAGAGAATCTGGGCAACCAAAATCTTGAAATAGTGCCCCATAAAACAGAGTCTCATTGAGTTCAAATGATAAAAAAAATAAATAGTAAAGAATGAAACAATATCTGTAACAATATATGAGAAATCAGCAAGATTCACATGGAATTTATGCCATCTCCAACCCAACCAGCAAACAGTGTCTCAGGTCACAAAAAAAAAAAAGAATGAGGAACATAGATTGGGAGTATGAACCAAAACAAAATATCAGTAGACTTACCTTAGAACTTTTCTGAAGAAACAAAGATTGCTTCTCTTTTCTGATTCCACTCCGTTCTCAGTGCATGCTGAAAGTCCCCTCTCCTCTGTGCCTCTTCTCCAGACCCAATGGATTTTAAATTTTGGGTAGTCTTGGCTGCAATCCCTGGGCTTTCGGCTTTCCTCTCACCTCTAAAGACAACTCCTCAGATAAAAATCCTCTTTTGCTAGGTCACTCCTTCTTCTTTCTTCCTTCCGAAATCCCCCCGATGCCCTTTTTTTTCTCCCCCCCCTTTTTTTTATCTGGCAGCCCACTCTTCTAGAATATTTTACTTCCTTTTTTGTTATACGCGTGGATATGGGAAGTCTACATATGTGCAGCTTACTTGGAGATTTTCCAAGGATGCAGCCCCTCTCTCATTTGGTAAGTAATCAGATTCTCTTTGATCTTCTTTCCATATACTCCCGGATGTGCCTCAGCCGTGATGTGCCCACTTTCTATATGCAGCCGTGTACGTCAAAGATCTTATCCAATGTGTGCATTCAAATCTCATGCCAAAATAAAATAAGAATTAAAAGCAGTAGAGGTCATGAAATAGAAAATTAAAACTAATAAAAAATATATGCAATCAAAAACAATATATCTATCATAGCTACACACAGACAAATTAAGACATCAGTTTACGCAATTAATGACATCAATCTCATGCAATATTCTATAAAATAAATAAAAAAAACAAATAACTAACTAAATGTTAATAGAATAAGTAGATAAATAAATGAATAGGAAATCAAGTACATACAAGTGTTAAAAAAAATGCAAATCATGCAAATTATGTAAGTCATGTAGGAATTACCGCAACGGTGACATGGGAGGGCTAAGATACCTAAGTGGATCTAGTGAACCTAAATGGGCCTAGATGTGCCTGAATGAGCCTAGGTGAATCTAAGTGGGCCTAGGGTGGTGCCTAATGGGTCAAGTGTATCTAAAAGCTATCCCAAAAAAAAAGCAAGAAAAGCCTAAGTCTAAGTTAGGGCTACCAAGGGTCACAATAAGGGATCAAATAATCCCTCAACCAAAGTCTCCGAGGTGACTCAGAAAAAGGTAAGTGGTATGAGTAGTCATGGGCCACCAAGGAACTACTGTGGAGCACTGAAAACGAATTTAAAGACATGTGCTAAAGGGACAAAATTGAGGGTCTACAGCCACCTTGGAGACTTTGGTTGAGGGATTTATCTAACCCCGTTGTGACTCTGGGCAGCCCTAATTTAGACTTAGGCCCACTTAGGCACCCTAGACACATTTAGATACACTTGGCCCATTAGGCATCACCTTAGGCCCATTTAGATGCACTTGGCACCTTCTAGCTTACACACATTCACCCTAGGTTACTTAGACAATCTTTCAGAATAGGTCACTTGGACATTTCTTTTGGCATAGCCCACTTAGGCGTGTTCTTGATTTTGGTTACTTCATTTTCCGAGATAGGATGAGTATTGGTTTGACTATTTATTGCATGAAATGATTTTTTATTTTTTATTTTTGAGGGTTTGAGTTTGACATTTAAATTATTATAATCCATTGCATTACTTTAATTTCTTGATTTTTTCTAATTGCATACGTCTGATATTTATTTTTATACCCTTATCAATTTATTTTTTTATTTACTCACTTATTCATTTATTCTTTAATTCCATGAATTAACATTTTGGATTTTTTGTGGCTATGTGATTTGATTTTCTATTTGATTTTATTCTATTTCCAATTACATGATTTCTTATTTCAACTTTTTTTTTTTTAATTTTGTATGAGACTTTGAGCCATCAAGGAGAGGAGATCACGACCAAATAGGGAAACTTGGAAGGAATCCAGGCTGCATATAGAAAGTGGGCAGATCATAACTTTAAGAAGGAATCCGGGCTGCATATGATTTGCTTGACGAAAGAATCCGAACTGCATATAGAAAGTGGGCAGATCACGACTGAGGCACATCTGGGAGAATATGAAAAGAAGATTAAAGGGGATCTGATCACTTACCAAACAAGATACAGCTACATCCTTGGGGAAATCTCCAAGTGAGCCACACATAATGGACTTCCCATATCCACGCGCACGTAGGAAAAAATGGAAATAAGATATTCCATAAGGAGTGGGCTGCCTTATAAATAAAGGAAAGAATCCAAGCATAAGGGATTTTTTTTTCAGAGGGGAAGAGGTGGAAAGAATTTTCACACGGAGACTTTTCTTTTGGAGGGCAGAGAGGACACGAGAGCAATTCTTTTGAAAGGAAACGCGAAGAATTTTGAGAAGCCGACACATAACCATAAAAAAAAAAGGAGCAACCCACAAAATCTCCACAAATAACGGTTTATAGGTAAGTATACGCTTTCAAATTTATTTTTGATTTCGTTTTGATTCATCTTTTTAGTTTTGAGTGTTTTAATGATTTTAGTTCTTTGATTTAATTAATCCTATATAATAAATTTCTTGTTTTAATTTCGATCTAGTTTAAATTTATTTTTCTTTTTTAGTTTGGATGTGTTTGTGGTTTTAATTCTTTAGTTTAATTTATCCCATTAGATAAAGTTCCCTTTTTTTTTTTTTATTCCAATTCAATTTAGTTTTAATTTATCTTTTATGTTTAGACGTGTTTGTAGTTTTCTTTAATTTAATTGTTTCTATTATAAAAGTTACTATTTTTAATTTTGATCTAATTCAATTTTAATATATTTTTTATGTTTACATGTGTTTGTGATATTAATTCGTTAGTTTAATTGTTCCTATTAGAAAAGTTCTTATTTTTAATTTCAATTTAGTTCAATTTTAATCTATCCCGTATGTTTGTGATTTTAATTCGTTAGTTTAATTATTCCTATTAGAAAAGTTCTTATTTTTAATTTCAATTTAGTTCAATTTTAATCTATCCCATATGTTTGTGATTTTAATTCGTTAGTTTAATTGTTCATATTAGAAAAGTTCTTATTTTTAATTTCAATTTAGTTCAATTTTAATATATCTCATATGTTTGTGATTTTAATTCGTTAGTTTAATTATTCCGATTAGAAAAGTTCTTATTTTTAATTTCAATTTAGTTCGATTTTAATATATCCTATATGTTTTTGTGATTTTAATTCACTAGTTTAATTATTCATATTAGAAAAGTTCTTATTTTTAATTCCAATTTAGTTTAATTTTAATCTATCCTATATGTTTAGATGTGTTTGAGATGTTAATTCATTAGTTTAAGTATTCCTGATAGATAAAGTTCATATTTTTAATTAAAATCCCAGATTAGTTTAAATTTTAATTTAGCTATTAGTTTAAATATGTTTGTGATTTTAATTCCTTAGTTTAAATAATTTGTGAGATAAAGTTTATTTTTTTAATTTTGGATTAACTTAGTTTTAGTTTATGATTTAATTTGAATGTGTTAGTGATCCTAATTAGTTTGATTTTAATTCGTTTTTAGTTTAAATAATCACGCTAAATAAAGTTTATGTTTTTAATCCCAATTACTTTAATTTTAATTCGTTTTTAACTTAAAGGCATTCGTGGATCTTAATTCTTTGGTTTAAATGATTGTATCAAATAAAGTTTGAGTTTTTAATATTCCAATAATTTTATTAAAGAATTTAATTTCAATTTAGTTTCATTTTAATTTATTTTATAATCTAAATGCGTTCATGATTTTAAGTCAATTGTTTGATTAACCCTCTTAGACAAATTTCATATTTTTAATTTCGATCTTAGTTTAATTTTATTTTGTTAATTTATTTATTTTATTTAGTTTAAATATATTTGTGATTTCAATTTGTTAGTTTAGCCAATCTTATTAGATGATGATGATGTCCTTAATTTAATCTAGTATTAATTATTTTTAGTATTGAATGTGTTTGTGTGTTTTTTATTTCATTAACTTTGAATTTAATCCGTTTATATCCAATTTTGTAGTTGATTATAATTTTGTTTAATTAATTTAGTCAATCACATGTTATCTTCATGTTTTAAGTATGGTAATTTTGCTTTGATCTATTGACATTTAGTATGAGCTTTAGGAATTTTAGATAATTAATCCAGTTAATTGCATGTCATTGGTTTCATACCTTCAAGATTGTTGAACTTTGGTCTTTGATTCATCATATTTTGTTAAAATGCTAATTTACCTTAATTGATTCCATATTATTATCTTCATATGCTAAGTTTGTTGGCTTTAATATTTGATTGGTTATTTTTATTTTAATTCATGTGTTTCTTGAAATCTAAATGTTAGTCTTGGGTAATATTTTGTTAGTTTGTTTGATTAGGAAGTCATAAATTTGATGCCTTAGTGATTGTTAGTTAAATTCTTATTTTTTGAAGGTCACTGGAAACTCATGAAGGTTGGTCTTACCCTCACCACTTTAATTGACATGATTTTCTAAATCTTTATTTTGTGATTTTCGCTTTCTTTTGTTTTGATTGGTATTTTGTTTTCTATGTTTTATTATTTTAAAAATTAATTCCTTTTATTTTAAAATCAAAACCTATTTCTCCGAAGACCCCTTTAAGAAATTCTTTTTAAAAAAAAAAAAAATCATTTAGAGTCCTTAGAATAAAAAAAAACCCCATTTTCTTAAAATAATATGCAACCATTTTTTGATCGGTTTGCATCTTTCTTGGTTTTTTAATGAAAATTTTGGTTTAAAATCAGACACGAATCCAAGCTTATGGTCCCACATAAATGGGATAATTCCAGGTTAGATTTGTGTATATCAATTGGGGAATTGGTGAAACCCCTACATAAAAAATAAAAATAAAAATCTTTTCAAAACTTATTTTTGCTACCGCCTTTGTTGGTTGTTACAATCATATCTATTTTTTTGGAATTGTACATAAGATGTGTGTAATAATTGATGATTTCATATTCTTTGATCATTTTTGCTATGCCAATTAGTTAAGCATGTTAGGGTTTCTTATTTTACTATTTATTATCTAACCTCCCATTCCTGCGGAAGCACGCTATGAGTTATATATGCTATCTAGGTACGTTCCCTAATACCCACTTTCTAAACCCCGTGAACATGATTGTCATTGCTTACTATGCCCATGCTTGCTATCCTATTTGATTGCCTTGATATATATTTGATGCTTGTTTGATTATCTTTGACAAAAACACATGTTGTGATATATTTCTATACTAACTTTTATGTTTCATGATAGCGCTTGAGAAGCCGTTCAGGTACGCACTTTGATTCTCTCTTATGATCAGACTTTCTTATTTGGCATGCTATTTTTTGAAATCACCTAGCCTACCTAGGTATCCATGATCAACCATTTAATTACCACGTTTCCCTCAACTTAGTCAGTAGAGACCTCTTTAGGGTTTAGAGGGGTGCTACCTCCTAAAGGTACCTTCCCAGTAAATAACCTAATCCCTGGACCTAGACTCGGGTTTTTCAAATACATGCTTTTTCCAAAAATTATGGAGTCACATTTTAGGGTTTTTCTTTCTTGTTTTATTTTCCCTTTAAAATAAAAATAAAATAAGTGGCGACTCCGACTTTTTCCAAAATTAATTTTTTTCACAAATAAAAAAACGAGTCTCGCTGATCGAGTGGGAGCGCACGTGAAAAATACGGGTCCACACCATGTCTCTCTGAGATACTGGGGGCCACTGGCAGAAAGCAGATGGATCAACTGGCTCGAAAGGAATTTGTAGAGCCTCTGCAATATGTCTGGCCTTGAGGATAGCATGACGTCCATCAATGGTGAAGGGAATTGCGGTAGGACTCGGGATGCCACAAGTAGTCATGGATTGGTAAAAGTCTAATGCTACTCTGGGATAAAAGAACTCACGAGAAGTCATAAGGAGCTCAAGATGGTACCTCTGTAGTAGGATATATGAGTCTTGGAGCTCAGGCTGCTGTCGCATGACCTCCTGATCAAAATATAACTCCGAGTGGAACGGTCTCACTCTATAATTTGAGTTGCCCTCAATGGGCGATGTTGTGACCATCGGGCGTCTGATAATAGACTCCGGTGACATGTCAGAAGGGAGCTTAGAATCTGCAAGAGCTCTAGCTACCGGAGGCTCAGGCTGTAGAGCTCTGGATAACTCGCCTGGGCCTAAAGTCCTGGCCCTCTTGGCAGGAGGGCGTTGTACTGAACTCTCAAGGCACGAAGTAGTCGCCTCTGGTATAGTAGGTGGTCTTCTCATCTCGTATCTACGCTGAGGAGCAGGAGATGAAGGACTAGTGGGCGCTCCACCCTCAGAAAGTGGAATCTGCGGGGCCTCCGCGGCCCGAGATGGAGAATCATTAGGCACCTGAGCAGAGGAGGCTCTCTGCCTCATAGTGCTGTGCGATGAAGGGGTGGGAATAGCTCCGCGGGTTCGTGCCATGTTGGAAATGGAGAATTGGCCTCAGGTCCATGCTCGAAGGGGGTTGTGAGTGCAAAGCTTCAAAATGAGATGCTCGGAACGAGGCATCGAATGGAGAGGGACGAGGCATCGAATGGAGAGGGACGAGGTCTCAAGGTGGCAGAGGAAAATGAGGGATTCGCAGGGTGTTTGGTATTTGCGAAATAGAGAAGTTAGGGCTCGGGGTTTAAAAAGGATAGGCGAGCGACTTTTCATTTTCGCACAGTGCCTCCTGATTTTTGCACAACGTGCAAAATGGCATTGGGGGTAAGAAATGGGTTCGCAAACCCCTTAGGTTTTCGCACAGTGTTTTGCATGGTGTTGGGTGTGCGAAATGAGTTCGCAGGGTTAATTTATTTTCGCACCCCATGTGAAATGAGCCATGAATTTTGCATGCCCTGTGAAAATTTCGCAGGGTGTGCTAATTTTTTTTTTTTGGTTTTTCCTCTGCCAAGAATCTTTAAGAACCCAACTGCTTTGAAGTCCCCGTTGCAATTGATCATAAAAAAACCTAAGTTAAATCAAACCAAAATAAAATTAAAACGAGAAATCAAAATCAAAACAAGTAATAATATAGGAAAACTCTCAAATAAAAAATAAAACAAAAAGATATGGACTCGATAGTCTTTAGAAAGACTAAGTCCATAAAAAAAAAAAAAAAAAAACTAGTCTTGTCAAGCTTGATGTGGATCAAGGAGGATGAATTCCTCCTTGTCGCGAGGAGAAGGCTTCACAAAGGGCTTGAGACGGTGGTCATTCACTTTGAAGCTCCCAATGCTGTTGGAGTTGAGTAGTTCCACTACTCTATTTGAATGCACTTGGTGAATGGTAAAATGACATATCCACCTTGATTTCAGCTTGCCCGAAAAGATGTGGAGCTTAGAGTCATAGAGCAAGACTCTTTGTCCCTTTTGAAAATCCTTGCGGGAAATCAACTGATCATGCCACCTCTTCAATTTCTCTTTTGCAATTTTTGAATTGATATAGGCATCATTTCTCAATTCCTCCATCTCATTGAGGTCTAAGAACCTCTTCAACCTAGCTCTGCTCAAATCCATGTTGAGCTTCTTGATTGCCCACCAAGCCTTGTATTCTAATTCCACAGGGAGATGGCATGCTTTTCCATAGACTAGGCAATAAGGAGACATCCCAAGAATGGTCTTGTAAGCTGTTCTATATGCCTATAGTGAATCAAGGAGCTTGGCTGACCAATCTTTTCTATTCGTGTTCACCACCTTCATCAATATGTTTTTAATCTCCCGGTTTGCTAACTCAACTTGCCCACTAGTTTGAGGGTGGTAAGGTGTAGCTACCTTATGCTTCACCTCATACTTAGATAGGAGAGTTTCAAAAGGCTTGTTGCAAAAATGAGTACCCCCATCACTATCTCGTATCCAATAAGGCATGCACAACTAGATATCACTAAAACAAAAACAAAGAAAACAAAAGAAATACAATTCTAGGAAAAGTTAAGGTTAGTTAAAAACTAAATAAAAGATAAGCTAAAATATAAACAAAGAAAAATAATTAGTAAAAGAAAAAAAATCACCAAACTTGTGATGAAGGTCACAAGTGTTCACCAAAAGTCATGTCAATGTACTTTGGCACCATCCTCGGCAACGACACCATTTGATTCATCGCTACTGCAGTCGTGCCATTTGATTTTGGCCCAGACGGGTGTTATCAACAAAATTTATAAAACCTAAATCACCTTACACTAGGGTAGCATAGCTAACATAGTATAGTGGCTCTAGGATTGTCTACAGGGATGGGTTTTCATCGTATAGTTGACTTTAGTGAAAGAAATAAAATGGTGTTTTTCCTTATGAAAATTAGCTTTTAAAGAAAATGGAATTGTGGTTGCACAGATTCATTTTAAGTTAAGCAAAAATAATAAGTGAAGTTAACTACAAAGAAAAGGTCTCTTGGAGCTTTAGGTCACTAGGATCAGGTTCCTTAGGCAAAGAGGGAGATTTCGGATCTTTTCCTCACGTTGAACAGAATAACATAAAGGATGGTTATCTCCCGAACCGGTTTTGTATTTAGCAATTAAGATTTGATCCAAAGGGTTCATGAAAAATGGTAATTGCTTCCCATTAATGGCTTCAAATACTAAAGACCCTCATCTTGAACCACCTTCCAATGGCTCATAAATGATAACTAATAGACATCCATGGATCTAGCAATAAGCATCCATAGAATCCGAAAAGCTTACCAAGTATTGGCCATTCAAGGTGCTTTTAAGGGATTTAAAGCTAAACCTTAAAATAAAAACCATTAATGGTTAACAACTACTTTCATTTAAAGCAAAGACAACTCCCATCTTTGCATTCGGGTCCTTCATCTAGCTTCCCTCACTCCAAGAAAAGCAAAACCTAGCCACTCATCCCCTAAGAAATCATCATCAAAGGTTGTTTGGCTAGAAAGAAAAGAGAAAACAAAAATGAGAAGGAAATGCAGAGCAAAAGCCCCGCATATTTCTTATTACTGGAATTTTTACAAGTGTTTCATGCATATCCTTCTTTCCTGTCTAGAAAAGATATATATGAAAATATCTAGCTTGATTATAAGGAGAAAATAGGAAATTATGCAAAATATTTGGAGATAAAAATCTAACGAAGTCAATGCACAAGAAGATTTCGCATACCATGCGAAATTTCGCATCATGTGCGAAATTCTTTGGCTGCTTCTTGTGGTTTTGCATGTTGTGCGAAATTTTGCACAATGCGCGGAATTTCTTTCACTCAGTCTTGCTCTCAGTCCTGCAACTGCTCCTCCTCTTGATTTCGCATGCTTTGCGAAATTTTCGCATAGCCATGTGAAAATGCTGGTTGTTAGATTTCTTCCTCTAGTTTTCTTCCTTGCATCTCTGATTGGCTTGGCAACCTATTACCAAGCTTGGCAAAGGACTATGAAGTGCTCCAAAGCTCGGATTCTTCATGTATTTGAGCTTCAACTAGCATTGCCATGGATTTCACAAAATTTTCCCTCTTCTTGGCTTGTTTCAATGATCAAATAGCTACCAAAAACACCAAAACTTGCCAAAAACTTATTAGTAACCCTTGCTAGGTTCTTTAATGTGCCAATTGAGTTAAAAAGTATTAACTACTACTCAAAAGTGTTTAAAACGGTTAGTTTCAAGTTATAAAAGAGTACTTTTTGAGTAGTAATCACTAATGCAATAGAGGAAGAGGTAGTTTCAATTCATCAAACGATGAAGGAAAAAACCCAAACTCATATTCCTCAAGAGATCATGGAAAATGATACAACTTAAGGCAAAGTAAAAAAGGAATGTGAGAATTTAGCTAGGTTGGCAATTCCGAACAAAATTCCTAAGTGTCTCCTAATTCAATTTTTTTCCAAATCCTTCTTTGCATTACTTGCCTAATAAACATTAAGTTGTTATATTTTCTAAGAGACCAAGGTATGTAGTTGAGGTTGGAGTTTGATGAAATTTCAACCATGTTTTTTAAATTATTTTTTTCTTGAAATATTTATTATTTTTTTTAGGAGTTAGGGAGGCTTGGGAAGCATTTTTTTTTTCTTTTTACTAAGTGTTTAATTATCTTGTTCTAAGATCAATCCATCTTTAGGTTAGATCAATCTTAGTTGCACTTTCTCGATATTATTTCATATTTTAGATTAAGGGTTTCTTTCAACCTAAAAAACTAAAATAAAAATAAAAATTAGCTTCTAAAAGTAGAGAGAAAAATGTAAGGTCGCCCCTTATACTCTCTTGTCTTACTAAATTGAGGGTGTTTTATTGTCGGGAAAATCTCAATTAGTTCCTGATTTTCATGCAGTTTTCCAACAAGTTTTCTTGAGAAAAAAACAATGGTTAGATTCTTTCATTCATTCATCTCTCAATTTTTAATATATTTGGGTTTGAGTGAAAACCCATTTTTTTCTTGATTGAGCTTCAAGAAGAGGTCGAGATCAAGCTCTGTGAGGATGCTAAGTATGTTTTGAAAGATGAAGGTATGCAACTTAAGTGAGAAGATGTTGATCAAGTAGTCTGTGAAGGATTAAAGGATTTAACCTGGGTAAATCCTTGTACACATTGCTTGTTCTTTATAATAGAATTTTTTATCGATGACATGGTTTTTTTATCTCTTTAGAGATTTTCCACATAAATTCTAGTGTCATTATCTCTCTTTTTCTCATTTTACTCCTTGATTTATTTTCAGTTTTAGTTTTCATTTATACTTGGGCATATAAGTTGAATGAAAGAACAATGGGTTGAAATAAGTGTAATTTTCTATAGATATCCTATATATATATATATATATATGTTAGAAATTTGAGGCTAATCCAACCTATGATAATCACCCTAGAGGGGGGGTGAATAGGGTGATGGTCTCTTTTTCAAATTTAAACTAAGTAAAAATAAGAGACAATTTATATGCAAGTATATGATAAGCAAAATAAAGACAATTGCATATAAATTAAAAGAGTTAGGGAAGAGAGAGTGCAAACACGAGAGTTTATAGTGGTTCGACACTTCCTTGCCTACGTCCACTCTCCTCAACCTCCTAACCAAGTGAGGGTTCCACTATCTTGAAGCTTCAACCAAGCTTCCAATCTCTTTACAATTGGATTATGGTTCCAATTCACCCTCTTGGACTTTTGGCTTCCAAGCACCCTTTACAATCCTCAAGAGATATCCCACTCTTGAAACTTCCTCTCAAGGTTTACAAATGATTTATCTCACAAAATCCTAGTGTTAGCTTTAAGCTCAAATGATACAAGAAAAACTAGGATTGAATGGTGCACTAAAGATATGCAAGTTATGAAACAATGGTGCACTCAAAAAACACTCTTCTAAGGCTCAAATATAATCAAGAATGATTTGGGAAGGTTAAGCTCATGAAACAATGAAGATTGGAGCCTTTTTATAGAAGAAAAAAGCTAAACTAACTGTTGGAGGTTCGACCGGTCGAGCTATGTGTCGACCGGTTGACTAGCCGTTAGCATTTAATGTTGGCAGGTGACCGTTAGGCCTCGACCGGACCTCAACCGGTTGAGGTTCAACCTTGACCGGTTGAACAAGCATTCTGGAAGAGAGAGAAAATTTTGTACCGGTCGACCGGGTACCGTTCATGGGTCAACCGGTTACTGTTCATACCCTCAACCGGTTGAGCTAGGTATCGACCGGTTACTGTTCATCCCCTTCACCCAATTTAGCCAATTGAGCCGTTTTTTGCTCAACAACCAACTTTTCCAACTTATAACATGTTAAACAAGTTTGAAACAACATTTAACACAAGGTTTTAGTTGAAAACATGAAATCATCCAATTTTAAAAATATTTAAAACAAAATAACTCTTGGATGATTTAGATGCATAAGTAAGGAAAATAATGCATGGAAATCCTAGTGCACCAACAACCTTACAAAGAGACTTAAGAAGCTTTGGTCTTGAAAAACTCTTCTCTTTGAGGTGGTCTTCTTCTTCATGATTTCTCCTTGGCTTGATTTGTCTTTGGATTGCCACTTTAGAAGTCATCTTGCCTAATCACACTTAAAATGTAGTCATTAGTTCTAAACCTTGTTTTGTTATCATAAAAAACAAGATTAACCAAACCTTGGTTTCACAATATTGATTATTTTGATATAGATATTTGGTAGAAATTGAAATTAGTGTTATTGAGAAATTGTTATTATGAATTATGTTGGGGAGTATTGAAGTATGCACATGTGACTTGCATTTGAAAATTGTTGGAAGAGTGTTGTTTCATTTGTACTTGCATGTGACTTTTAATGTTTGTTGAAACGTACTTAAAGAGAAGAAAAATTGTGAGAAATTTTATGATTAGATAATGTGTTCGGGATCCTTTTGAATTGACTTAAAAAAATACCTATTCACCCCACCCCCTACCCCCTCTAGGTGTAGTCTATCATTGAGATTCACCTTTAGGGAAGGTATGATAAATCCTAAATTTAATGTTAAAATTGCAACAAATATGGTCATTATACTTATGAATGTAGAACTTCCATGAACAATTTGGAAGGATAAAACAACTATGTTGAAAAGAAAGATCAAGAAGAACCTAGAATATTGTTAGCATATAAAGGAGAAAGTAAAGAGAAAAACATATGGTATCTTGACACTGGAGCAAGCAATCACATGTATGGCTTCAAAAACATGTTTGTTCATAAAGTGGTCATGTTACTTTTGGAGATGGATCCAAAATTCTAGTCAAAGGGAAAGGTAAAATCCTAATTCTTTTGAAAAATGAAAAGAATCAATTTATCTCAA
Source organism: Vitis amurensis (assembly GCA_037355405.1). NCBI lineage: Eukaryota > Viridiplantae > Streptophyta > Magnoliopsida > Vitales > Vitaceae > Vitis > Vitis amurensis. The sequence continues at coordinate 12,958,710 of CM074684.1, forward strand.
ATGTTTTACTATGTGCCCAACATGAAAAATAATGTATTAAGTTTGAGTCAACTCTTAGAAAAAAATCTATGATATTCATATAAAAAATTAAGGTCTCTCAATAAAAGATCAATATGTCAATTTAATTGATAATATGCCTATGATAAGAAATAGAAACATTCAAAATGTTGTAAAATGTATAAAATCTTACGTCAATGTTTCCTCTTGGATTTGACACTTAAGATTTGAACATCTTAATTGTGGAGGATTGAAATTATTGAACAAGGAAAATATAGTGAGAGGATTGTTTTCTATAGATCATTCAGGATCAATTATGTGAATGATGCCTACTTGGAAAACAAGCCGAAATAATTTTCCAAAAGAAACAATTACAAGAGCAAAGAAGTCTCTAGAGCTTATTCACGTGGATGTATGTAGTGTTAGGATTAAAACACTATAATCTTATTTTCTCAAAGCAATATAAACCAATGCGAAAAATAAAGTACAAAAACACACACAATTTAAAGAGGTTCACTCTCAATTTGAGAGTTACGTGCACTAGTAGTTGTTGTAGATTTTCATTATGATGAAAAGAGAGTACAAGAGAATCCTAAAATGCTTCAACCTTTAGGTTTTTCTCTCTATGTTTTTCTATTTCTTTCAATACCCTAAAAGAAATAAAACTCGCTCTAAGTTGGCTACCCTAAACATAATATAAATAAGATAACCAAATCAAATATGTAAAATCCCTAAAATACCCTTACTATTGGGATAATAATTAGGTTCCACACGTCTTAACAATCTCTCACTTGGAGAGTAATCCATCATCAACTGTCTTCATCTCGTAGGTGGCTACGACTTCTCTATCTTAGCTAAGAAGTCCAATTGAAATTGTGGACAACTCTAATTTCTCAATTGTTATGGTCTTAATCAACAAATCAACTAGATTTCAATTCCCCTAAATCTTCTCGAGTGTTAAAATTTTATCTTCCAAAGCTGATCTCATAAAGTGATACTAAACTTGTATGTGCTTTGTCCTAGCATGATAAATAGGATTCTTTGCTAGATGGATGACACTCATTCATCATAATGTAACACACTTCGTTTATACTTATGACCCAATTTTTCTAAGAAAGACTACAACCACATTAGGTCTTTGCTAGCCTCTGTCATTGCAACATACTCTGCCTTAATAGTAGAAAGTGAAACTATTTTCTACAATTTTGATACCCAATTAACTGTAGTACCACTTAGAGTATAAACATATCCTATAGTACTTTTTCAAACCTAAATCACTGCCTAAAACACAAATTCGACTCAGTAGTGCCTCTCAAATACCTGAGAATCCACTTCATTCCCTCCTAGAGTTATTTTCCCGAATTACTCATATGTATACTCACAACTCCCTTTGCATGTGCTATATCTAGTCTAGTACAAACCATAGCATACATAAGACTACTAATACATACGACACTTTGGCCATGTAAACCCGTTCTTGTTCAATTGAGGGCAACTGGTCTTTAGATAGTCGGAAGTGACTAGCTAAAGGGGTACTCACAAGCTTCCAACTATATTGAATATGCTAAGGACCTTCTTCACATACTATTCCTGCGATAGTTTCAAGACCTCTTTATCCCTAGTAATCCTCATCCTAAGGATTTATTTTGCAACACATAAATCCTTCATTGCAAACTCATCTGATAACTTCTTTTTTAGTTTGTCAATCTCATGTATGCTAGCCCCCAAAATCAACATATCATCAACATATAACAATAAAATATGGGAGCCATCAAACCTGTTGATATAGCAACAATGATCTACCTAACACCTCAAAAAACCATTATTGCTCATAAAGTTGTCGAACTTCTTATACCATTGTCTTAGAACCTCTTTCAAGTCATATAGACTATTTTGTAGCTTACACACCATTTTCTTTTTTCCATAAACCTAAAACCCTTGTAGCTTATGCATGTAAATTTCTTCTTCTAAATCACCATGAAGAAATGTCATTTTTACATCCATCTACCGTAAGTGCGGACCTTCTTTTGCCATTAACCCAAGTCTTGTTTCGATAATGGTCAATTTGACCACTAGAGAGAAAATCTACTCGTATAATCAATGCCTTCCTTTTGCTTGAAAGTCCTTTACTACAAGTCTTGCTTTGTACCTCTTGCTACCATCATGTTCTTCCTTTATTCGATATACCCATTTATTTTGCAAAGCTTTTTTCCCTTTTAGTAATAGCCATGTTTGATTAGACATCAACGAATCCATGAAGTTGGCTACCCTAAACCAAATCACATGTGTAAAATCCCCAAAATCCCCCAACTTAAAATACTCTTACTATTAGGATAATGATTAGGCTCCACACATCTTAACATGTAGTCTAATTCATCCAAACTCTTTTGGTAAAAATAAATTTTTTTGCTTTTCATTGATGATTTTAGTAGAAAGAGTTGAGTGTATTTTTTGAAGGAAAAATCTAAAGTATTTAGTGCTTTTAAGAAATTTAAAGCATTTTTTAAAGAGGAAAGTGACCACAATATATAAGAAATGAGATTCAATAGAAGACGTGAATTCACATCCAAAGAATGTGAAAATATTGTGAAAATTATGGGATTCATTCGCCTTTAACAACTCCATATTCTCCACACAAAAATGGTGTAGTTAAAAGAAAAAATAGAGTTATTCTTGACAGGACTCAAACATGTTGAAAAGTAAGAAGATGGTTAAAGAATTTTGGGTCGAAGCAGTTGATTGTTGATTTTTTTTTTGTAAAATCGCTCTCCTAATTGAAGTGTATGGAATAAAACATCACAAGAATCTTAGAATGGAATAAAGTAAGGTATTTCACATTTAAGGGTATTTAATTGGAAGCCTTATATATGCTCATATGCCAAATCAAAAGTAATCAAAGTTAGATGACAAAAGTGGAAAATATATTTTCATTAATCATGACTCAAGCTCCAAAGGTTATAATTCTACAATCCAAAAAATGGAAAGCTCATTCTTAATATAGATGTCAAGTTTAATGAAGAAGAAGCATGAGATTCGAATGCTCAAGGTTACTATGATACTCCTCCCCTTTATGAAGAAAGAGAACAAACAAGAGAAAGTTTGCAAGAGATTGCTACTCCACTTTCATCACTAACCCCATCAACTTATGAAGTTCCCACAACATCATCCTCTTTCGAAAGCTCAAGTGAAAAGGACACCATATCTTAGAAGCCTTCAAGAGATCTATGAAGTAACAGAAAATCAAAATGATCTAACCTTTTTTTTTTTGTGCACATTATGAACAAATAAGTTTTGAAAAAGCAATTCAAGACCAAAGATGAAAAGATACCATGGAAGAGGAAATAAAAGTAATAAGGAAGAATGACATGGAAATTCAAATCCCTTCCAAAAGCAAAAAACACAGTTGAAGTAAAATGAGTGTTAAAGAAGAATGCAAAAGGGAAGGTAGAGGGATACAAAACAAGATTGGTGGCTAAGGGCTACAAGCAACAACAAAGCATCCAGTATGTGAATAACAAATCACAATTGATTTATAAAAAAATCTTATTTTATTTTGAGTTATTATTTTAGTTTCTATTTTTGAATTATCAAACTAAGAATGCTTCTATATTTTATTGTTAGGAGTTTCTATTTAATTAAGTGTGAGTATTTATAAATAAAAGACAACTAAAAAAAAAAGAGTGGTGGAATATAATAAATTTTTAATTCTTCCCAATTTTATATTCTTTGTAATTGTTTGTGTTTCTCCATCAACCCTATTACTCCAATATCTTTTACTTCCACTTCTCCAACACTTTTATATGATGAAAACTGAGTCCCTTCAACTTTGTGAATAAAATTGTTGACAATTATTCCAAAAAACTCACCACCCATCAAGAGGTAATTCCCCACGACGAAGACATAAACAATTGTCACAATTCTTAAGTATAAGATTTTTCAATTGGATTAATGATGACCTTGTTATCCAATTGGGCTACTTTGTGTCATCACAATACAATTTATTTTTTAGAGATTTCAACTTTGGATGTGTTGTAGAGAAGGATGAAAATATAGCTTTCGGTTAATATATCGGTAACTAAATTTTATGGATATATTAGGATATATCGATAAATATTGATGAATATTTAAATACAAAATATCAGTAAAATGAAAATTAATCAAAATTTATAAAAATATCTTAAAAAGACTTAAAAATAATAATAAAATAAGTAATAATATATATATTAAAATTATTTTAATTAGAGAAATTTGATATATATATATATATGTATGTATGTATATATAATATAATAAATTTGTAACATTAGTCAATAACATGCTAATTTAAAAACTTATTAATATTAAAATGATAATATGTTTAATTTGAATATATTGTAAGATAAAAAAGAAATAATGATATTTATATAAGTATTTTTTATTTAAAAATATTAATATTTTATTTATAAATTTCTATTTAATTAGTTTACAAAATATATAATAAGATAATTAAAATTTAATTATTTATAATAATTTTATTTTAACTAATTTATAATATATATATATATATATATATATATATATATATATATATATATATATATATATATATAACACTGTGCACATCTAACACAAATCTACGGATGATTCAATAGCCTAGGCAACCCATGGTAAATTCAAGCACTCGGGTTTGGGCCTTGCTCTTTTGTGTCCTATGTTCGAGTGTTTATTTAAAGTGTACATAAAGGCAATCAATCCCACATCTTAGTTTGAGAGAAAGCAAAGCCTTATTTCATGACGGTGCCTCCATCGATCCACTATCAAAGTTAGCAAAGTGGGCTTGGGCGTGGGCTTTTCTAGCTGATTGGATTAAGATTGACTCTTGATCCACCAACAAAAATATCCAGAGCTTCAGCCACACCCTTTCTACCCTTCAAATCAAACTTCGGAGGTGTATCTTGTTCTACATTTCTACCTTCTCTCTCTTTTTCTTCTTTTTCTAATTTTTCCTTTCCTCTCTCTTATTTTATTCACTTAAAATTTAATTACTAAACCCTTAACTTTGGAACTCGTTATTGATAATATTTTTAGTAAAATAATTTTTTTTAGTTCTTATTTTTAACTACAAATTTAATTCTCTAATAAAAAAATTTATTTTTGTCAAATAACTAATATAAAAAATAATTTTTAATAAAATAATTCATTTTTTCTTGTTAAATTTGTACATTTAATTTTCACAAACAAGGAGAAACTTCTTTGTGCAACAACACAATCCAAGGACAACCCCAACTCTCCTTTGATTCTCAGATGAGTTACAACTTAATAAAAAGCTTCCCATGCATTTTCAGACAATGAGACACTAATCATAGGAGGGGAAAAATCAACATTGAATATTTTGAAAAGTTATAAATACACTATGTACATAAATGATGTGGGATGTCTCATACTCCAACATATGCATGAGCTTAGTAGTCAAACATTGCTATGATGTTTGTATAGGTAATATCAAGGTCTCAAGAGGAGTCCTCCAACAATCATCCCACCCCGAGATACGCGCCAACAAGCATCCGCTTCTCGGGACGTCTCGGTGAAGACAAAGAAAAGAAATGCTTTAGAGCGAAGTAGTCATTCGTTGATTTGAGCAAGACGAACCAACCAGGTTTCTTTCTTCAAAAGGAAGTGAAGTGAACTTTTTGAATCAATGGAATAAGAAAGAGATGACCTCTCAAATCATCGATGAGGGAAGAATTTTGTTTTATCAAAAACATTCTAAGCGATAATCAAGTAGAAAATCCGAGATCTTCTATCTTTCCTGGCAGGCATGGAAATCAAACTGGAATGAGACCTTCCTTCCGATTCTGCATTCGGATGCGCTTTTTTCATTCTAACTTCTCCTCCATCTTGGCTCACTGCGACTTCACAAAACCTTAGCCCTTTCTCTTACTACGATTTCAATAAAACCCTAGCTCCTATGGAAACATAGTACTCAGGTGTGTGCGATTTCATTTTTTCTTTTTTCTAAAACAAAGAACTTAGGTTTCAAGCTAGTTTTATGAGATTATAGCTTCAATGTTGACTCTGATTTATGAAATTTGGGATTTATTTGATTAATTTCTCTTGTTGTTTGGATGATGTATGAAATTTGGGAAAAACTGTTGGCAATCCTAAGTTCGTTGGTCACAAAGGGATTAGCAGGTCTTGTAGTTGAAATGGATAAACCTAAAATCCAACCTCATTGTTGTGGGAAATAGTAGTCGTTCACAACTTTTTAGCATTTCATCCTCGAAATCCTAAAATCTTGATTTCAGATTTTAATAGTGAGTACTTGGACCTGTTTTTTTGTGCAATAATAGTGGTGTTAGGATCCAATCCTAAACTCTCCACACTTCCAAAAATCCATGTTGCTTCTTGCATTTTGTGTGCTTGATGAAAATTGCATACTAAAGTGGTGAATGCAATAAGGTCAGAGCTTGCCATAAAATAGCATAAAATTTGAAATTCTTTTCATTGCAATCTTTGGTTTGCTCTCTCTCTCTCTCAAAATTCAGGTCCTAGGGTTGTTGATCGTGTGGCTTTGTTTCGTATGAAAATTTTGTTTAGAATTAGGATTGTTTTTGTTTCTTTTTTATATTTGATTATTTCCAAGGATTAGTTTATTATGAATTCAATTTCAGATTTGATTTGTAATCTAAATTTTACCAAAAAATCACTAAAGCTATGTTGGTATAACCTTGAGTATCCTAAGAAATTTCCACAATCTTGTGTTATAGCCTTTTGTAATTGAGGGTGTGATGACTATTCATTGAATGGGCTTTGACCATCACAGAGAGAGATCAATTTTTAAGCTCCAAACATTCTTTGAACCAAGTGATACTTGAACATGTACCATTTTGTAACAAACCCTCCTTCCCATCTTCTTGGCCATAGCCATTTTGTATTGACACATCCAACAATTCCATTCTGACTAATGAGAGAAGCTAAGGGAGGTACTGCTTTTGTATCTTTCTTAGTGTATTTAGGGTTTGCTAGAGAGAGCACTTCAGCACATTCTTTTAACTGCATCCGAAGGGGCTTTTAGGTGTGTAATCATAATTTAACTTAGAATTTTTCAAGCTTATAAATTGAAATATATATTGAGTATATTGCTTATGCATTTTTTTTGTTGAATTGAGGGCAAGGGAAAATTTAAAATGAATTTAGTGCTCAATTCTCATTCAATAATTTGTACGTGCTATTAGGTGTAGTACCAAATCTAGATGAGTTATTACTTCATACACCACCCATGCTTTCCCCCACACACAAACTACTCACTCTTTTAAGTTGTATAAATTTTTATTTATTTTGGCTACACATACACATCAAAAAAAAAAAAAAAAAAACACCCTCTTGGTCTCCCCAAGAAGTATAAGTGATTTTGATTTTATTTATTTTATTTTTTAATTTGATGAGTATTCATCCTGCTTTTAGGATTGCCTATCTAGATACATTCAAGATCGTGGAAAGAGCATTAAACCCCCTACTAAGAATCATTAATTTTGTTGATAGGAATCATTAAATCCATTATATATATAAAGACAACCAAATAATGATATTTGATTATTTCTTCAAAATTACAACATGATGTTTCTTATGAATACTTTTTATCATTCATAGAGATTTATCATATATAAACAGAAAACATCTGTTACCTCATTCACTTCTCGATAGATTCTAAAACAAATTGTTGCCTTGTGATGTATATGTTGTTGATAAGAAACCCCCCTATCTCTCTGTCTCTCTCTCATCTTCATTCAAATTAAGCAAAGACACCACCTGCTGTTCTGAAAATGCCACCACCTGCGGTGACATTGGAGGCATTCAATTCCAAGTTCAAGATCGGTTCCTTTTTATACTGAATTGAATTTCAATTCTATAGTCCTTGGATACCTTTTTCTTTTTCTTTTTAATGAATCATATTCTATGTTTGCTAAACATTTGATATATTCTCTACTTTCATTTATTTATTTATTGATATCTAGATTATATTCACAGGATGCCTCCAAAAATGGTAGCTTGTATTGTAGTTGAGTCTTTATCAATCCTAGAGAAGATGCACTTAAGAGGGTATTTGGGCGAAAAGGCTCTCCACTCGCATGCATAAGAGCCTTTTGCAGCTTCTATTAGGTCAATTATAAAATCAAGGCCAAAATAGGTCCTGGAGCTAAAAATCAAATGGTGAGTTGTGAAGGAATTCTTTGGCAAGCTCATGTGCATAACACATTCCATGTGTTAGAAGTAGGTTGGCTAATATAAATTACAACAAAAATTTTTGGCATGCCCAATGAGACCTCTATTGGGTTGCAAGAAAATAAAGATGATCGATGCAAAAATCAACACCTTCATATGGATCTCTCACTGCAATGAGATCCATGATGTGAAATTATTGTGATGAGAACCTTAGAAATAATGCGTTGGATTTTTTTTTTTTTCTCCTTTGCACAAGTCTTTCTTAAGAAGTCACTTAGAAGCAACAAAACAAAAAGGATTGTTAATTGATCATAGCACGTAGAATAGATTCTATTATATAATTGAAGTTGTATACTCATTTCTATTGAACGAAATCTTTGAATTCCGTGGTGAATATTTGATGGATAAATGAATAGAAAATGTACCTACATAACTTCTTGAAAATATTTTTGGTGAAACTATGAAAATATGTTCATAGAAACATTGTTTTAAAATACATGATTAGTTATCAAATTTTTGAAATATAAGGATTCAGATATGATGGAATATGAATTCCTTGTCGTGATATGTTACTTATTCTTGTGGCAACATGAATTAAAGTTGTTTCTAACTCTAAATTATAATATGAGCAATATGGAAGTTGAAAGGGCCCTCACGACTTGAAAATATGTAAGGTTAAGAGGAACTCATGCATATATATCACAGGAACTTTATCTCCTATCGCATGCGAGATATCACAATCACTCCTCAATGCAAACACAAACGTCCTCGTTGTGTCCCGCAATCCTTGGGATTGTGGGGCCAAATAGACAGACGTCCTTCACCGGGTCAAACAAATTCCCACACCAGGGTTGGAGATTGACTTTGATACGATTTATTACTACCTGTACCCTGTGGACCCGCATTTTTCACGTGCGCCCCCACTCGATCGGCGAGACTCGCTTTTTATTTGTGAAAAATTGATTTTTGAAGAAAAGTTGGAGTCGCCACTTATTTTATTTTTATTTTTGAAGGGAAAATAAAACAAGAAATAAAACCCTAAAAAAATGACTCCATAAGTTTTGGAAAAGCGTGTCTTTGAAAAACCCGAGTCTAAGTCCGGGGATCAGGTCACTTATCGGGAAGGTACCTCTAGGAGGTAGCACCCCTCTAAGCCCTAAAGAGGTCTCTACTGACTAAGTTAAGGGAAGTGTGGTCATTAATCAGTTAATTATGGATACCTAAGTAGACTAGATGATTTCGAATATTGCATGCCTAACAAGATCGAATAACAATGAAGGAAAGTTAAGGATACGTACCTGGACGGCTTCCCAAGCGCTATTACAAAACATGAGAGATTAGTTTGGAAATATGACACATAATATATGTTTTGTCAAAGATGATCAAACAAGCATCAAGGCAATCAATCATGCCATCAAACAGGATCATAGCTCATGATAACATACATATTCATAGAATTTTAGAGTTGAAGGGTAGAAGGAGCGTACCTGATTAGCGAGCATCCACACGTCTATGGGAACAAGGGTATCTCAACAATAAATATAAAACGAATTCATGTATGTCATCAAGGAGAATAAAAAATCAACATATCAAGCAAACAACATTGAAGTGAGTGTTATGAATGTCGGGCCCCCACCAAAGCCCTAATTAATTTTGCATGAGTTGATTCCATAAATTCCATGATTTGGAATTATGAAGTTTATTCATGCTTGAGAAAATTGAGAAAAATCAAGAAGATAATTGAAAATCAAATAAAATAGTGAAAATGCATGCCGGAAAGGAAAATGGCATCAAGAGTGTGCTAGAATCTGGATTTTATACCTAGAAAGGATCTAAGATGAATTTTTCAAAGCTGGAGATGTTTAGTTGAACAATGGTTCAAAAATTCAATTTAAAATAGTAAGTTCCCAATCAAAGAAGCGAATAGAGGAAGAGGTGTGTGCCAAGGTGGCCAAAGAAGTGAAGTTAGGAAATTCTGGATAGAAGGAACCGATTCACTGCAAAGGTGTTCAGCTGTCAAATGCTTCAATTTAAAAGGCAACTTGATTTGCAAGCCCAGCTGGATTCTCCTCAACATAAGTGAGATACTGAATAGAAGGTTTAGAATTTCCAATTTTCTGCATTGAGAGGTTTCCTGTATTCTGCTGGCTTTCAATTGATTAAGCCTTTCAACTTTTACCTCAATCTGCCATAATAGAGTTCGATTCACGCGGTCTGTGGTCAAATAAACCATTTTCTGCATACTTAAGCTTCCTGTGTGAAGACTTCGTTACTTGGAGAGACATCCTAACTACTTCGAATACATGATTCAAATTCTGCTGTTTGCTGAGGGATTCCAATGGAGAGCTAGAATGCTTGGATACTGTACTTAACTTCTGACACACATGGAGACCATCTTAAACAATCTGCACTGAACTTGGTTTTCGTCTTTAATGATGGCGTTTGATCTGTATTTCTATTAAAAGCTCTACTAATTCCATAACAGTTCCAGAATTCTGCATCAATTGGTCTCTTAGCTGGACAAACAAACAAAGTCGATATGTGCTTCCTATTTATTCATCAAGAGCAAACTAAGGATACCCTTGATGTGATAGGCAGCTAGATCAGTTTCAATTTCCACAGGTATAGAGTCCTTTTGCTGTCCTGAACCCCATTGCTTTGAGATCAATATGCTTGATAGCATTTGATTTGGCTGTAACTCGATTTTCAAGTTCTTAGTTTTCTTTTGCTGAAGCCAAAATTCATCTGCTTCTCAAATATCTCTAGAAATTAATCATGCAACCTCGAAGCTCCAGTTTGTCGTGCGTCTTGCTCTTTCCCCTCCCCCTTCTTCTTACTCTGTTTCTGCCACGAATCAGTCGTAAGTAAAGTATGTCCAGTTCTTCACAATACTAATGACTGGTGGGGCAAGCCGATGTTGAGTGAAGCCTTCTGTAGACCAAGGTATTATGTAGAACAATAGACATTACTTCGGAAGACTGGGCGAGATTAAATCATGGCAGTAGCCTGAGTAGAACTTCAATCCGTGATTTTTCCACAATTAATCAGCAAGCTTCAGAATTTTCCTGTGCTGCAAAAGGGATGCTTGTTCAGGAAATTCGGCAACCCAAGAAGAAGGAAGTTCTCCCTCCTATTTCAGATTATTAAGAACGATGCTTCTCTCCATTGCTGTTCCAAACGAGTGTCATAGCTCAAAGAATACAACTCCTAAAGCTGTACATGTCAGCCTTCTCATCAATCTTTGACCACCGGACAGTATTCCATCTGTATATATAAATATGTTGATTCAAACTTAGTCTCATGCACAGTTATATCTGCCGAGTTTGCACCTTTGTTGCAACTTGACATATCTTGCAGAAACAACTGGCTGTTGTCATCTGTATTTGAGCATGGAACAGCAGCGTGTGATTGACCAATTGGAAAAATTTCAGATAGGAACTCTCGAGGGGGAGCTTGCTTCTATCCAGACCATTCCCCTTTTGTTTATTATGTGAAACATCATTAGCCGAATCTTGACCAGCACTGTCGTGTGTTATTGGTGAGCTTGTTGGGATCTTGTTTTGGGCAAGATAATGAGACCCCTCAGTTAATTCGAGATCCATATCAATTAAAACGCCAGAATTACGGATTTCCCATGCTTTCTGCTGGGCAGCGGTTGTCAATTCTTTCTCTTGCTCACTTCTACTGGCAGTGGCCTGACTCCCCAACAAAACCCCTGATGCACCTTGTAGCTTCTCATTTAATTCTGGATTCTTATCAGCATCGCTTTCTGTCATTGATGAGCTTCTAGGATGTTTGTTTTTGACAAGATTCTCTGACTGCTCATAATGAGTTACAAATTCCCCATAATAGAATATTATGATCGTCAGCCTTACAGTATTGTTCTTTTAAAATTTTCTGCTCACTGGATAGTCATAGTTCAAACCATCTATATCAAAAGGCTTTCCCAGGCACTCATCTTCAAAACCATAGATCCGGCAAGTCTACAACCGTCTGAGCATACTCTTTAAAAATCCAGTCTCCCAGCATGGCATATGACACTGATAGGGTTGAATTTTCAAATTTCCGACTTAAAAGTCTTGGGCGTTAGCTGGAAGTTATGAGGTGGCATACATAAACGGGTAATAGATGAAATAACGCTTGAATTCCTTTGAACATTCCATTTCAATAGTTGAAGAGAAACGTGTCTTCGAGTAACTCTTTTGCACTATAGATCAACTCGACCAATATTCTATAAAGCTGAACATTTATCAATAACTGCATCGGACGCCTCACAACACTCCACTGCATTATGGAACAAACTGGTTACCCCGGTTCTCGTCATTGACCTTATCCAATCATTGAGACTCCCCGAATCACTATGCATAGGAGAGCCAGCATGCGCTGAGGACAGCTTCACACACTCAATAATAAAATTCCTTGCATTCAGATTCATACATCTTTCTATAGGACTTGTAAAACTATTATTGAAAGTGAAAGGCCCAGGTTGCTTTCAGATGATGTTAAGGTAGCCTCTTCTCATAGATCCGGTGGAAATATAGTAATCACTGAGACAATATCCATTTCAGCTGGTTGACTTTCCAGTTCTTGTGATTGATGCAGCCTTTGTGCTTGAAAGTAAAGTACCACAATATCGCTCAAGTTGAACATTAGATAATAGAATAGGAAGCCAATACTCAACAAATCTAGAAGAATCTGACTTGCAATCATATGCAGTAAACTGTGACAACCTCTCTTTTAATTTACTATCATGGTCATCGTAGTCAATTTTCGTAACATTGCCGCTATTTACATTATCGCCAGAGTCAAGACATGACAGGAGATTCACAAACTCCAACGTATTCTCCTTTATCTAACCACTGAAAAGAAGAAGCCTTAAATCAGCCACAAGCATCTTATATTCTGCGAAGTGTGATAAAAATTGGGGTGTTGACCTTCATCAATTATGACAGCTTCCCACTTTGATTCATATCTCCATTCACTCTATCATTGACATTGAAAATTGGGTGTGAAATCTTTGCAAGGGTAGTAGATGGCACATTGGCAAAATGATCAAAGTCAAGAAGGTAAGCTGCCACTTCTCTGTTCCGCCTTAAAGATTTCAGCTATGCGATGGTGTGATGTATTTGATTCTCTACTAGAGAAAAAGAACAAGATCTGCTTTATTAACTGTTGGTCTCTGTCTTGCTAGTACTTTTTCAAAATTAGTCCTTGAGATGGGCGGAGGGAGGACTTTTGAAGCAAGGCTTTGCACTTCAATCTCCTGCAAAGTAACCTGAACAGCTCTGCGTTGAATAGAGTCACAAGGGACCCAGATGCTATTGGAAGTTTTTACAAAGTAAGAAGCATCCTTAATTTTCAGAACAGGTTCAAATAGTACATTATTGACACAAACAGAAATATCTGAACCAGATAATCCATCAGTTCTATGAGCCAGGTGTTCAAAATCACATTCAGTCAAGTTATGAGGAGTGTCTCCCAGATGAACCTTAAACATGTGCTGCCTTGCTTTCAAATCTGGAAGAGAAATGTAGATTCGCTTGTCAAATCGCCGTCGGATGGCCTGATCCAGGGAATAGGGAGTGTTTGTGGCTGTAAGAACAAGAACTTTCTGATCATTGTGCTCTACACCCTGCATCTGAACAAGAAACTCGGTTTTAATACATCGGGAGGCTTCGCTCTCATTGCCTTCACCTTGTTGGCCAACATAAGGAATCAATTTCATCAATGAAAATGATGGAAGGAGCACTTTCACGAGCCATTTGAAATAGATTTGAGACTAGCTTTTCATTTTCACCCGTCCATTTTGAAACTAGATCAGATGAGGATATATTGAAAAATGGGGTCTGCTTCTGTTGCAACAGCTTTGGCTAAGTATGACTTCCTGTTCCAGGTGGACTATATAATAGAAAAGCCCTCTAGGGCCGTCTCTTCCCAGTAAAGAACTGTGGGAATTTAACAGGCAATATGACAGCCTCTTGCAGTACCTGCTTGGCGCTCTCAAGCCCAGCCACATCACCCCACTGCACATTTGGCTTCTCAGTGATTATAGCAGAATTAAGCCCTACCCTAAGCTTGGCTTGCTCCGCATCATCCCCATCTCCATTCTTGGGCTGTCATATTCATCATTGTAAAGATTGCTTCCAGCATCTCATTTTGTTCAGCCAAACCATAAAATTTACCTTGAAGCTCCTCATATTTTCTTTTCAAATCATCACTTGGATTTGAGCTTGCCTGCACATCATCTTTCCAGGCATCCATAACCACAAAACCAGCATCAGAGTATGACCCTCCCACTGAACTTTTCTGATCTCAATCAGTCATAGGCAAAGAGTTCCCAGTAATTGACCTTGCCAACCAATCAATGCAGTCTGGAATAAGAGTGCTCTGGCAACTCTAGGTCTTCTAAGATCTCTTCTATTCTTTGAAGCACAGAATCTTTAAGAAGGAATGACTCTCTCAAGGCAGTTGCTGTGTTGCGAATATATATGAAAGCTCAGATTCAGGGCTTCCACAGTTTCTTACGATCAACTCTTCCTCTCCATACACGCTGTGTGGTGACTGCCGCTTTCTTTAATCTCGTATAATGCAAGTGAGCTAAGTATTTGCGACATTGACTTTGGATAGCAATTGCTGCTCTTGCCTACCTCCTGGAGCGAAACTCATTACGAGCAACCAAGCCACGCATACCTCTCTGAATGCAAAGAGCAGAGGAGCACAATTCTCTATAAGCTTTCATACGCAAATCTTTCTAGATCCTTAGAACATAAACTTCTCTCCGCATACTCTCGTAAACTTTGCGAGTTATCATTTGTATTGCAGAATGACGTATTGAGATGAAACTTCTGCGAGACAAATAGGAACAAACTTTCTTCTGGATAATGCTGGCAAATCTTCTTAAAACCCCACTCATTCAGAACTGCCATCCAAAACTTCAGGTATGGTACTATAACAGTTTGCTGGCAATCTTAAGAAAATCTGAATCACATCTGCGCAAGGCTCATTAACCCAGTGATCATTTGTGATCCTTTCATCAATAAACTATATCCTTTAATGAAGGCTTCGTTTCTATAATCTCCTCAACATTGTCCTTTTCTTCTATAACCCCTTGAGCTAAAGACGTCTCTTTCTTTCTAGCCAGAGCCTTTTCCACCTCTGTAATTCTATGGCCATAAGCAGTCCCAGCAATAGAACACTTGATAATTTCTATTGAGTTGCAGGTCGAGGTTTCTGTTTTTATCAGGAAATATGGTATCTACTTGGCTAAGCTCCTCATTCAATTTGTTTGCGAGAAAATTGGTAATCTTAGTCTTCAAGGCCTGAAGTGATCCATCAGTATCCGTCACATAGTCCATACAACTGAGAGCAATCTTCAGAAGGTCAGACACACAAATTTGGACATGGGGGATAAATTTTGAAACACATCAGGAATGGCGTCTGACGCTTGTAGATGGAGTGGAAGAAATTGCTTCAACTGCTTTAAAACACAAACTGAATTAGACTAGCAGCTCGGCTCTCACCATACAATCTACCATGGGCCAAAGTACAAACTGCTTCGAAGAGACACTTATTAATTGTATCCGATGCTATTGAAAATGCCCCGATTCTCTTCTGAATTTCTATAGACCGGTCATACAGCCTAGCATCCTGACACTGGTGAGGAGCTCCAAGCAGAAATTGTTATCTCGCTTTTACATCAGTCAGAAAATGAGCCAGTCCACCTTCTTCTCCAGCTCCTCTCAGACCAAGTAAAAGATAAATCCCATCATCCCTTAATAACAATTCTGTGAGGAGTGGCTTCAGCATCAAATTTCTCTGCCATTGCTGGTCTATGTTGCCCCTTCCAGTTCATGACAACTATCCACCTCCTTCTGCTACAGCAGCTTATGTATAATATTCTAATGCTGTAAAATAAAAATAAAAAATCACCAGCACGTAAATGCACTGATCCATATTGTCGGATTATACTAGATGCCTCTGCAAAAACATCCATCACTCCTAATTTCTGTCTTTCCAGCTCAGTAAATCGAACATATTGTTTAGACTTTCTAGTGAAACCCTAACAAACCTCCTCAAGAAGTGCGAAGGGAATCAAAGATATCAGAGATGCCCTTCAGTGCGTTGAATATGAAATCATAGTGAAATAGCAGAGCCTTTCCCCGATTATAGGTCTGAAGCGATGCTGAATCTCAACTCAGAGTTTTCATGATTTGTTTTTCAGAGTGACCGCTGCTTCATACCACTGCTTCCTACCGTTGCTGGTGATGATATTGATGATAGCAAATTGAGAAGAAGGATTAGAGGGCACAATAGGCGATGAAATTACGGAGAGGCAGAGATCTCTGTAGCTTACTCTGTTCCTTTATAATTTAAACGATGAGCATTATCGAACATCATCAAAGTACACATCTGATGTATGTAAACACTCGGTTTATGCTTCTGACCCCTAACAAAAGTTGCTCTCAAATCGGCCATGCCCATATCCGTTTGCCAAGACAATCTCCTCCCAACGTGGGTCCTGAGGAGATAACCTCTAAATTCGTCACATCTTTCCCAGATTTCTACTGGTGGAGCTGCGCATATCACTTGACTGAATTGACCAAGACCTTCGCGGTAAGAATCTGGGCAACAAGTGAGGATTGTCCCCTGTTTCAGCAGATGAACTCGCATAGAAACCCTCCATCTTCTTTCTGTCTCATCCTTCCAAATTCGAACCCCCCACTCCAGCAATTCTCAGAAGAATCTCATAAGCAAGCATCGGGAAGAGAGAATGGTAACCGAAAACAGAGTACCAGAGGAGAAGAAGAAAGGAAAGAAAAATAAAATAAAATAAAATAAAATAAGAACAGAACTAGGAAGAGCCACGTTTCATATTTCGAATCAACGGGCTTTGAAAAGGTGAGGCAAGCATAAAAAAGAGATATTTGATCAACAAACACCAGACTCAAGAATGAATCCGACTGCTCAAAAGGAGAAGAAAAATCCAAATTCAGCAAACAAGCAGGTTAATCATCGTGGCATTCATACTGATACGAATGATGCTTTGGGATCAGCAAGAGAATCAAAGAGAACAAAATGCGAATGAGAGTATAGTAAATATCAGGAACCGACCTCAACACAAAAATTTGTGGCCCTTTCCGTCCACACCAATCAACAATATAAGAGTATTCAGAAACGAACACACGAAAAAAATGGATAAGAATTCCAAGAGTAATCAGAAGCGTACCTGGATGAACTCGGTTGCATTTGCTCCTTTCCCACTCCTTTGTGCTTTCTCCTCAAAAATCCTCAGAATTTCTCTCAATCCTCCAATGCGTGCTCCCTCCCTCCTAAAAAAAATCCTCCCTCTCGTTCCTCTGTTCCCCTATTTTATATGACAGCCCCTCAAGACCTAAATTTGTTTCCCAAAAAAGGAAAATTCTCCTCTTTCCTTTCTTCTTCTCTTCTTTTTTTTTTAAATCTTCCAATCAAAAGCAATCCTCCCAATTTCAAATTCCCCTCCAAAACCTTCCAAGGAGAGTCCCACCTTCCTTAAACTCCAATGGTAAGTTTCCTTGCAAAAACATGAAATTTTAGAAGTTAAATAATTGCATGAATAGATAAATAAGTAAATAAATTAGAAAATGGTAAAAATAATAAATAAATAAATAAGTTAAGGAAAATAATATAAAGAGGAAAATAAAATAAAAATAAACAAATTAACAAAAAATGGGCCCTACGAGCCATGCAAACACGCAAGTCATATAAGTCACGCTAAAAATGTCCAAATGGGCCAAGTGTGCCTAAACGGGCCTATGATGAGATTAAGTGGGCCTAGGGTGGTGCCTGATGGGCCAAGTGTATCTAAAAGCTATCCTAAAAAAACCAAGAAAAGCCTAAGTCTAAGTTAGGGCTGCCAAGGGTCACAATAAGGGATCGAGTAATCCCTCAACCAAAGTCTCCGAGGTGACTCAAAAAAAAGGTAAGTCGTACGAGTAGTAATGGGCCACCAAGGAACTACTGTGGAGTATTGGAAGTGAATTTAAAGACATGTGCTAAAGGGACAAAATTGAGGGTCTACATACCCAACCACCCCCACACCGAGGTCGAAGATTGACTTTGATACCATTTATAACTACCTATACCCAATTGTATAGATATTGTTTGTTTTGAACATAAAGAGGTTCTCACGACTTTAAAATGCGTCAACAAGATTAAGAGGAGTTCATGCATATATAATGTAAGAAACTTTTTTCCTTATCCAATATGAAACATCACAACATTGGTATTTAATATATTATGAAATTGGAAGAAAGGGCACCATGAAGGCTGGCCCTATAGATGGATTAATAAGAGGGGCAATGAACCCTTAAAAGAAAGGAAAAGTATCCTAGATGAAATATCCAAAACATATTTTGAAAGATTTCCGTTAGGATTATTGGGGGCATAGACATATAGCATTGGATGGAAGTTCTTAAAAACAAAAAATGATATAGGTATCTAATGATGTGCTAGTATGAATGAAATGTGCAACTTAGAATGATCATTTTACTAGTGATGTTTTAATGAATTGAATTTCTATGTATTAACTGTGTATATTTACTAGCTAATTATCTCACTTAAATTTTGTGTTAAAATTCTTGTCTTTGGAGTTGTTTAGTTCCCTCTTTAAATTATTTTTGGATTCAATAAGAGGCACTTAGAGCTAATAAATTACTTGGGTTACTAATTGGTGGAATACTAGGCAATCTGAAACTTTTTTGAATAATATTCAAGAGAGTTGTTTAAAATTTATAATGAATAATGATAAGTCGTCTCTTGAATCACCAAATATTCTAGGTTCAATTTGAAAAGTATTCTATTAGGGTAACTATGTTATGCTAGTGACGATATCGATCGTGACCTTGATATGGAACTAGAGCTGCTAACTATGATGAATGCACTAACTATGGATATGATGCCGGAAA